>JAACJT020000105.1:16408561-16443237 GCA_009936485.2 Gymnarchus niloticus | reverse complement strand
ACAGGCCTATGTCACATGACTGAATGCGGAAGCCGATTAGATGTAATATATTATACGATCATTTATCACCAGACTGATGTATCCGCGGATCAAACCTTCTACGGTTTTGTCAGGAAGGTGGCGATTACATTATACCGTGAAGGAAACATTCTGTGATTTCTTTTCAAATGTGTTTAGCATTTAGCTAAGCTACCGTTTGGTCCGTTTGGTTTGACATAACCTCTGTTTGACTGACCTTCAGAACCTTGGGGGCTCTGCACTTCCTCTCGTCCCGCGGTCTTATTCAACACGGCGATTGTAAACTATTTAAGTAGGGGGCTATCTCCAGGCGCTAACCCAATTGACTAAATATCAAGGGGTTAACAAAGTTATGGAAAATCATCTCATTTATCCGCCAAAAAGCAAACGCACCCGGAATTATTACCCCAGACACGACTTGTTTATTCTGTTAGAACACTTCTGTTCAAGTAATTGGCTACATTCTTTAACTCTTTAATTTTATTTTTTAAAGTAACAAAACAATCACCTTCATTACCCAAGAAAAATCTGAAAAGTCGAAAAGAGAGATGACCCGAATTACCACAAAGCCTAATCGTGGACCTCAGAATTAGAAACATTACTTCTAATGATATAGTGATGATATAAGTCTGTGACAGGCTGACTTAACAGTTAGTCAGCCCAAAAGGAAACTTTTAAAGAAAATGTCCTTGATTCTTTATTTGCATCAGCTTGAAATACTTTTAAATGCCCAGGATAATCAGCACAATGCAAATTGTGATCAGTATTATTAGACCTAGTTGGACAATTAACTACCTTAATTTCCCCAAATTTATTTTATTTTTTACTTTTGTGTTTTTGAGCCCATCGTCGTGCTCAGTCGACACCGAAATGGTCTAAAGCAATAGACCAGAGGTAATGGATATGTAATTTCTGTATATATGATTATGCAGTTATTGGTGACTGTCTGGGTGGTTATGGAGATGTATATATTCTCCGGCGGTAACTTTGTATTTCCTTCGAAACAATTTTGAATGCTTAAGATGGTATAAGGCGATGCAAGAACAAATCAGTCGCTGATGTTTAACTCCAGCAGCAAATCAGTTATGCCTTGCTGACTATGGTTTCCTGATGAGATAATTCAGTTAAGATGTCGGGATGCCAGTGCAGCCAACAGTTTTCAACCAAACTTTGGTGAAGGTAACCCACGTTTGATAAATAACCTTAAATTTAACTTTAGATTAAAAGAATCTAACCGGTTGTCTGTTTTATGTGTTATTGCTGTTGTCAGTATAGCTTAAGAATATTGTGATAACTTAGGTAGATTATTATTAGTAGTAGTATCATTATTGACCATCATTATTATGATTGTGTCGGTGGTTTGCTGCCTTATTTCTGTGCTGCTAACTATATATAACTCATTTCCTTACAAACCATATAGTCGGCCAGGTTGTTTCGTTGTGGAAGCTATTTCAACGTTAGCAACGTGTCTTCTCAAATTCACCATAAATGCATTGCATGCTAGTAAAAAATTTCCTCACGTTTTGTTCGTGTCAAGCATTTCAGTGCGTTTTTTTGTTTCTTTTTTTTAAACTTGATGAATATTGCAAAACTGACGCGGACCTAAGAACATTCTCGTTGAGTTTCATTCCCACTTTTACAGCAGTCATCTCCAGTTTAGTTGGTGGCACTGGTCTGCACTATTGCTCATATGTTTGATTGGTTCCCCCACACGAGTCGAAACGTAGGCCCGTGAAAACATACTAATAAAATCCATTACTCACAAAATCATACTAACACTTGCATTTCGATCGGTCTAAGACTTTGCATTAGCGAACTTCAAATAGCCTTTTTTCAATTTGCAGACGCCTGCTTTCGTTGGGTTCTGTAAATAGATATTAAATCACACCAACATTTAACAAGGAGGAAAGTGAAAAGTGAAAGATATGTGGGCCTGTTAAAAAGCTATAGTAGTCATGTGGCAAAAACGAATTTTTCGATACACCTGCAAGTCAGACTTTATTAGCACGGAATTCAACTGTTATTTTATCAGATGAAATCACTGATAAAGCACATTGTAACATTTGGACATTCTTCCAATTCCTCCATGGCTAGTTCTTCCTCATTTTACTGCAGAAGGTAGCATGATAGATGGCCGAATTAGGAGGGTGTTATCTAATTTGCCCTATCCATTTCCTACCTGATTGTACCAACGCAATTTTTTTTTTTTTACCTGTACACATGCACAGAGACGCTTTCTGAGTGCGGCGCTCTCTTCATTGCACCAGTTTAGGGAAAAACATTTTGGGGGTTTCATATATAGGGTGTAAAGTCCAATCCTCATACGGTGTCTGACCGGCAATCGCTGAAGACACCGTATGATTTGTCAGTTCCTAGGAAGCAAGGCAGTCATGCAGAGGAAGGATCGCGACTTCGAAACTGGCTATCCGCCGCATCTGCATGTGAAATTGCCATTTCACCCCTTCTCACACCCTAATTCTTGGGAAAATTATTTGTGAAATTGCCCTCCACCAACGGTGTTTAACGCCACAGTTTACGCACAATGGCTACGCACGGCGGGCGCGCCACAGCACTCATTCGAGCGACCCCCTCTCCACCCCGACATCAAAAAAGAAAGCCACATTCATTCGTTTTTAAGAAATACCGATACTTATTATCACGTCTATCATTAGACACTAAAAACGAGGCCACTTTGACTTATCGAATCTAATTTCTAACAAATCGAAGGGAATGAATTATATGATCAGCCTATTGTTAAATCAATCTCTAGCTGAAACAGTTGGTGCGACTTAATATTATTTAGATGCTATGCGTAAGCAATTTTCCTCAATGACGTTATAAGTTATGGAATATACTTGCCAACAACTACATTTCACTTATAAAAGCTCCCTGAATAACAAGACAGGACACAAGAATAGCATGGGCGGCTATAGCCTGAGTGGTAAACAGCCCATTTTAGAGCAACATGAGCTTTTCCTGGGCAACTGTATAAGTTTGAACACCTACCTTAGCTGATCCTCGGGTAGGGCAACTCGATGAACAATTCAGCAGTGGAGCAGAGGCGTGGCCAGCGTACAACGCTTTCTTTCGAGAGGTCGTGACAGCCGTCTCTCACCTGTTGTAGGCCATTGCATAAAACATCCACAGGCGGACGGGACGCACCTCTCTGCGGCCAAGGCGGCATAGGGTTTTCATCTCTCCAGACAATATTGTGAAAGATTTCAACAATTTATCACATAGATTGAAGATTGAAAAATATCTTCAATATAATTCATGCCATTTCGGTGGGTGTCAATGCAGTGTAGTTCATAAAACTGATATATTTGAATATTCAATTAAACCTATGTGGGTAATTGCCTGAAAAAACGCCACACGTTAAGAGTTCATGTTAAACTAATGATCGAGTCCCCATCCACATTCAGACATTAAGGCTCTTTCTTTAATTTGCGTGACGACACCAGACTTAAGAATTTTTAGTATCTCGACCAATCGGTTCCATATACACTGTCTCTTCATTTTAAACCTTGTTCTGTGGTGTATTACAATAAATGGATAGCGTATCCCTATAGATTTATAAACCATAGATTAGTTCTTTGACTGATGTTCACTCTTGCACTGGAAAAGTTGGAGGATGAGGGACAAGACATGAGTTGCATATATACTTGTGATTGTGAAACACCATAAACAATGGCACTATGCGTGACAAAGATTGAGAGAGCCCTCTGACACGTTCTGGCTTTTAATGAATTAGGGCGCTGATTATTAACATGAACGGATGGATAAAATACGGTAGTTCCTTAGAGAGAAGAGTTTATATGACGAATGTATTAGGTTTTTTAAAAGGGGAGTGGTTAATTAATTTCTTCCGGAGAGAAGTGGCACTGAAGAGGGGATAAATACTCTGAAATGATTGAAAACAGGTTAAATGTGGATTGGCGTCATGGTCCACTGTGACGGGAGTGAGGTGGATTGTATAATCACGCCAATCATCGGCAGTCGGGATAATGATCAAAGATTGATTTATTCAAAACTCTTACAAATACTACAATTGAAATATTTTAAATTCTCTAGTATTCTTAAATTCTTATTTTCTAACGTAGTCTTTTTATACTAAAAATTCGATTGCTTCCTTCACATCTTCTGGCTTTCAAACTGATTTTATTATATCCCTGTTCACCTGTATGGCGCTGTTATTTTGCGATCGTTTCTAACGGATCATCGGAATGACAGACTGACAGCCTCACACAGGGATTAAAATAGATTGACAGATTTTCCGGTGTTGATCTATTTTAAAACTTTTGAAGTTGCCATATCTTATTGTGAATCTTTCACACGCTTTCTGAAATGAAAGGACATCTCCTTTTTTTTTAATTATAGCTTTAATAATCATATACGTTTTTATAATCGTGTTTAATTTAAGATGCAATAAAATATCTTCGATAATTGATGACTTCCATGTGAATGTCAAACGACAGCGCTCGAGTTTGCTGTTGTGTTAACTATTCGCACGCTAACAAGAAACGTTTAATACATTTCGTCTGTGAGTGTTTTTGGATTTGTGTTGAACGCGCGCCTGGCCACGGTATGAATTAAAACAAGCGGAATGCGCGTTCGCGTCCCACGCCGTGCGCTCTGATTGGACAGCGGGCCAGTGGCTATTCCCCTTCTTCTTCCCATGAATAAAAGAAAGGCCGTAGAACCTATCGCCGCACGCTGCTTCTACCTCCTGCTTCTTGTCCGAAAGTTCGTCACTTAAACTACCCCAACCTCTGGCGCAGACTTTACCATCAAAACTACCAGACCTAGAAGTACGACACGGCAGAGAATAATCTCACCTTTGCCCACGTCTGCCTAAGTGTGCTATAGAAAAAAACTTCCCCCACCCCAACGTAACTCAAACACAGCACCTTGCACTTAGGGGTCGTTTTATTTTTCCAATGCCACCTGCCGTGCAATCTATCAAGTGTTTTCTTTTTTTCTTCTTTTGCGGGGTGTAGTTTTTCTTCCAGTATACCAAACCGGACTTACCTTTACATTTTTGTATATAAATTATTGCTACACTTATCTCTTTTTTTTCCTGATTTCTAGGGCGTATCATTTCGAAGTCTGGACCTATCTGTGCAACTAAAACTTTACTCCAACTTCGATTTTTTTCGGTGTAGCTTCCATGGCTACGTTACCAGGAACTGTGCCTCGAATGATGCGTCCGACGCCAGGGCAGAATTATCCACGGACAGGATTTCCACTGGAAGGTAAGTTGAATTTAAAACATATTGTTGATTTTTTTTATGAAAATGGACAAGAAATGTCGCCGCTTAGCACGAGTCTAAACGTTTTAACCCTGTGGTCAAAAACATTTACAACAAATGTTTAGAAAAGTCACAATATGTATTTAATTTAACTTTTTTCTACTAGACAAATATCACCTTTTGAATGCAGTAATATCCTAGAAACAAAATTGAATGTTTAAAAGTCCAGACGTTGAAGAAGACGTTGTTCGATCGTGAAACGTAGATTGTAATTTTGTCAGCCTCAAAGGTTATAACCTCGAAAAGTATAGTTTAGAAAACAATACCAGTGATTAAGTGAAATAATTTATCTATATTTGCACAGATGCTGATCACCCATAACAGTCACATTTATCAGCCTGTAAGTTTGTATAAATGCCGTTCTAATGGACAAGTGGAAGACTCCGCAAAGGCCCGGATTATTTTTAGGCGTTAAAGTATATATTTTAAAAACTATTGGTGGAAGTCTCCAAACACATGTCATGAATACATTTTATTTGATATTATTTTATGCATTTATTCAATGGAAATCCTCCCGAGACACGATGTTCGTGCTCAAGTAGCTGTTACACACTTCCCTAAAAACGGAGCGGCAGTTGTCCACACTTCGGGATTTGCTCAAGTACTTTACAAGCATAAGCCAAAACAAAATATGCCACAAAGAGATGGCTCGGGATCACATCAATATTTGTATAGCCTGACTAGGAATAATGGGGGTAAAAAGAGTCTTGCACTTCGGCTTCCATTGAATGCAAACTGAAGTGCCATCTCCCTCTAATGATACTTCGAATAAAATTCTCACCAAGTCGACCGTAGCTGAGTTCGTTGTTTTAAAAACGATACAGTTGTATAGTGGAAGATATCGGATGAGACGGGTGTCTCGCGTCTGAAAGAAAAAAAAAAAAAATCAGATAATATTTCAGTTTAAAATGCAGTCTCGTCACGTCGCAAGAACAACGCGGGAACTGTGTATGTCATGTGTGCCAACATGAAAACCTTTGTAAAATCAGTCCTGACCCTGTTAAGATTTATTTTTTTTTTTTACTTTTTTCTTCCATACGACACTACAATAAGCAACTATCTTGTATGCACGACAATTTGAGTCGTCAGATTAAAAATGTGAGTTGCAAGGAGTTGAGAATACATGTTGCATTTATTATTGTTGTTGTTGCTGGTAGTACTAATATTGGAATAATTACTGTAAATTGTAGAAACAATGTGAAAGAAATATCAAAACGTAGTACAAGAACAAATACCATATTGTTTGAATGTATTAAAAAATATTATTTAAAACACAAACGTATGTATATTTCCCTAAGATCTAAACTTTAGGCAATCTTTTCATATTAATGTTATTTGGCAAAATAAAAAATATGTTTAGATTTAATGAATAATTTTAACACATAGACAATAGCTGTCAATTACAGCTATTTTTAGCATTAAATAATGATCACATATAAAGGAAGATTAATGAATTCCCTTAAAGCGGCTGAAAACACTTTTTACTCTTACACTGTTCCTTTTAACAAAACGCGCACTACTATCCCCGCAGCCTTTGTACAGCGACGTCAATGATATTTCCAGCAGCTGAACCTAACTCTGTGCTCTCGCGGTGCAGTGTCAACCCCACTGGGCCAGGGCCGCGTGAACCAGCTCGGCGGAGTGTTTATCAATGGGAGGCCCCTGCCGAATCATATTCGACACAAGATAGTGGAGATGGCCCATCACGGCATCCGACCCTGCGTGATCTCGCGACAGCTGCGAGTTTCCCACGGCTGCGTGTCCAAAATCCTCTGCCGGTACCAGGAAACCGGGTCCATCCGTCCCGGGGCGATAGGTGGAAGCAAACCCAGGGTGAGTGCATAAAAAGTTCGGGACTGAATAGATATGCGGCGATATAGTGGTAGACCTCTGTCGCCCTGGGCCCAGCATGAAGTGAAAAAAGAAAACTAACGATTTTTGCTGATGATGATGACGCAGAGGACGATGGTTATTATTATTATCATCATTATTATCATTACTACCACTATTATTATTGTTGATTATGATGATATTAGTAGTGCTACTACTATACTTGTGCTTTAATGTATTTTTACCAAAATATTAAACACAGATAAAATACCGTTTGCTGCAGAATTTCAGATACAAACATAAAAAGAATTTTATTATGTATATTTTACATATAAATATATAGACGGACACAGTCTGCAGTTCTGAAAACGGGTCGGGAACTTAGAGAAACTTCGCTCTGAATAAACGAGTCTCTCTCCTGTAATATATCATTTTAATAGAAATAGAACAGCAATACAAACTTAAACGCTTTCGCCATTCTTTCAGTTTTATAATAGGATTTTTTTTTTTGACCCTTTAACGGAAAGATAACGGATGTTTAACGTGAACCACTAATTTATGCGATTTGCTCTAAAGTGTGTAGATAAGTATATATAAATATTTTAAAATGTTAAAAAGAAAGATAATGACACCAGAACGTATTTTCATCAGGTCGTATGACGACTGTAAGAATTTATGAGCGTGCAGTGAAGTGCTGATTCAGCGCCGTCCATTTAAGTTTAAAGTTTTCGCTTCCTGTCTCTTTCTGTGGGTTTGTTCTGCACAAATGTAAACCAAAAGCAGGTGGCAACGCCTGACGTGGAGAAGCGGATAGAAGAATACAAGCGAGAGAACCCGGGGATGTTCAGCTGGGAAATTCGCGACAAGCTTCTGAAGGACGGGCTGTGTGACAGAAGCACGGTGCCTTCAGGTGAGGCCTCTTCTGGTAAGCACACTTTTTTTTTAATATATCAAGGTGTCGCTAAAATGTCACCGCACAGGCACTGACGCGCGCGCACACCAATAACATCATTTCTTCATTGGGACTGATCTTTAACACCCCCTGCCCACATGAACATATACACCTCAATAAAACATGCATCATAAAGTTTTGACATTTCTGCAAACGTTAGATAAAAACCACGTAGTAAAAGCCTTAAACGAAATTAAAGCACAATTAATTTTCTCAAGTTGACTTTGGTGGCGGCTGGCTGACAAATTTTCCCAAAGGTGTTCAGCATCCATTTTAAATGCAATATTTTAGGGTCAGATAATAAATGTAGTGCTGTTCTGTGTGTCCACCAGTGAGCTCCATCAGCCGAGTTCTCAGAGCCCGGTTCGGCAAGAAAGATGACGAAGACGACTGCGATAAAAAGGACGAAGATGGGGAGAGAAAAACAAAACACAGCATCGATGGAATTCTTGGCGATAAAGGTAATCAGCATGGTCCACTCTTTGTCTTGCGCGATTTTTAAATTATCCAAATTTTGTAACAATCGTATAAGAACTAAACAGAATGACAAAAACGAGGGCTAAATAATAATAAATTTAAATTCATAATTGCTAACCTTATATTTGTTTTGCTTTGTTCTGAAGTCATTAAATTGACACAATTAAAAGTAAAATGAAAACTATTCATTTAACTTAAAAATAGGTCAAGTTCATGTTCGATTCTTTGAGTTTTATTTATTTTATTAATATTAATATTACAATTATTATTTATATTTAGCCTCGAGTCTGCAGTTACTTAATTATTTATATGAGCTGTGACGGAAGGGATTTGGGACTAGTCAATTAATTTGTAGAACAAACTCGCCTTGCGCTTTATAAATGACTTGGAACTATACTTGACAGTTCTCCAATTTCAAATTAATGACAATAACCACACCTACCCGAATTGTCAGAAGAAATTTGAACAGGCGGCGTTTAACTCTGTTTTTCCAGGTCATGATCAACAATATGGAATTTCGTTTTAACGAATTTTACAAGTTGTATACTTACGCCGACACAAAATTATTACTCTCTGCAATATCTGTAATGTGAAATTCTATTAACTGGGAAATAACGTTTAACACCGAACGAAATAGACGGATACTGAGAGAGAATGAGAGAGCAAGAGAGAGAGAACAGAGGCGAGATTTAAATCACGCTGTTGATTTTTGTCTCAGCCACCAGAATGATAGGATACTCCTTCCCACTTATTCAGTAAACCGTTTTCAAGGGAGACAAATGTTACCAAATAAGGCGATCAAACATTTGTGGATAGGGTTTAAATAAACGGTCACAAAAATCTTTTCACTAGAAGTAGATTCAATCTCTTTTTTCCAAACTTGAAGATGAACTTCAGTCGTAAAAGCTTCTACTCCATTGTGGGTTTTTTTTTTTTTTTTTTTTTTTTTTTTTAAGCAAAGATTCCGCGGTACAAAAGCGCATGGTATAATGCGGGCAGCTAAAAAGGAAATAGGCCAGTCCATTCTCATTCAAAAACCTGCAAAGATTAAAAAAAAAACCGTTGGACAAAAGGCTAAAGAGGGAAATAAAGGGAGATGAATTATTCAATACACCCTGCTGTTAGATAGTTTTGTAATACTATCGAATCGTGTGTTGGAAGGGAAGAAGCAAAACGGTCCATTCTTTTTCAAGTGGCATGTACTCATTCCGAAATCGCCGCATTGTGTGAATTAACAGGGAATTTGCTGGTATGCGCCCTTAACCACAAATTTGACTTAAAAAAATATTTTGTGTTCATATTTTGCCTGCAGTTACTAATTCTTTATTTAGTTTTAAGAGCTCCTGCAGTACACAGGCTGAAACAAATATAGTTCCTTGTGATTTAACTAAGATAATTGTTCTCACTGAAGTTGATTTGGACTTGTCAATGTCATGCCGTTAGTATATGATGTGTTATTAGGGATTTTTGCCATATTCCTAACATGTATGTATGTATGTATGTATGTATGTATGTATTATATGCATACATTTGTTAATTCGTTTATACTTGCTTGTTCAATCATTATAGTTTGCAGTTTTGCCTGAGGCGCAATTTTTCAACCGGTGCCCCTCTGGACTCGGGGGAATTATGAAGATATTAGTTATCTCTAGTTTGGAGACAGGTCTGATATCACTTAGATTTGTTTAATTTATTTCATGTATAGATAATTAATTTTAAAAAACTTACACCCATCAAATATGCCTTCTCATTACACGTATTTGTTAATCAGTTTAATGACAAATAGACTGTACTATATTTAAGTTTATGCTTATTTACCTCGTATGTTTCTGACTGCTTCATAACGGGGGTATTGCATAAACATCTCTTGAATTTTCATATATTTTGCGAACCGTTAAAGTCAGCGTATAGTAAATGTGGATTTTTTTTTATTCACTGAAAGATTCGCCTTTGTTGTCGTTCCATACCGTCCGACTTGACATTTAATGAGGTTAAGTCTTATTTGACTTTGTAATAACGCAGGCGACTATGATGGAGAGGGGTGTTACATGCAGCTCAAAGGCATGGCTAGCCAGCGAATTTATTTTCAGGCAACTCTCCCTCGCGGAGTTTCAAGTAGAAACGTTATGTTGAAGGGTTTTAAGGCTGATTAAACTGTGCCTTTTATTTTTTTTCCACTCTCATATCTTAACGCCTCTCTCTCGTTCGGCCTAGTAGGAGATTGGCGATAATTTATGTTTCATTCATAGTTGATCAGATTTTATTGATCTGTTTATTCATTTCTTTATTTCTGTATGTATTAGAAGCTGACACCTTAAGTAGACTGGAATTATGTGAAAGACATGTCTAGTTAAAATATTATTTTAAAAATTCACTTTCAGGTGTAGTGGTGTATATATCGCATTTACGGGGATGGCTTCGCTGAAAGAGGTATAGGTTTTCTTTGGGTGACTGGGTGTACATTTGAATTAAAGAAAACCAATGCTTTGAGTTCCAACTCAATTCGGGGCGTTTCTCTTTACATATATGACGAACGTTACAAAGACAGTACTAATGCAACTTGATCAGCTTGACCGGCATTGGCGTATGCGCGATAGTTTCAGTGTAACAAGCCTAATGAGTAATCGTAATCACCTTTTTTAACCATTTCATTCCGATGGCGCTTGCTTAAAACTTTAAGATCCTGTGAGGGAAGACTAACGTGGTAGGGATTCTAAACCTGCGTATGTTGTTATAGAATGTAGAAAGTAAGCGTTTGACTGCATGAAACATGCCAAGTTTATTTCCGAGCGAGGGACCGCGGTGATGGAAAAAAAAACAATTGGCTTCACACTTGGATGTGGTATTGTTTGAGGCAACAGACGGACTGAAAGGGAAAATATCTGTTCGGCTATCGGGTGGCATCTGTAGTGATTAAACCAACAAAGTGGCTTTTGTAAATACGTGTTGGGGAGAGAGAGGTGACGGACACTTGAGCAAATCGGCGGATTACCTGAAGTTCTCAATCTAATCAAACAGAGACCAGGCAGGATTTGGAACTGTTGTGAGGTGGATCAGAAGAAATAATAGAGGGCAGGGGAAAGATAGCGAGGTGATTCTCGGTGAATATTCAGTTTTAAGGGAAGGTGCCGTTGGATACTATAAAATGTGAAAAGGAACAGATGAATCTTTTGAAATAGAGATAACACTTCTTGAATAAGACGGGAGCCGCTGCGCTCATGTCTAAATTTGAATAAACAAACCTGATAACGCCTGATATTAGATGAGGAATAAAGATGACGTTACCTTGTTGATTATTGCAATGTTTAAATACTTAAAACAATATTGAAAATCCATTAACGGCCCCCTTCTACACACACACACATACACGCATGCAGAAGCGGACAAAACAAACATTAAAAGGCATTATAAATTCAGGATATATATCTGTTTAGTGTCGATTCCCGTACGAACACACACACTATGGTCCACGTTAAAGCACAAGTTAATGTGTACTTAAGAAGTCTAAAATAAGGCTCAGTAGAATGAGAAGGCGGCAGTGTAAGGCTAGAGACCACTTCAAACAGATTCATCTGGAATGGCGAAAGAGATTTGGTGAAAGTATGGGAAGTTGTTCGACTATTAATAACATTTTTTCCTCGGGCGCGCGGAGCCACTCAATCTGCGCGTTTCTCGAAGCTATTTGGCTGGGTGGAAATTCAGGAAGAGCCAAATGTTGGGGAGAGATAACGGAACCATCACAGACGGTCCCCTGTTCAGTGCGCAGCTATATTAAACTTGGATTAACCTCCTCTCTTTCCTCCCATGCGCGTTTCATTGGAATGCAGGCAAGGACCTTACTAATAGAAACATATAGAAAGTTTCAGTCAAACGCAGTGAATAGTATGAAAATTACAATCACCGTCCAAACAAATGTACTATTCCTTTAAACCTTAAACCACTTCGTATAGATTCATTTTCCCTATTGTGTTTTTATAAAATAACCATATTACATTTAATGTATTTGGGAGCGACGGTACAGGATTTTTTTTTTTTTGCACCCACTGGAATAACAATATGTCTAATATAACATTTAAAATATTTTTATTTTAAAACTCTTACATTGTGTATGATAAGGAATTGCACCTAAACCATTCCCCTGTGAAATGTTTGGTGGCAGCTCAGGATAGTGCGTAATTAATTTCTTCCATGTGACCCATGTATATATTAATATGACTGCATTGCTGTGAACTGTACTGTAAACGGACAGTTGACGTGGGTGTGTGTGCGTGTGTGTGGAGGGGAGGGGATCAAGGACACGATGAACTCCATTACTAAACCCACTGACGTAATTCGTGGAACAAATCAAATTATCCAAACCAGCAACAAATGACCGTAATTTGGAATTTAAAAGGCATTGTTAAACAAATTCCATCGTTTTTTAAAAGGGGACAATACCATATTAATTTATAACAAAAATACTGAATGTGTGTTAGGACTGATGCCTATATTAAACATGCAAAGGAAATTAAATTCGTTTCCATGTCATCTTCTTTGAATATTCAAGGTTTAAGAACCGCAATAATCGTTTCTAATTTATGCCAAATTATTTTTGTTGTTGTTGAAACTTGCCTTCTTGACATCACCCAATATTTATATACTTTCATTTAACACGAGGTCTTGGTTTACAAGCTTTCACCACACATTTCTTTAATGATGGATGTATTTATTGATCTTTCGCAAAGTCTGAGATACAATTTAGGCGACCGTATAGTACATTATTAAACTCGAATCCTGTCGGGCAGACTAAAATCACCTCTTTTGATTAAGGAGTGTGGCTTGATTCATTTTAACATTAGCGATGTTTAAGTCATAACGAACATTTAACATCCGTTACGACAAAAATAGATTTCGAGGCAAAGTGAGAAACGTTAGGAGAATCTGTACTGATTTGAGTCGACGGATTAAATTTCCAGCTGGACATGCAGGATCGTGACAAATAATGATATGTCATCTAATGCCAATTCATAAAGACATTATAGACATCTTCAGAGAACAGAGAGTCTATATTAAGCCCGCTCATCGGACAGAATATTAATACGCAATTATATCCGACGGCTTGGGTGACCCATGAACTTGGGGCGGACCTTGCAGTTGTCAGGAAAGGGATTTTGGTGAGTGTTTCGGTGTCTGCACAGATGTGGAATAAGGAGAGAAAAGAGAAAGTAGGTGAGGAAAAAAATAGAGGCGGTTAGACGAAATTGAGAGGCTTATAGTCTTTGATCCTTGGGTACATTTGCTTATCGGAAACATTTGTGGCGACACCAATACAATAGGAGTTCATCATATTACAGGCCGCCAGTGCCGCTTTCAGGCCTGTCTGTCTATTAATTAAAGCGATTCTTTCCATGTGGGACATGCTCTATCTGCGCACACACATTACTTACCAGAATGGTTCGGGGATCTCTGGTGGGCTTTTCGGAAAGGGACAATCTCCCTTTTCGGGCTACTTATGGGAAATTCAAAAGTGTACAGAAGAAGACATGGGGATTTCTCTTTCATACATAAAGGCGAGTTCATAATCCCTTTTTTGCTCAATAACTTTAAAGGATTTCATTTCTCTTCTCATTTAAACGTTTAGGATCTTACAGTGTTGCGGCTGGGGTATGCGAAGGTGAATGTTTCATGCACCACAGTATCGGGCGAAAATGATTATCAGTCTCCACGATATTTTAGTTAAATGGTCAAATCCAAATAGCCCTTTTGATGTTATGCTTTCGCGCATTTCAGTTCATTCGTTTTAGGGCAGTTATAAAGCCTTAACCCCGTCAGATCAATGACCAATTTATTTGCCCGTCGTCTGGTCGTTTTCGAGCAGCTACAATATGCATGTGTTTCTCCTCTACAGCTGTTCGGTTTTTTTCCGTGACCCTCACCGCATGTAGCTGGAGGGGTGGCAAACTGCTAGGATTCTGGAACAAAACGAGCAAACGACTCTGGAAGCGCCTGCTGACACAAATTCAAAAGAAGTTCGGGTGTCCAGGCGTCCCACTGCGTCTCTATAAGTATGTTTGATACTGGACCTCGGTCGTAATTTCTACGGGTGTTATATTTTGCTTTTACTAAAACGACAAAGTCTTCATGACCCCACGCAAAATACTCAAGTTTCGATGTCTCTCTCTCTCTCTCAGGGGTCACATTTTGATCTATTGTATTTTACTCACTTTATTTTTGTGTTGGAACTTATATAGTGGTATCAGGCATATTTTTGGAGAAAATTAAGTATTGATCGGAAAGAACAAATATATTACCATGACCCTATTAATAACGAAATACGTGCGTTAACAGTGAATACCTTGGTAATAATTTAAAACAAAACGTTCCGTATAGTCTGACAGGCGAAATTCAGTGTTTAAGAAATATAATATTGACCAAGCAAAGACAATAGATTATTATATATAGCCCTATGATAATTTCATTAAACAATCGGATTATTCTCCTGTGATCTCAATTAGCTTGAAAAGGACATAGCATATATAAATTGCTAGGAATAAATTCTTAAATTTCGTTACGTCTGCGATTTAATTAAGCACGTATCGAATTAAGCTTGAGTCTCTGACATGTTTTGCCACAGCAGAATGATCAGCCCTGTGTAAAAAGTTATTTTTAAGTTGGGTAAAACAAGCGCATGTTCTCGTAACGTCATCATTATTATTATTCGTAGTATTATTATTTAAAAGTGCAAAGGGGCAGTATTGTGCGAGAATTATAACTGCATGCGCTCTTTCATAACGAATTTCCTCTGAACATAAGTATACCTCATTTTATTTGAATGAAGCATTTTTTGATAGGCTTTCTTTGCCCGATTTGTTACTCCATCAACTCTGAAGAATTGAATGTCAGACACCGTTTGGATGGAAGGGCGGTTATACGCCCGCCTGCAGTCCAGTGCTGAGAAAACTATCTCCGACTTTAATTTTTGCCGAGGATTGCCGGGAATCTTTATTTCTATATAAGTGGAGCTTATTAGCAAACAAATGACGGTCATTACATTGTGTATGCAAGAGCGAGACCCGTTCGGAAGACTACGAGCCAGACACGATCCCCAAATGAAAGTTCAGCCTTGCATTGATCACTCGTGTCAGAGAGTAGAACAGACCGACGTCCGAAACACGGGCCTTAAAATCCATTCGGTTTTTGTTTCTGACAAAGGGGGCTTCCTCCCAGTTTTGTATCCAACTTTTACTTCACCCACAGTCTTCACGATCGTGAATGAGCACGAAACACGAACGTTGCCCTATTTCACAGTCAAGGCCACACAGTTGATAGCAGAGCTTGTAAGTGTAGCCCATTTTCTCGGCCATTGTATCAAACAGCATGCAATGCAATGGGGCTCTGAACAGTACTCCGTGGATGGCGGGGGCAATCTGTAAATGTAGCCCATTTCTGCTCTCAGTAAATCATACGTGGGATCGTAAGCATGGAAGATTTAAAAATCCTTTCATCCCGCGACGTAATAATGGGAACAATAACGATTTTAGCGACGGAATATTGAATAAAGTCGTGCAACTCACGTTACAGAAAGGGCGTTTGGTGTATTTAAAAGTCATATATAATAACCGTGTAAAACTGTTCAGTGTACCAGACTGGAATAAAAATGGAAGCCCTGGCAATTTGTTAAAGTCGTAATTAATGAAGACGATCTAATGTGGTTGGGAAAACAAAAGGAAGAATTATGTTGTAACCTGAAACCTGGTTGCGTGTTCGGGTTATGTGCAATTTTTCATTAACACACAAGTTTGATCATTTCAGGGTAGGCAATATATTTAAATGTAAGTAACTGTCAAGTTACAATTAACCTGACACTAATTACTTCTGTCTTATATTAAAAAAATAATTAAAATATGGCCTTGCTGAAAATTATTTACAAGTGATGATTCTTAGGTAAAATTTCTTGAAAAAGCGCAACTAAAGTTCATTAAGAAATCAATATGTCCGTAATTTTAAAAAATCGAATATTGATCAACACTAAGTTTCTTTCAGGCAGCCCTAAAAGTATACCTATATTTTGTAATTATTGTTATTGCGAAATGCTATAAAAATGACATTAGTATAATATATATATGAATATTCATATTCAGATTTTTTTTGCCTTTGCTGTTGCTAACGCTATGCGTCCTTTGACTAATTAAGCGCCCTTAATTTGTTTTACCGCGTGCTACGATTTGATCCATGGACGTTTTGCGGTTGTTACCGTATGGCTGTCAAGAGCTACCAGTGGGCATTTAAATCACATTCGGTTCAATGGCTGTTTTATCGTCGGCCCTTGGAGCCTGACAGCTTCCAACCTCGGGGACGAGGATATATTTTTTCAATTCCGCTTGCCTGTAGTTCAAGATTAGCGGCGGCAGCTCCCGGGATGCGAACAATGAGGAATCCCATGCTGCAGTAAAATTGGAGGGAGAGCCCGAGTCACCTTCCTCCTTCAGCAAGTCGGCTTGCGTAACTTGGCGCAACTTTATGGGCCCCATTCGAGGAAAACGAAAGGCGGATACATTATGGCGAAATAGATCGAGCATGGAATAAGATGTAAACACGTATGCTGCGTACATTAAATGCTGATTAATAACGGAATCAAGTGGGGATGAGAATACGTAAGACGCACGTTAAGAACTGTAATGTATGACTGTTTAAGTAAATGTCAAAATTATAATCAGCTTCAATGTTCATTACAATGGCATCCGAAGTTAAACACGGATTTTACGTGCTTAACGCTCACTGGCAGATTAGACCATTTTCTGTTTTACACGCCGTACGTGTCATTAAATGACCGATACACTTCAAGCGCATGAAACATAAATAGGAAAAAGACACTTATTTATATTACTGACAATAACTAAAATGAAAAATTGTCTCGGCCATCTGAGCGGACGCCCCCTCCCTCCGCGCAGGTTTCTCCTCCGGTTTAAACGGGACCAGGGCCTAATGGGTCCATCCTCAGGCCTCTAAGGAACGCTCAATTAAGTCGGAAAGCCGCAGCTGACAGCAGAAAGCCATCCAGGGATCTCCAGATGAATCTGACTCGGAAATCATAACTTGACCAGCCCCCCCTCCTTCTTTTCTAAAACTAACTCATTGAACTTGTCAGATCTAATTAGGGCATTTAAACGCCTATCTGTTTTGCGAGGAAACAGTGGGCGGTTGGATAGCGGCTGCTGGTGCGGCTTTGGAGCTTCTTTTTTTTTTTTTTGTGAATTCCCGAAAGAGAAGAGCGAGAGGCGGGGTGGCGGCGGTTTGGGCTGCTGCAGGGCTGGCGAGAGAAAGGGCTCCTCTGTGTGCCTTTTGCGGGTTTGTTATTATCGCTTCCCACCCCTGTGGGCAAAACAGGGGAGCCGGAGCGCGGAACGTGGCAGTCCGTCCTAATTAGGTATGAAATTAATTAAAATATACATCAATTAAAGGCTTTAAAGTTTTGCGAAAATTTTCACACCGTTTAGAGGTATAACAGTGGATTAATGGCTTACTGCCAATATTGAAATTTATTGCGTTTATATAATTCGCGCTGCCTGTCTAACGGGTGTCAGCCGGTTTTAAAATCCTAAGAAAATGAGGAAAATGCCCGTACTGCTCCAATTATTTACTCCAGTGAGTGCATTCTTAACTTCCAAATCAAACAAGACAATCACGGCTCCGCTCTGTACGCTTAACTGACAGCAAGTAGGACGATTCCACCCGGTCGTCGTCTGTAGCGTCGCGTTTACTTTCCTTAAAACGTCGCTCATCGGTGTTCATGTGTCTTTTCAAATAAGATGTCGTTCGCCGCCAATCGTTTTCTTTCTTTGTGTTGCTGCCGAATAAGTGGAACTTCAATTGTCCTTTTTCTCTTTTGGCGAAGTATTTTATTCCTGAAAAAGGAATGCCTTTTTCTATTATGTTTGGCCTAAGAAGCCTCTGATCTCTCACAGCCTACTTTCCTCATTGTCAGACAAATGGCTGCCAACACACACACGCACACACACACACAAACAAAGAAATAAAGAAAAGTAAATGGGGGTAGAGAACCGTCTGTTATTTTGTGTCTTGATGCCCGCCACATGGGCCATTCAGGCAACTAGATGAACTCCTCCAAAAAGTTTATTAATGGTGTGAACAATACAGGCTAAAGCCTTTGGATGAGCAGGCAGACAGTTTATAAACTCAAGAGCTATTGTGCCTTGAAGGCAGATGCATGAATACTTTTGAATGGGCTCCTTCTCAGTGACACGATGGACCAGACAACAACATGCTCAGAATGGTCCTGCTGCGTTGCCGCATTCCCTGTGTTCTCTCGCATTCATGCACGTCTGTGGTGTGCAGTGGCAAGGCCTGCTCCCAACACAGCACCGTGGACTTTCATTCACCATGCTCACATGATATATAATATGGTGTTTGCATTTATTTTAATTTTTCTGAGTCTTCTCTATAGCTTTTTTTTTTTTTTTTAATCATTTTTCCTTCTTGTTTCTAGATCTTTATCAACTGTTTGTTGTACCAACATCCAGCTGACTACTGCACAGAAAAACAGTTCATTGTGTTTTTTGGGCTGGGGTTCTCGTGCTCCCAATCCCCAAAGTGGTGACCACAGTTTTGTGTTTACCTATTGTATTTTTCTGTCATGATTCCTAAGTGTCAATATTCTTGCCCTGATTAACCTCATGTGTTTCACCTGTGTTCTCTCCCTATATAAGTTAGCATCTTGGGCTTGTTCCTTGATGAGTGTCTGTTGGTGCCCTGTCTTGATGGAGTGGTCTGGTTAGTGTGGCTGCTTCAGTCTCTTGTTTGTTAATTCCTAGTCTCTCTGTCTTATCTAGTTAGTCCTGTGTTCAGGGCAGAGCCTGGTATTTCCTTTGTTGCTTTTACCCCTTGATTAAAGCCTTATTTTCACTTGCATCCCTGTCTTTGAGCCTTCCTGTGCATCTGGGACTGGAAGCCCATGACAGTCATGTACCCTATTAACTCAAATCCTTTTCTGATCCTGCACCTAGTGGCGGCTAATGCTTTTGCCAAAGTGTGTATTCTTGAAGTGCTGTCTCCTTTCAATCATGAATGCAGAAAGTGTTAATTTAATTCTGAGGTTGTAATTCTTTGGGAGGTCTTGTGAAACAGCAGGAACAAAACATGGACCACTCAAGTTAAAAGAAACATTAGTTCTCCTTTGTCTGCTTTCCACATTTATGGAGGGGTTTGGTTCGTTAAGTTTGCCAGCTTGCCTGATGGGTGCATGTAGCACAGAAGCTGTGTGTGTGTGTGTGTGTGTGTGTGTGTGTGTGTAAGCAGCGCTGGTATGTACTCTGTCTGCTCCTTGGCCACCATATAGAGAGACACCAGGTTGCTTTGCTTTAACAGCCAGTCACCCAGGAATAATGAGCATGCAAACGGCACTTAGGAGACTGACTGAGAGTTTGGCCGTCTGAGCCTGTGACAGAAGTGTCCTGCTTTTCAGATGATGGGGTGATTGATATGTGTATTGTTTGAGTGATGAAACAAGATGAGCCATGTTCTGGCCAAGCTGAACTGTGGATTTTGTTACGGGGCTGGAAAAGGACAATGATGATGGAAGATGGAGTTGAAGTGGCATTATGAACCTCCTCCCCACTGTCCTGGAATCATAATGATTAAAACAGTGCCTTTAAAACTCCAGCCCACTCCCAAGATTTCAGTCCCCATACCCTGCCCTTGAAATGCCTGATTTGTTTGAGTTCTGTGACCTGTGACCCTTTGCTGGCCTCTTCTTGATCTTATCGGATAGGTGTTTAGCTCACTGAGGTGGGGGGGGGATCCTGCAGGTGTTATCATTAACCAGAAAGTCAGTTCCCAAAGCAGCATCCCAGTGAGCCTGTTACCCAGAGTGCCTCTGGGGTGGGGCTAGCGGGGGCTGGATTACATTCTAAGGCCACTGTTATAAAGGATAAGGCCATACTAAACAGACCACAACAAAAAGGAAACAAAGATCAATAGTCTGTTAGAGTCTCCAGTCAGCGCTTATCTGTTTTTTCTTTCTTTGCTGTCTGTATAGCCAATCCTCTTTAAACCACAATTGAGGAGGGCCAGTTCCATTGCTTGCTCTAAATGTGTTAATTAGAGCCTCTGCCAGTTGCTCATTCATGCCTTTGAGCCACAGAAAATTCACAGTGCTACATTTCTTAGTGGCCTGGATGATGGAGGAATTCAAGGTCATCAGGAGGAGTGGCATAGCACTGAGGCATGATGGGATTGGTGCTACTTTGGGGACCATGGACTTGGTGTCTCTTTAAAGAAAAGTACTCATAATAACAGGGAGGGGGGAATGTGAGGGAGCCAAAATGGCTAGCCCTCTCACTGGTTGCCTTGAGTGGGTATCTGTCTAGACAAGAAAAACAATTTATTTTCTGAAGAGGCATTTAGTCCCTTCTCAGCAGTAATTCTGAGCCATGCCACAGGGAGAGACAAGGGCTCTCAGTACAGCAGATTACTGAGTACCGGTTTGTGTCTCAGGATGTGAAAAGTCCTGTTTAATGATCCCCAATCATTAAACTTCTCTGACGACCTGCATGAACAACTGGCCTTTCTGTGCCTTTTCTCCACAGAAACATTGCTTTTTTATCATGGCTGAAGCTGAACTAGGGGGGTGAGGGAGGTGGGGATGGTTGAGATTTGTAGGATTTATACCTAATGATACATAATTATGCAGTATTTACTACTTTGAAATTATAAACAATGCAAAAATGCTTACATTCATACATTTACAATTTTAGTGAGGATAAACTAAAGAATTGTGGATGGATGGTAGATAGATGGAAGTCTGGATGGAGCTTATGAGATATATTCCTATGTTTAGACACACAGCCTTACACATATATACAAATAATTATCTTAATGAACAAATATATTGGTACTCTGAAGGAGATCCCTTCAGAGATATCAATATTCTGAAGGAGATCCTTTCACAGATGCAGGTAATCTGTGAAGGAAATTCCTTTCGAAGATATCAGTACTCTGACAAGGAGATCCCATCAGATATATCTGCACACTGTGAAGGAGATTACTTCAGAGATTTCGATACTCTGTAAAGCATCCTTCCTGAGACGATGACCTTCAATCAAGTTTTTTAATTCCATATTTGGAGGATGGTTGTAAAGGTATCTTTATCACAGAATTGACTAACCACATGCACACAAACATACATTTTATTACGGTATTGTATTTACAATGGCATATATAAAATGACTTTTTTTTTTTTTTTACAAAACTCCATATACCTGAGGAATTGCAACATGTCCTAACAGCCTGACTATTGAAGCTTCTGAATCCACACGTTTACATACTGGCTGTGTGTTATGTATGCAGTTCACTTATCAAATAAATAAGAGCTGCTTGTAACCTGTGAAATACATTAAGTTGTCCCTTGTCTAAAAATCACCTAATTGTTCAAAAAATAAACTTGGCAGATCACAGGGCCATGTCTGCCCCACTTCTAGTGGACGGCACCATTTTAACATGATGCTTATGTTTGGAGAAATGTGCCAGCATGGGTGGGACCTCTCTGGATTCCAGGCAATGTCAGGCTTGCCCTAGTGCTTCGAAATCACTGTCATCCCTTGTCTCTTATGTTCATTAAGCCAATTTGCCAGTACTTTGAGTTGTTCTGACTCACCCCTCCCCACCCCCTGTCCATATGGCAGTTATTTAACTCTTTATAGCATGTGGCTCCACCATACACACAGCAAACTCCTTTACATCATTAGGTGTGATGTTCCTCTAAAAGAACTACTTCACTCTGTCTTCAACGCCCAGCATACTTTTAAAAAGTATCTTCCAAGCTCTTATCTTTGGCAGAGTTGTGGGGTTCTTAATTATATTAATACAACAAAACATTACGTAAGATTTTCAGATGTGAGAAATATTTAGAAATGTACCTTTGGCACAGAAACACCATCAAAAACATCCCCGGGTTACGTTCATTCAAGCATGCTCTTGTGTTGCTTTTGTGGTAATGAGCTGTGATTAATTTGGAAATATTCATATATAACCTGTATTATTAATGAATCTCCTGTTAACGATGGCAGCCTGGCACATGTGCAAACCTGTTGGTAGTGGCCGTAAGTCCGCTGGCAGTGTGTATGTTGGAGTAGCTTTAATGTATTTGACAATTCGTAAATGACAAATTGTAATCAGTTGTCAGTTTGCACATGCGAGCTGGCTGTATTTTTATTCTGTTTTGAAGTATTATTGTGTTGGCTAAGAGTGTCTCACTCAGCAATATTAGTGTATTGGCCAGGAGAAATAGTAGCTTCAGATGACAGATGTTATGTACATTCCAAAATATAGCTGTTTTGCTTGTTGTCTAGGGATTTCTTTCACATTCCTTTATGAAATATTTTGCTAGAATTATTTTTAAAAATAGTTTGGAAATTGTTACACCCTGTAACTGAATAATATTCAGTTTGAAAATTTCTGTCTGTGATTTGGATCTCTAAATGTTTTCATGAACAATCTCACTGTAACACGATAATTTATTTAGAGAATAAACCAAATCATTGGGAGAGGAAAAAATCTTTGAACATGAATTAACGAAATGCGGCGTCTCTCCCTCTGTCTGTCTCTCTGCCTTTCTCTCTCTCTCTCTCTTTCTGTTGTAATGTTAAATAGGCTGCAGAGAAAGGAAGATCCTGTCTAATTTAAAAAGGAGAAAAGGTAGCGTAATTACACGCAGTGTTGAGCGTTGCGCCGAAATTATTTCAAACTTTGCGTCGGCTGATTTTCTGCGCTTGCCAGAGCTGTCAGCCCTCTGCTCTGCAGAGAGGAGGTCAGTTCAGACAGCCAGGATTACGGTAATACACTATCCACCGCAGGCAGTCACATCGGCTAGGGGGGCAGGAATGGTGGTAATTCCTAGCTAATTTCATTATGGCGGATGGAGGGGTGATGCTCCGCGAGGCAGCGATTAAGTCCGGAGGCGCTAGTTACGTTGCACGGTGAATAAGTGAAGATAGCACCATGGTCGGCTGGTTTTAAAAATCGCCATCAGCCCACGCCACTTACGGCCATAACATTTCCCATTTTATGCCTCTCGCCCCCTGAATCTTCATTAGCTGTATTTATGTGTTTCCCTCCCCCGTATTCCCGCCCCCATTACGATGACAATAAACATGTCCCTACGGTGTTGCAAATTAAAAATTTGTTCAGATTTTTTCCACCAAGTTAAAATGTGTGTGGCATAAGAAATGGCTCAGGACTCCTATTGACCTCCAGCACCAAATTCATTTTTAATAAACTTGCAGGTTTATTTATGTGGCCCTTGCCCTCCTCACCTCAGGCTAAACATACAATGTTTTTTGTGATGTGTACGTTTATTTAGAAGGATTTTTATTCCTCATTTTTGTACTTATACTGCGCAGCAGAGAGCTCAGAACAATATGACATCCAAACTGGTGTAGGACGTGTTGAGCGCAGGAATTACTGCAAATCTGGGCCATGTCTTCACATTTTGTTCTTTTCTGCTGAGCACAATCGGCTTGCCTGGTTAGAATAAAATTAAACAAACGTGTGTCATGTTTATGAACATTTGCACAAATGTGATTGCCTCACAAGTGATGAAAATAGTGTCAAATTGGACTTGAAGCTGGTACTCCAGTAACCTTAGAACGCTCTATTGAGTCAGTCAGGTCAGCTGCTGAATCCCAAACGGCATTGTGAAGCCTAGTTGAAAATATATATACATATATACAAATATCATTAACGACCCAGAAAAGCAAAATGGAGTATTCTGTTAAGGCAGCGCCTTAATCGTTCATTGCTTCTTTTTTATTGGGAAGTGTTTAGTCATAGCTGGCTTCTTCATTTACATGACAGGCCTCCTTGTCGGTATCAAAAAAGCTCATCTTTATTTGTTTACAGTTGACTTATAATGTTTGTTATGAATGTCCTTAAGGACTATGTTTAGGAGTATGTAATTTAAAATTTTATTGGATAAAATTGACCTAAAAGTGATGTAGATGGGCTGTGAACAATCACTATTTATAATTTCTTTGTTGTTAAATTTTTGGAGTGTTTGCCAGTCGTTCTCTGTGTGGAAATTACACAGCACAAATGATTCCATAATCAAAATGCTTTACTGTATGTACGTCACAGTTGACTGTAGAACAATATTCTGCATATAAAAGTGATTCAACTGCATTTATATGCTAAAGTTTTCAAAAGTGGAAAATTACCTCCATTTTGTTAGAATTTATTTGTGTTCTTAACTTAAGCATATCTTTGTGTCTGTAAGTGGTCCTTCACCATAGCTAAAAGCATGACCCACTGGCTTGGAAATGGAACAGAATATCTTTGTCTGCCTCTGCCCTGCATTCGCACTGCCAGTACCTGTTGGCTCACCCCATCCCACGTCGCGTGATTTTGATTGCGGCAAACCCATCTGGACACATGATTGAGGAATAGATGACAGGAACAGGACCTGCTGCAATTAGCATCGCTACTGATGTCTGCCACTCTCCTGCCTGTCCTTATCCCTTTATCTGCTGCTCTTCCTCATCCATCTCTGTCAGTTTGACTGGTTTGAGACCTAGATCAGAGGCTGGAAATGATCCTTGTGAACATGTAGATGGGCTGCAGCCAGCTATAAGGAATACTCATTTGGTGCCCTAAACCACAATTACTCATGAAAACCAGAGTGGCAGCCTTGGGCCCTGTTGGGCTGCTGGAATTGATGCTGAGCACATCTTCAATAATCAGCACTGAGATGCCCCATATAAGCTTTTTAAATGTGGTCCATCTAACATAACACACTCCATATTTCAAGTCACCCATCTTCATATGTTTCAGCTGTGCACCACTCAAGCAGAATACACTGGAATCCTCTGAAGCATCGGGGTGGGTTATGAGCAGGGATCCCCAAAATACTCATGAAAATAAACACCTGTTGAATTCCTTTCCATCTCATCTCTGGATGTGGGAAAACAGGCTGTCTCTTTCTCATCCCCCAAATCTAAGTAACTGCAGCCCGCTTCCCAGAAGCACCTGCAACTGGAGAATCTGGCTGTCAGCGCATACAGACACCCCTATACTGCTATGCAGGCCTGACAGGCATTCTTTCAGGCCCAAGGCCCCCTGTGGCGCCTAGGCTAAAGGCCTGAAAGAACCAGGAGGCCCTCCAGCCAGCCATTGGATGTGTGTGTGTGTATGGGGGGGTGGTTTCACCTCCATGCTCATGACAAACACCCACAAAAAGAGCAACATGTCTCCAACGCTTATCATTCCCTTTTTACCCTCTGTCCTCCCTACTTTTTATCACCTTCAAGCAAAATAAGCAGGGGGGCAAATTATTTGTTGCAGGATCCAAAGATTTTGAGACCTGCTTTTCTTGTTGCTTTACTCCCCTTTCTCTCTGCTGCCTTTCTCTTCTCCCCCTGTCCTTCTGAAGGCTGTGAACTGGGGGGGGGGGTGACAGCATTTGGGCATAGGCAGTGGGACACGAGGGGCCTGGTGATGTTTGGTAGTGGTATGAAATCAGACAAAACACAGAGTGAGATTTTGAGAATGATGGTTGGGAAAGCCTCACTCACATGTGGCAACACAGAGGCAAGAAGTTTCATGGGAAATCACCTGAGCGGTGAGCATTGGCTGTTATGTGATGACTATACTTATTCATACTGTCTAGCTATGTTTACTTTTTAGGTTCTCATCTGATCTCTGTAGCACGTCTTTCAATTTGCTGGACTTCCACATTACAGAACTGTTCATAGACCCTCACTGTCATGCTTCCATCATTTGTATTTCTCTGGTATGCATTTCAAAGTCACATGACTGAAATGTCAGAACTGTTGGCTGTCATTGTTGTGCTAACAAGTCCAACAGGTTCAAAGTGGGAAGGTCAGTGTCACGTGCAGGTGCTTATCAGGGACCTTGGCATGTGAGAGCAACAAGAAAGACAGAAGAAAAATGTTTTTTCAGCACAAATATAACACATTTGTTTGCAGGATTTCTCTGCCTCACCCAGCATGGTGTGTGTGGTACCTCTAGGGCACCTCAGAGCCTGCAAACTGAGCTATCTGTTAAAGAGAGCTCCATGCCCCCAACCTCACTGCCTCTAATGGAGCTCTGTACCCCCAACCTCACTCCCTCGAATGGAGCTCTGTGGCCCCAACCTCACTCCCTCCAACCAAACTCCATACCTCCAACCTCACTCCCTTCAACAGAGCTCCATGCCCCCAACCTTGGGCCCTGCAACAGAGCTCCATGCCCCTAACCTTGCTCTGATCCCAGGGATTGTGGAGGAGTTACAAGAGAGAAAGAGGGCTTTAAATGCAGCCCTGGAGCAAATGAGATCACAGCAAGACAGATGCATGTCAAAGATAGCAAATCAGATTGCCAACACACACTCTAATTATGGGATACTTGCATAATGAGTTTTTTCTTCCCATTTCCCCATTCCTGATGGCTGACAAAAAAATGGATAACCGGCAACAACGGTGGCAACAAAGAGCATACATGATGTTAATGAGTAAGCCAGGGTGAGGGGGAATGATACGACGCTGCTTTTCTAACAAGCTTTTCCAGAATGATGCGTTAGGAATTTGATGTCGCCCAACAGAACCACAGCTGCCTTCGATGCTGTGATGGGTGACTGCAACATCTCACTGGAGTCGGGTAAAGGATGAAGTAAGAGGCAGCTCTTAGGGTGGTCCTAATGGTGCAGCCTTTTGGAGGGGTGTCTGTTGGCTCTGATACTGACCACTGTTAATAAACCTGGTTTCTCAGATTACTGGGTGGGGGGGTGTCCAGGTGACCCTGAATCCCAAGAGGTCTTTCTTTCATTTAATCTTTCCTCTGGAGTGCCACTCTCTCTCTCTAACTCTTCTCCTCTTGCACCCGTTTCTTCCAGTGTTTGCATCTCTGTTTGTCATTGATACTGTCACTGGTTGTCTAAAATGCCTCAGGTCCCTGTAGGTACAACTTTGTGATACCAGCACTACGTTGTCTTGTAGTGTATTGCAGACAGTTTGTGTTTTAGCACATCCAGGGCAAAGGGGGGGTTACTTTACAGAAAGGAGGCTGACTGGCAGACAGAGGCAGCACAGCAGGGTTACAGTCACACATGATACAGTCCCAGATTCACAACTGTAGCATTTTTTTGTTGCACGCTGCCCAGGTAGTGGTGGTCATAGACTTTAGCCACATACTGCCAGGCACAATGGCTGCCGTTTGCCACAGATTTATAATGGTTCTTTCTGTGGATAAACCACCCTGTCACGATGGGGGGCGGAGGATTGTTCATAATTAACCAGATTATTCAGTTAAGAAAGTCCAAATGAGCTGATCCGCAGCATCTGATGAGAAAGGGTGCCTTTTGCCAGCTGTGGTCAATGCCAGCATGTGTATGCATGTGTTCTGTTAAAAAGTCATTTACGGACTTTACCCTCTGAAATGGGCTGTATCTGCAAGCCAAACATGTGGGAATTAGCATGGACCCCAGAGAAGTGCACATTAGCAGATAACAGGTAATTAGGACCTAATTGTGTGATAAATGCGAGTCTTTTTTATCAGTCTTTTGGGCACCTGTGAAAGGCATTATAGATGGTGCATTCAGCTCAAGCCTATCGGGGTGCTGCTCGTTGGTTCAGGATGGAGCAAATTAGTTGTGAACAGGAGGGATTCTTTTTTTTTTTGAGTCTTACCAAATTGTTAATTATTTATCCTTTTATCGTCTATCTTCACTCATTGGCTGGTATTGCCTGGTTAATGGAATTTAAAAGGATGTGTGTAACAAGTAGCTCTAAGGCTGTCATGAGCTGCTGCTGTCACTGGTACTATGTCCCCAGACTCTTGGGTTGTGGGGTCACAAGGCAAGGATGCAGGCAGGGTTTGATAACAAACCAATGTAACAAACATCAAGCTTTGCCCTAAACACAAGGGATAAACAAAGCACTAAACTCAGGGAAAACACACAGGGAGCATGATCACGGACACTAGGGCAAAGACAGACAGACAGACAGACAGGCAGGCAGACAGGCAGACAGAAATAGGAACTGTCACAGAAGTTATAGGTTATCCATCCATCCATCCATCCATCCATCCATCCATCCATCCATCCACCTATGAGAGCTGCTTATTCAGTCATGGGGAAGCTTGGAGCCTTTTCCAGGAAGCACAGGTCACATCACAAAAGGCATCAATTATACCCTTCAATATCTCAACCATTCTGTCACTGGCCTATTCTACTCCAGCTGACACAGATTACAAATTAATGTTCGGTGCAAAATAATTGATTGACATTTTAAAAAATTTACAAGCAGGCTGATGGTGCACAGGTGTCACTGAGAGGGGTATGTGCTGTCCGTTACGGAGGTAGACTGAGCCATCCTCGTCATTATAAATGGTCACCACCAGCCCAGTGGAAGTTGCTGGCAAATTGTCCTGATGTGGGGGCGGGGTGAAATAAAACAAATGCTGAAATTAAAACTGTACCCCCCCACCTGAGGGACTCATGGCAGTTTATGGTGGCAGTTTAGTGATGAACAATCTCACTGTATCCCTCCCATCAAAAACTAACCTAGGATCAGTGGATGCACACTCATCCATGTGTGTCTGCGACACTTTGTCGGCCATGGCCAGGGCAGCCTGTCTTTATTAGCGGCATTGGCAATGTAGTTGATTTAATGAATGTGGACTCACGGCCGGTGTCCACATGGAAATCCATAGAGAATTGCTGAGTGTCAGCTCTGGAGGGTAGGGAGGGGGGCCAAGCAAAGACTTCTTGAGTGGTTTGTAATGATAGCCGCTGCTTAATCCCATAATTCCTTGTTTAATTAAACTTCAGAGTTGGCCTGAAGGCTGAAGACACTTGGCAAGTCGCCTTGTGTTGTTGATATTTGGAAACCCTCGAGAGTGCCTTTTGTCCAGTGCTTGCTCACATGCAGCCAGACATAATCTCACACACACACACACACACACACACACACACACACACACACACACACACACACACACACACACCTTTGCTTGTTCTCGTGCTCACAGTCTACCCATTCTGGTTCTGTATGTCATGGCTGTCTGTAAACTTCACACCCAAGTTTCTGCTGGTAAAGTGCAAGATGAATGTACATCGCCATTTCCTGCAGGTAGAACTCTTTAAGTCTCATCTGGCTCTTCCCCAAGCTGCTGGACATCCATGGGAGTGTTGTAAAAGCTGTAACACGTTTTCCTCCTGTTTATACAGTTCCATGTTTCATTGGCTCAGTTCAGATGAAGCATCTGCTTTTCACTGTTGTATAGGAGTTCATTATGGCCCACTGTGGTGTATGTTTTGTTGACCTACACACTGCTCGGTTTTCAGTGCAGTAATGTAAGACCCTTTATAGTCGATTAATTTCCAGTCCTGGCTCCATTATGAGAAATTCTATTCAAAAATTAAATTGCATTGATTTTTATTTTCCCATAAATGTCAATGTTAAAATGGACCTCCCCCATCAATGTTTCCAGTATGAAAAATTCAGCTTCCTTTGAATCCTTGTTTCCACTAGACTATAACGAATAATTAATAGGTAAACAAAGAAAATGCCGGCAGACATAAAACAAAGCCAAAGAACACTGTCAAGTAACTGATGCAAAATAGTTAATATTTGCTTTACTTTCCTGCACTGGCATAAACACATGTATAAAACCTCAATATTTGATGGATCTCCTCTTTCTTCTTCATAGTCCTGTTGCTCTGGATCTGTCTCTATGCCTACATCACAGATGCTGGGGGAACAGCCCAGCACCCCTTGAAGTTTAAAGAAATACTGTTTTTTTGCCCAAATTTAATCGACAGGGGTATGTAATCACATATGTAGGCTGACAAATTTATTACTATTATGACATCCTTGAGTTGGTTTTCCTTTAAAATCACCCATTACAGTATCGCCATCTTTTCTCACATAAATAAGCGTTTTTTGTAATTCCAATTTTGCACCATACAGTGAGCATGTTCTCCTTCCAGTCAAAAGTGAACACTGGTGTATGTACATATCCAAGACAATGTTATCGGAGGCTGAATGTAACCAGTGACAGGCTAACACCTAATTAGCTCTGGCTGTCTTAACCGCACTTTGCAGACGCGGACTCTGGGATGTGGTGGAACCAGCTCATAATTGTGTTGTGAATATTTACATGTTGCCCCTGTTGTTTCTGCACCCTGGGGGCTACGGCAAGAGAATAGCAGGACACGGATCTGCAAGGTGGTCCGAGTAGATTAAGTTGCACCCCCTAACCCCCCCGGCAGTATTTTGAAGCTCCAGGGACACCATGGTTACGTTCCGATACGGGATTGTTTTCTCAGCGGGTGTCTCAGACATACATAACCACAGATTAAAATAATATTTGCTCTAAGTAGTTGCCAGCAGTTGAAGACACAGGAGTAAACAGGCTTTTTACGTCCCTGTTTGCCCCTCCCATTTCTTAATTTTTTTGTCTTTGTCTCCATGGAAACAGGCACTAGCAACTGCCGAGGACCTAGATATTGTTTCTGTTGACTGATTTGTTAATCCATTTGACCCTTTGAACTGTTTTTTTCCTTTTGTTGCTGATACTCCAGTCTGGTGCCATTTGGTAAGCGTCACCAGCAGCAATAGCTGACGTTAAGATGAGTTTCATGGCAGGATTTGATTGACAATGGGGTTTAAGAACCAGGGATGCTGGTGTGGATGCTAGCAGCTGGGTGCTGACAGCCTGAAGATGCAAATTGACATGAGCTGAAATGAGTGTCCCCAATGACTGGTCCAGTGTCCCTGGTGGCTGCCACTCCGTCCCCAGTGAAAAAGCACTCCATCCCCAATGAAAATCACTCTGTCCCTAGTGTAAAATGACTCCATCCCTGGTGAAAATCGCTCCATCCCCAGTGAAAAATCGCTTCATCCCCAATGAAAAACTGCTCCACCCCCAGTGAAAATCGCTCCATCCCTGATGAAAATCTCTCTGTCCCTGGTCAAAATTGCTCTGTTCTCAGTGACTGACTCCCAGGTCCTTTCCCCACTCCAGGCAGCCGCTCAGATGAAGGTTCGGAGGTGGACTCGGAGCCTGACCTTCCCTTGAAACGGAAGCAGCGTCGTAGTCGCACCACCTTCACAGCAGAGCAATTGGAGGAACTGGAGAAGGCCTTTGAGCGCACACACTACCCTGATATCTACACTCGCGAGGAGCTAGCCCAGAGGACCAAGCTGACGGAAGCCCGTGTGCAGGTACCACGTACCAGGCTGTGTGGGTGAAACTCCAGTTCTCTGTTCCTGTTCATGTTCAGGCTGTGCCAGACCATACTTTGCCATGCTGAGTTGTCCCATGAAGGTTTGTGGTTCCCTTACTATGTTTATGACAAAGCTCCATTCATCCTTCTGCATACCAGCAATCATCAAGGTCAGACATTCCTTTCAGTCAGACTATGGCAGCATGGTGCTCAGTGTTTTATGTGCTCACTCAGTCAAGGAGAGCTATACTGAGTTATGTCTCACAAAGCGCTGTCTGAATTTTTCCATTTCAGAAGAGTAATTGTCCATAAAACTTGTAAATATTAACAATAATGCAATATTATGTGCAGAACTCCAGTTTTTTTATTTCCATTTCAGTTGGGATTTCTCTAATGGCACCTGGAATCATCAACCTTAAATGAAAAGTGTTTTCTGTTTGCAATCTGGATGTTTAGTTAGTACTGTAAGATTTGAGAATTTAAAATCCAGTGTTTTTCTGTGGAGGTATGGTTTGGGAACAGACCAGTGTTTTAGTGCTACATCATGGATTTAGCCAATGTACTGGCAACTAAATATGCTACCAGTTATTGCCTTATAGCCTGGAAGAACAAAAATTCAGCCTGGTCCATCCTTGTTCAAGATCAGCAGGAACACACACAAATACTATCAGGGGTCAGAGCCAAGCCAGAGGAGGACACTGTCTACAGTGCAACAGAACCTCAGTGTTTATTTAATTGGCACTACAGAAGAATGACCCCAAGTTAGGTGGGGAAAGGTGGTGATAAAGAAGCACCCACTACAAGTGGTAAGGCGATTAGTAGGGCCCTGGTGGCAGCTTCCCAGAAAGCAGCAGCTAGGGGTCCCAGGAAAGAAGGACCTTTGGGTTCCTGGGCACAGGCAGCACTGGATTGTGGCAGCTGTGGTTACTGGTGGTCATCTTCAGTATAATCTGATCTTTAGAGAGTACGAGCAGTAAACACTTCCCACAACACCCCTTTCCCTGTTCCTGAGGAGTATGCTGCCTTTAATCTCCCTGGACGGCAGCTCAAAGACTGGCTGATTGTCCCCAAGCGAATGGATTTAACATTCCTCAAACAGAGCCCTTTGCAATTGACAGGAGCTGTCCACTGGTGGGGTGCTGAAATTGATGCTGAGGAATCCACAGCCTGGCCAGAATACTTAGAGACTTTTAGCTCTCTGTAATCAGAAACACATCATACATGCAAAGGCACACTGCAAATTCACAGTAGTCCCTGAGAAACAGAGTGCCAAATAACAGGAGGGATACATGGTCTGTTGACAAAGGAGATGTGAAAACTCAGTTTGTGATATTCCTCCAGCTTATTCTATGCTTGTCTCTCTGATTTCACAGGTAGCACACTGTTTAGTTAATTAGGTCAATTAAAACAATCACTCATTTTCTCATTTTTTTTGTCGGTGTTGAAGTTTTTCACTGTAGTTTTCCAAAGCTTTGCAAGTAAGTCCACATTAATTAGTCGCTCAGGAACTGCCAACGATCATTTAATCAGACGGATTTTGTTGGATACAGCTGCAGTGAGCACTAAGAAATGTCTTAATGACTTGATGTTTTAGACCATGAAAACTCCAGGGCTCACCATGTGGTTCAAAGTATGTTTTGGCATTTCCCAGTTCAACCTGGGTGTGAGGATATCTGAACCAGACGGAGGGAACCCAATGCGACAAAATGTCCAGCTGAGCCTGAGATGGACCCAATGGAACTGATAGAGTGACTGATCCTTGCAGTTTCATAACCCGGCAGACTGGATGCTCTCTAGTAGAACTCAGGATCCTTGAATTCCCACAATTTGGAAGAAATTGGGAATCTCAGAATTTCCGCTGCAAGGGATCATGGGTAAAGAAAAATGATCCTTCTTTTAAGTTCTGCCCACTGTCATAACATGGGTCTACTGTATACGTTTTTTTACGTTTCCTTTCCAGAATGGTACTATCTCCATCCCCTTGACATTTATAGTACTTTGCTAGAGTTTTGATTGGTCTCAATATTCCTTTATGGCTGGCATTTTTACAGTCTCCCTGGGTCTGGTGTGTTTCAAGTTACAAAGGTATGGTGCCTGCCAGAGGCTGTGGATTTCCATAAGATGAAGGCTCAGCAGAGGAGCTTGCCACCCCCAGCCTGGAGAAGTTGTTTAGGGGAGTTATGTGGGTCAAAGTCATGATGTTCTGTCCGGAGGGTTGTTCAAGTGCCAGATGCCTTAAAGCTGCCTCAGACTGGCCCCACTTCACCCCATCAGCTGCCAGAACTTTGAATTGTTGGTTTGTTTACTGCCAGCAATCAAAGACCTCACTCTGATATTTGGGAAACAGAGGTCTCCCAGAGTTTTTGCATTAAGCATAAACTGTGAAATGATATGACAGATATGATATGACAGAACAGTTGATCTGTGGCAACATTGTCGCTTTTTTCCCTTGTAATTTTCTCCTAAGTTCTATTTGTTCTATTTCTGTAAACTTTTGTTTGTGCTTCTGGCAAACCATTGCTTGTTCATTAGGTATTCCAAGCCCAAGAAGCAGTTCTCTGTTTCTGTCAATTCTTTTTTCCACACTTAGGTCTTTGAGAGACTTTGGACAGCCACCCTGCCGTGCAGTTTTATGTAATGTTGAATATTATAGCAGCAGCTGTTCTGCTGGAGCTGGCCAGTGGGGACAGGGGGAGAGAGTGGATTCCTGATGGATTTCTCATTTCAGCTCTTGGCTGGGACCTCCTCTTCCCACTGCTTTCAAGCCTGCCTGCCCTAGTAAACTGCTTCGTGTAACACAGAGGATCTCCCCTCTCCTGGGGCTGCGACCCGCCCGCGGTGCTGCCCCCCCCGGTCCCTCTGTCGCCCCCCCCAC
>JAACJT020000105.1:16338482-16405488 GCA_009936485.2 Gymnarchus niloticus | reverse complement strand
CCGAAACCCCCCCCCCCAAAAACACCCCCCCCCCCACCCCCCCCTCCAGCCCCATTAATCAACCAGGAGCCACTCTCTGCTTACGGCTGTCCCGTCTATTCCACACTCCTCACCCCTCGCACTCCTGACCCACGGCTGTGTCTCATGCCATACAGGGCCATCCACTTCCACATATGTCTTTGTTCGTCTCGGGACCTTCGCAGAGGAAGGCAGATGTCAAAAGGCCAGGCCTTCCTCACATCGTGAGTTCATGCCGAAGGATTTATATTAGGGCTGATTTTCCTGAAATATATTGCATTTTAAAATGGTTCAGACATACTCGTGGAATGATCTGTGAAAAGAATACAAAAACTCTTTGGGTTTTTAAATTTACTAGATGTAAATTGTCCCAAGGAAATACTTTTGTTTGTGCGGTCAAATGAATTGCTTGTGAAACCATAGGCTGTGCTCTTTTCACAGCACTTTGTGACAGAATATTAATGAACATTACACTGCAGCCAGCTGCAGTGCCTTTGGAAGGAATCGTCAATGATTCGCATGTAAGACAGGATTCCATGGCAAAAGTAAGCAGACCTAGGGACGCAAGACTCATCAGTTCCTGTGTGCAGGATTCCGATTCCAGTCAGCCTTGAACCATGTGACTTCAATACAAGAATTCCATCTTTCCCCATTGACGTTAACCTGTCTGTCTTCCTTGTGGTGATCAATCAAACACTTCAGACTTGTTTATAAAATGTGTTATTGCTTTCTATATTTTGGCAAACTATGTATAGTTAGCTTAATTCATAAATAACAGCACTAAGTGATGACATGCAAATAGTTGGTGTATTTGAGTCATAGATACATTTTGTTAATGTGGTTTTCCTTCTAATGGAATTCCTTTGAAGGTCTGAAAAGACTAAGTTTGCCCAAAGAAGGTCTCTCTGACAGAATGGCTCCAGTTAAGTAAGGTAAATAATGGTCATAGGTTAGCAGTTTCACCAGGGCTTCTTTCCCAATTCTCGGGGTGTTCTTTCAGTTGCACGCCTGATGGGCCACATGTTAACCATTGATAGAAACACCTCAACGTGTGTGAGTCAGCTGGACCACTATAGGTGGCCATCGCCGTTAGCATGGAGGCCAGCAATTTACTGAGCAGCCCCCCGAACCCAATCTGATGGTAGAGACCAGCTGGGTTTGGGTTTGCATTCTTTTTAGGGGCAGTCACATGGGACAAAAGAACAATGAGCACACTGTGGCTCAAGACACTAGCAGTCATCATACTGGGTTAGCATTTAGACCAGTATGGCGAGCAGTGCTTGGTATTCACGGCTGGAACAATTTGGGCATGTGTTGTGGTTTGGTCCACTCTCCAGGAGCAATAGCTGTGGTAGTACTGGCAGGGACTTGCGGTCCTGGGCTCCTAAAAGGCAAAACCAGAGTACTTGCCATTTGTTTTGCTGCTATGTAAAAACACACCAAAGGCAATGGTGGAGAAAGGAGCTGGTGTAGGGAGGTAAGGATAGTGGTGGGGGGAGGGGGGCAGTAAATCAGCCCTTCCAGATGAAATGAAATACATCTTCCTAAATTTATGCTGAGGTTTTAACAGGCTGAAACCCAATGCTGGCAGACTCACTGCTGTACTTTGCAAGTCTGTCACACACACGCCACACACAGATCCACTTTCATTACCAATAAACATCATGCATGTAGTTATTATATTTAGCAGAATCTAATAACGGCTCAGCTTCTTCTTTAATGTATGGTAAGAATCAATCTGGCAAGAAGCCCTTCTCCTTCTGAGTCAGGTGCTGATTGTTTAAACACAAGAGGCTTGTGCTGGTACTTGCTACTCTAACAGTGGTATGAGGAGCTAATGAGGCTCACAAACTTAACAGCACACCCCTACCGCGGCCTTGTAGCTCTTACCTCAATGCTACATGTAATAGGCCCAGAGCGGGGTCTGTACCAGCATCCTGACCTGGTTTGCATTTTAGCTTGCAGACTTACCCCTCATTTAATAATTATTATTCAGAGTAGCTTCAGTTCGCTATACCTTGAGTAAGCCCTAATAAAAACAACAGTGCCTACGATGACAATACATACAAAACTTATGAACATAAATATGAATTGATGCTAAGCTAATAATTCTGTTTCACTTAAACATATGTATTGTATTTATTAATATGCACAAATGTTAGTACGTAGTAAGTTTAGTTTTTCATTTATCTGACAGATGAATTACTTTCAAATACCAGCTTCCAGAAAGCTTCCAGTTTTTGGTGGCCGTTAAGCATCTGTGCTGATATTTAAACAGAAAGACTTTTTTACTGGGATACAAATGAATGTCTTTCACATGGCCCTTTTCTCCCAGTGCTTATCCTGCTAATCCCACCCTGTGCTCCCATATTCCCTCTCCGAGCGACATTAATTAGCATACAAGTGGGCAGGCTGTGGTGGGGTGAGGGTTCCCAGTACATCTGTGGTGTTTCCTGGCTCTACCCCTTTTGATTTTGGTACCTGGGCTGCACTAAGTGTGCAATGTACAAGTGAAGAGCATCACTGCTTTCTGCCAGGCAAACACATTTTCTTTAAGTTAGAGGGAAGGACACAATTTCTGCTGCAGGTCTAAGGTGATAGCTGCAGTATTCCTACCCCGTCAAGCTGACTTTTTGATTTTCCTATTTTCAATCACGTAATTCACTTTAAGGGGCTGCAGACATTTAGAGTTTGTCCAGTGGATTAGCGTGATGGAAGACAGGATGGAATTGACTGCTCGTGGGCAGATGAGCTGTTTTTTAATGTTTATTTTACTTTTACACAGCGGTATTATGTTGATTTGATCCTTCTTTTTAACAACCTTGATCACTAATGAGGAAATCAGATGCTGCATCACTAGGGAATATTTATTGTGCAGTGTTAGCCATAACTGGCATGACAGGCAGATTAGGAAACATCCTGTGGAGAAGGAAGAATTTTCTATATGGTTATGTGTGTCTCACATGATCCTGTTTATCTTTAACAGATACATGCTGTGAACATGGCTCTCCAGACGCCTCTTAAACCCCCCTTAGTTAGGGATCTTGGCCAGCCCATGTATGGTTTTGACCCCTGGGTCCCTGTAACCTCATTGGTCCCTATCCCAGGAAGCCAAGTGGACCAACACAGATTATGCTGAGCTGTTTTGCCTCTCATTTAAATTTCCTGTGAAATTCCACCATACGGTCTCCATTTTCATTATTTCACAGCCTAACTGACTCATTCCTCACAATGGTGAGGTGTTTCCCAAATGGTGTGTGTCCTTGTCTTGGTAGGAACAGGTGTAACTATTTCTGTTTGGGGGAATTTTGCCAAAAGGATATGCCTTTTAAACATCACTGTACACCGTTTTGAAGAAGTGATTTATTTGTTAGCAACTTTTGTCTGCTCTTGGAGGTTTAGGAACGGAGAAGCTGACCTCTGTGTGTGTGTGTGTGTGTGTGTGTGTGTGTGTGTGTGTGTGTTCAAAACACCGGTTCAGAATGAACTTCATGCATTCCCTTCCACAGGAAGTCCCTCCCAGTGTCACGTTCTGCCCACCATTCCCCCTCCTTCCCACTTAACCTCCTCTCTGGGCCCGATGTATGTTTCATTTCACGTTGGCCTCATCCCATTATCTGCTCATTCCTCTTCGTTTATTCCCAGCTCATGCCATCTACCACTCCTGCCTTTCTCTATTTCCCCGGATTAAATGTGGCCCATCTGAACGGTCGGACACATGTGGCCAATTCATTCTGGCTGGGAAAAAATTGAGCTAATCCGTGATCCATGGACATTGGTAAAATCCGCATTTATTCTTGTTGTCTTCGTGAGTTATACCAATAAGAGCTAAATCATTAAATACCACACAGACCATTGAAATATAAGATTTTTAAGCTTAAAACATATCTTGGGTCCAATATATAGGAGTTTGTCTGATTAAACTCTGCTCCCCAAACATGGTGACCTACAATCTCCTCTGAAGGCCTGTGCTCTGGCGACTAGAATAACAATGTTATGTTACATGATTGAACCGGTCAAGACTGCAAACAACTTTGTTCATTTTCCTCAGCAAGGACATTTCTGTATTAGAGTGGGTTTAGCAAAGAGCAACTCCTTGAAGGGTGGCCATGCAAGGACAGATTAGAAGCACTAAATCTCTTTACTCCTGAGCAAAGACTGAGCAGTGGCATGATCCATGTGTACAAAATCTTGAGGGGAATAGACAAGGTCAATATAGAGGACTTCATTGCTAGTACTGAGAACTTGTGACCATGTGTGGAAGCTAGCTTGATGGTAGTCTAGCTAAGAAGAAAAAAACACATCTGATTAGACACATGTCCGTGAAGGTCTGGAATCAGCTTTTAAGTAATGTTGAGAAACATTATATTAGTCTACATTTGGGGAGGTCATCAGTAGATAATACTGGCTAAATTTGCCGAGTTGGGTTGCAAGCAAGATTAGTCAATTAGTGTCTTGTTTGTATTACTTCCTGTTATTTCATGCACTGTTCTAAGATCAAGGTTTGAGTTCCATATTTTCAGATAATGAGAACCATCTTCCTTCTTTGTTTTGAGAGTAACGCTGACACCAGTCAGACAGGTTTTTCTATTTTTTTTCCATTTTCACAGTGCTGTATTGACACATAGATTTGACGTTGACCCATTTGAACCCTTTTGGGTCAGGAGTTGAGTTGACCCATGTATTTCTGCTGAGACCTTCCAGCACTACTGGTTTCATACAAATGGTTCTCTCAGACATCTTCATGTGAAGAGCTCACTGATGTCTTCAGAAAGTGGGCACCCCAGACCTGATGTTTCTCCACTAGTTTCATGCAGCCCTGAGTATTTAGTAGCAGTTTTCAGGAAACCATAGAGGCAAATTGAGGGTAGCTGGAGCTGGCAGTATCTCTTTCTTTCTAGATTTCTGTGTCCTTTTGGGTGAAAAAGAGGAAGGATGTTACTCTGATATAGGAATAAGGTGTAGTCTGGAGGAAGAAGGCATTTTGTGGAGAGGTTGGAGGACAATCAAACTGCTGGGATAATTATGTTCTGCTCATCAATGGATGGCTGTTGACTGTCATTGTATCAAAACACCATTTCACCTCATTTGCTCATGCTGACTGATCTGGGAGCAGGTCTTGTTGAGCTACAAGGCCAAATAGCTCAATGAGGATAGGAGGGAAACATGTTTTTGAAATGGATGTCTGATATCTGTTATGCAGACAAAAATGACTGAATGTTGTTACAGATATTTCGTTGTTGACATGCTGATTGGGCATATACCGCAACATGAAGGCCTTTTTTTCAATGTAGGCCTGTGTATGTGTGTGTGTGTGTGTCTGTGTGTCTGAGCATGGGTCTGCCTGTCCTATTGCTTCATCAAACCTGCATCTTAACACACTATTCGTAAAAAGGGCTGTTTTTAAAAGAGACAGCCCCCACCCTCTAGTATTTAGCTCAGTGCATTGAGACTATTGTCTGCCTCCCCCCCACCAGAACCCCGCCATTGAAAGTCACAATGGCCCAGACCATTTAAAACACAACAGAAGATGAAGTGTGCTCAGAGTGTATTAAGCCCCGATGAATTGCCATGTTGGGCCACAGATCAGTGTGGGTCAGCCCCCACACCCAAGGCGGCAGAGGCCTCATCCCTGGTGATGTGGCCTGCCCTGCATCTTTATGATCACCCTCTCATTAAATGCTAAAAACATTTACCCTCCTGTGGCGGGTGGGTAAATTTTTAAAAGTGGTGCTTGGATAAATTATGGTGGTAGGTAATGGTTAGTAAAAGTATGTAAAATGAGTTAAACATGCACACTGGATTTTAACTGGTTTTGTGGTCTAGAGCAACAGCTGTGTATTGTTGTGCATTTGTGTGCACCTGTGTGTGTGTGCGTGTGTCTGCAGACCTGGGTGTGTGTTTGTGTCCCTGCACATGTGTGTATGCCTGAGTGTGCCTGTGTGTCTGTGTACAGACATAGCCCCCCTGGTTTTATTTTGCAGGGTACACTGGGCAGCAGGTTCACAATCACACTTGAGACGCCTGATGTGCTCCACGGGGGTGACCTCCGGCCCATTCATGGCTGCCCTCTCTGATGGGCCTCACAGGGGATCGTTTACACAGATCATAGGCAGGGCCTCTTAGGAAGAATAATGGCCCCCAGCCTTTTGCCTCTGGGGACATGGCCCTCCGCCAGACTGAGACAGAGAAAGTCTGGTCTCGTTGCTTGTGTATCTGGTCATGTGGAAAGCCCATCCAGGAACCGGTTCTGTCCAGTGATTACTGACCCCCCTCAGTAATTCTTCAAATTTGCTATGTGGTATAACTGGCTCACTAATTAGTCAAAGGGTTAAGGAGCCAGTTAATTAGTTGACTGGATGTACAAATTCTGGTATATGACTGATTTGTGGAATCATGGGGTTCTAACTGGAATTCTTGAGAAGCTCTGGTTTCTTGTTGGCACTGGAGCTACAGGACATGTGGGCCTTTAGATAAGGGTGACTTTCTAATCAGCCCCTGCTGGTTTCATCTTTCTCCCCAGGTGTGGTTCAGCAACCGGCGAGCCAGGTGGCGCAAGCAGGCAGGAGCCAATCAACTGGCGGCTTTTAACCACCTGCTTCCAGGGGGATTTCCACCCACTGGGATGCCCACATTGCCAACATACCAATTACCCGAGTCATCATATCCGTCCACCACACTATCACAGGGTAGGAAACCTGACTCTGCATCTGCCATGCAGCCTACATTTTGCTTTGTAGGCCCCTTTCACTGACACAACTTGTCACTTCCTGTAGATGGGAGTAGCACTCTACACCGACCGCAGCCTCTCCCGCCATCCACCATGCACCAGAGCGGGCTCTCGGCAGATAGTGGCTCTGCCTACGGTCTCTCGTCCAATCGGCATGGCTTCTCTAGCTACTCTGATTCCTTCATGAGCCCCTCGGCATCTACCAACCACATGAACCCTGTCAGCAACGGACTGTCGCCACAGGTGAGCCCAGGGTCAGAGGACAGGGACAAGTATGTACACAACGAGTTGCCCAGTGAAATCACAATGCTGAAGTCTTATTTATAATGATATCTCACCTGATATTCAGTACAGAGCACAGTGACACCCAGGGTTGAAATATGAAATTGCCGGATTTACTCCAATTGAGACAACTATTGGTTTTCATATAACCAATTAACAATGCAGGTTAATTTTTTAATACAGTTATTTTCAGATGCTCTCAAGAATTGCAATAATTAAACAATTGAAAAATTATCACCAAATTACATTTTATCTATATTCTGCTGAGCCTGGCGATGTGATTGTGCGTTGTAGGTTCCCAGGGAAAAAGTCAAATTGAATTGTAGCTCGGAACAGCAGGGACAGATCTATGTCTAAAAAATGATAATAAAACATTTGAATTTATTATGCTAAGCTAATGAGAACATGCACCTAATCTTCTATAACCAGGAGATAAGAGGCAGTAGTTGTATGGTGTTATTTTGCCTGAAGTGGGAGCAGTTTGGCTTTGAGGAACCATGGCAACCACTGATCAATATGAATGCTGGGATGTCACTGTCTGGCCTCTAGGGTGGCATTCTTTGGCCTCAAGTTAAATCCTGAATGCCACGTTCATCTTCCTGTACCTGGCATCTCTGGGGAGGGTAACCAAGTTCAGCGCATTACTCAATGTAATTAGATGTTGCTCCCTCATAATTGGGTAAGAATTGGTACCAGGGACTTCATTCTCTGGGAGATGAGAGTGAAATTTCTATGGTGTGTGTCGATGTGTGCGTTTTATTATAATGCAAGCCTTTCTTTTAAACATGATGGGATTGGGACTTGAAAGGCTCGTGCATTCTCCTTTCTGGGTACCTGGAGAGGCCCAAGAGTTTTCCTTTCTTGGTACCTGGAGAGGCTCATATGCATATTTCCTGTCTGGGTACCTGGATAGGCCCATGTGTTTTCCTGTCTGTGTACCTTAAATAATAAGCTTTGAAGATGCGACCTTCTACTGCAGGTTGATTCTTAAATACCCCAAAACAGAATAAAAAAAATAATAGAAACATAAAAACGAGTGGCACTGATGCAAATCGCTGGCGAAGAATGAATTATATGCAATTACCCACCAATACCGGGCTGCCTTGCCCCCCCAGCAGCAAGGTCTGGCTAACAGGCAGAAAATAAGATTGAAATGGTGAAAAAGGAGTTGAAAATGAATTTCAATGCCACATTTGTCTGCAATTACCCCTTCGTTCACACGTGTTTTTTCAGTGTTTTTTTTGTCTTCCTCCTCCTCCCTCATCTTTTTCAAACACCTCTCAAAGCAGATTGGAAACATTCTGCTCTACCAGTTTTTCTCTGGCAGAGAAAGAATTAAGGATTTGGTGACAAAAAATAACAAAAAAGAAGATTTCTGTCCTGCTGGAGAGCAGGATAACACGGGATCCTTGCAGCGTGTTCAGTTGCTAATCGTTGTGCTTTGGGGGGCTTAAATTGCTAATGCCCCCCAGCCAGCGGACCGTTTAATAAAGAGAGCTGAGGTGAGCCCGCCCTCCGATGTCATAAACCTTCACGTTTAGCTTGCTGGATTATTGCATCAGGTAGGGGGGGATAAAACCACTTGTTGATTAATAACTCTTTACCCCCCCATCTTGGTATGGCTCGTTTGCATGGTGCTGGTGCTGCTGTTGGCTGGATCTGGTGCTGTTTTATGCAGGTAAAGGAATTTTGACTTTGTTTCATTTCCTAAAGGTGATGATAAAGTAATATTTTTATTTCGGTATATGTGGGGCTGTTTGGAGTCTGTGACTCCCTCTTCAGTGTGTGATTTATCTGGGGGAGCGGAGTTTAAAAGGCTGTCCTTTCCACTCACTCACCCAGAGCCCCCCCTCCCCCACCCCCCAGACAGCCATGTGGCATTCTCATCAACCCCTTATTGTGAGAGATAAATGTGTTCACTGACAGGGGAATCGCAGTTAAAACCCACCCTTTCACAGAGCCTTCCTCATGGTCAGTGTGCATAACCACCCCCCCCAGCATCTGGTGCGATCACTTTTACCTCTGTCTGTCCATATATTACTTTCTGTCCCTCGTTCTCTCTCTCTCTCTCCGTATTAATGCATTTTTGTGGGGAAGGCAGCTGTCTTTTTCTGTTTCCTTGGAAGCATAACTGGTGTAAAGGCAAAAACTTCAGCTGAAACATCAATAAACACATAAACATATGCATGTTTTCATTGTGTGTAGGAAGGAGTAAGCATACTGATACATGGAACATGATCCCCTGGCCTGGTGCTCCTCCAGACCACAGAGCTGAGTAAACCTAGACTGGACTAAAAGTGGATCCAGACTGGGCCTAGACTGGACCAAGACCAGACATTGGTATCTATCTCGATCCATGTCACAGGGTCCTAAAACTCAATGGGATATTGTGAGCCTTCTGTCTATCAAACAATTCCCACTGATTTTACCAGCTATTTTGTGCACGGGTTTATATATAAATACTGGAATCAGGAAATATAGCTTTTATGATATAGGCCTATATATATATATATATATATATATATATATATGTTTTTTTGGCAATGAGTGCTTGCAGATTTGGGACAAAATATTAGCACCCTCCCAGGATGTAGGAGGCAACGTGACTGGTCAAATGCACTGGAAGTGAGCTTATCAGACCCCATTCTCAGTATGCACTGTATTCCTTGGCAAATGCCATGAGTGAACTTGCCATCATCACAATTACTGCATCCCAGAAACCACACTGCACCAGTGACAGCAGCCTCTACGGCTTCAGTGCTTTTTGCTATCACTTCACGTCAGTGTGCCATGTCTTCGTGCTGCCAAGCGTTGTCACAACCACAGGCAGCACAAAATTACAGGCTAGCATGAAAAGATCATTATCCTCATCATCATTTTCAAGCTGCTCATCCTGGTGAGGGTTGTGCTGAAAAGATGTTAGGTAGAAATGTAAAATAGCACAGATCTGCTGCTTAGAGACTAAGTACTCTAGGAAACACTATTTGCACAGATATCGTATTTTAAAGCACTATGAAAGCAAACAGCCAATCAGGTAAAATTGTAGTTTTTAAAATTGTGATTACAGTTTTTCTCAGTTGCTTTGGCACATTTCCCCAAAACAGTCTTGAAGCTCCTACTGCTGTGTACTCATTTTCCAAAACAGGCCATATGCTGTAGCACAACTCTATGGTTCACCTGCAAAATGAAGTAATTTGCTCACAGCTGTTATCTAATGTTTCAAAATGCAATAACTGCGTGAGTGATTTGGTCAGTGCCACCAGAATGAAACGTCACATTTTGTAAACCAAGTCAGTAAAAATGTCTGGAAATATTGTCAGTGTAAAAATATACCATGGACGTATTTTGAGTAATTATCAATCATTGCTCACTTTACAGACTATAATTTCTCTGTAGCTAAGTGTATGCTATTGTGTACTGATCCAAATACCACAGACACCAATATCAACAGTAGAAAGTTCTACATTGCTGTATACTGTACAAGACTTAGAGGATAAATCAAATTTATGTGAAGAAACAATATTTATTGTAATCTGCTTCCAACAAAGTACAATGCACAGGAAACAGGAAAAGCAGACAGCACCGTATACAGCAGTACTGAATACGGTGCTGTAAAATGCATCAATAGTTCTACAAGAGAATTATGGAAATGTACTATATAGTAATATAAAGCAAAGATATAATGCTGCAATGTAGATGCATTCCATGTAACTAGACATTTTATTGCTCCCATCTGTCTGGCCACAGATTTTCATCGTCTTCATACCGGACATTCTGCCTTGTGATGCATTGTGGGAAAAATCTTGCCATAACCATCCTCTGCAAGCCTCTGCTGTGTTGTCCTCACAGGCAGCATCCATTGCAGCAAGCAAAAAATTTTGGTTGTGAGGCTGGAAATTGTACACTTCCTACCTGCACACCGAAAAGAATACTTAAATGTTGGAAACTCTGCTTTATAAATGAAATTCAGCATTCATATGGCAAGCGATTTATCAGTGTAACAGGCATTACAACAATTTCATGTTAACACAATTTTTTAGATATATATTGGTCAGATTTTGACAATTGTAAAAATATTTTTTTCATGTAGTCATTGACACGATGCATAGGTGCCTAAAATGTTTCAGAGAAAAACTATTTTAATGAATAAAAATAGAATTTAATGTAAAAACATGGCTTACACAACTCATCGTTGTGTAAACTTATTAAGAATTATGCTTAGTCTTTTGGATAACTGTACTAAAGCATTTGCCATTGTTGAATAACAATGACAAATGCTATACTGTATAGTGAGCAAGTGACTGAATGGTGTAGGGTTTTCATTTAGAGTTTTGAGAACTTTAATTGTCATTTATGAATTGGTCCGAAGTAACCGAGAAATACTGTTAATTGCTGAATTTGGTTAAAATTCTCTGGATAGTGGCTAATTGACTCCATACTGATAAAAATAAACTCTCAATTGTATAGATGTCATCATAGCATGTATGATGAACCACGTTTTACCACGTTTACTAAATCTTGGGTCATACCTAATAATGCGTAACTTTTTCAAACTTTTGTAGACTAATATACACTCTCTCAGTGGACACTTTATTAGGTACACCTAGCCAGTACCAGGTAGGCCCCCTTTCTGTCTCCAGAACCACTTCAAGAGTAGATGAGTTGTGTGTTCAGAGAAGTCCTTCTGCTCAGCGCTGTCGTACTAAGTCTTCCTGTTAACTTTAACGAGTCTGGCCATTCTCCTCTGATCTCTGATTAACAAGGTGTTTTCTTCCACAGAAATGCTGCTGACTCTAATTTAATTGATGGTCATACCATTCTCAGTAAACTGTACACACTGTAGCAAGTGAAGATCCCAGGAAGGTGGCTGTTTCTGAGGCACTGGAAAACACCATGTGTGACTCCAAAAGTGACAATACATTTAAAATCAATTAGATCAAGCACATTAGCCATTCTCATGCTTAGCCATGCAATCCCTAAACTTCTTGACCCAGTCTGCATGCCGTATATATTCAGTTGCAGCTACATGCTTCGCTGTTTGGACAAGCAGTCTGTCTGTGTGTATCTAACAAACTGGCCAATGACTATTTGTCAGTTTAGTAGGCTGTTAAAGGGAAACGGGGTGTAGAAAGGTGTGTATTCATGTGCAATGATATGTCGTTTTAAAAAAAGCCCGGTCGCTAGCATTTCCACGGCTTGTGGCAGAGTCCCAATGGTGTCGGAGGCGTGGGGGGTGGAGCTATGAGCAGAGGAGCTCAGCAGCCGACTCCCTGCTGCGCTGGTGGTGATCTGAGGCAGTGAGTAATGCTTTCCCTTTGATCCATGTCCCCAGGCCTGCCTGTCTGCTATGAACACACTCACTGCCCTGTGTGGCTTCCTCGCTATGACTGTCTGACCGAGATAAGGGGGAAAGGGGGTGAGCTGCGAGCCCTGCTCCCCATCCTATGGAAGGCACTTATGTTGGATATATACTGTATATACATCTAGGTGTACATGCAAACACATCCAAACATGTCTATGTATGCACAACTGACGTATTCATGCGTCAATGACATATATACGTATTAACAGACATATCTAGATATACAGAAGACCTGCTAAAGGCTGCCTTAGAGTGTCTTCTAAATGCAGACTCACATGAGGTCCTGAAAATCAGAGACAGCACTATCAAGTCTGTGATTGTATGCTGCATCCTTGGTGGGCCTCACAGCGTTCGGGGAGTCCAAGGGACAGGAGAACGTCGATCAGGTGGTGATGTGTGTGTGAAGAGGAGGGGTGTGCTTTGTCATTAATTTGAATTGATCTCAAGTACAGATTCTATTTCAATTTGACAAGAACCATAAAAAATGAGGAAAAAAACTGATTTGGAGGCTGTCTTGACAATTGGGGAATTTGAAATATAACCGCTAGTGTGATGTGTGTTTTATTTGTTAACACGAGTAAATATGTTCTAGAGCATTCTGTGAAACAACACACTGAGGCACTAGTGTTGGATTTCGCACTACCTGGGTCTAACACTTGCAGATGACAGCAGCTTTCATAGGCCCCTATATGGAGATGCTCCAAAGTTCATGGGGCAGGTCAGATCTGGGATCTGGATGGGGAGTGAGCCAGTCTGAGCTACACAGAGCACCTCCTAGAGGCAGTCAAAATTAATTTTCGAATTAGTACATGCTGAGAAAGTCAAAGCAACATTCAAAGGTTCAATAGAAATAAAACTCTCCTTTGCCTAATTTTTTTTCTAACTCTTCCCATCCAAAAACATCCCTTACTATTTTTCACACAAATTTTCACTTCTAATTTTAGCAGCTTTGTCTGAATACATGCCACCCCACTGCTATCCACAGACACACACAGGCCGGGTGATTTTTCCTTTATCTCTCTTAGGCAGCTAATGTGAATTTTTGGCAAATCCCTTAAGATGGGTGCTTAAGCAGGCAACAGGCAGAGAATGATTCGCATGCTGTCTGTCTTGGTTATAGAACACCCCCCCACCCTGTGTAAGGGAGAGGGTGGGCCTCAGGTGCTAAATACCTGAATTCATTACCTCAATGTGGGAGAATTTAAAAGGAGTTTTACTCTGCTTGGATAAATTGTGAAGAAACTAGGAATGAAATTCTGCTTTTTCAGCATCTGAATGAAACTCAGTTTGGAATAAACATCATTATGTGTTCGTTGCTGCTCTTATCCTCTGTATTTTTACATTTAATTAAAAATTATTACGTATGAGAAACTGTGGAAATGGCGTCATTTAAGTGAGGTCCCCCATGGGTGCAAATGGGTGCTGTGGGGAGTCACTGAGTGCTGAGAAGGTCACTGGGTGGTCAGGAGTGTCACTGGGTATGGGGGGGTCACTGAGTGCTGGATGGATCACTGGGAACTGGGCTGGGTCACTGGGTACTGGGGTGGTCACTGGGTACCGGGCGGGTCACTGAGTACTAGGGGGGGTTACTGAGTGCCAGGGGGGGTCACAGGGTGCTGGGGAGGTAGCTGCCCGCATTTGCTTCCCATTAGTTTCAGATGCCTGTGTGGCAGGTGCAGAGGTGTGATTGATGCTTTGCTAGCCTTAGCCCAGAAGTCAGCACCTTGCTGCTCTCAGAAGCTGCCCCTGTTCTGTGTCAGCTGTATCTATATAGCGTGTAAAGAAATACAGCCAGGTGTCGTCCTGAGCAAACACATTTGTGCGCTTTTAACTGTCGTTTTTAGATCACAGGTTTCAGATTTGCCCTCCTAAATGCAACCCCCCCCGTAGAATAATAATATAAAATGTGGTTAAGTCCCCAGCTGGCCTCCTTCAGTGTCAGTCGGCTCCCGTCTACCTCCAGCTGAGAACCATTTTGCTGTTTATTTACATCTAATTATCAGAAAGAGGTGCCCATATTAACACTGTCAAGAACAATTTGACCTGACATTTTTCACTGGGACTGCTGCTTGCCGCACTCAGCAAAAAACTGCCCCTCTGCTCCCCCTGCCCCTCAAATTCCTCATTTCCTGGGCTGCTTGATGTCAGTTTTGGATCCAGGCTTTGGGACTGTGGGCCCTGCTATGCAGGAGAGCACCGCCACGGAATCATCAAAGTGCTTGACTTTATTTTCACTAGACACGGGAGCCAGGTGAGGCTGGGGGTCTGGGTGGGGGTGTGTAGCTGTTCCCAGTGGCTGAATCCATCCCAGGGTGACTGAACCGTATCGGCGGTACAGGGTAATTGGATTGGGGTGCATGCGTTCTTCAATCGCACTGCCATTCAAATCATTAACCCCTGGTTAGTGTGAAACCCCACTAATGTTCTGGGGAGGGGCACAAACAGCACTCAATGGGCACTTAAAAGCTCCTAGGTCTATTCTTTCCCTCCTCATTTTCCATTTCTGCCAAGCTGCTCCCAGACCTCACTTAGGCTGTGTGATTTTGGCACTGCTCGCTGGAATTGCTGGGCCTTGGTCAGAGTGGTGCTGAGACCCAGCTGACACAAGGGAGGTGGGCCAAGGGTAGCTGCCCACCTGTGAGCCCTATAATCATCACTGTCAGTCCCGGTGGGTTCAGGCCTCCTTTCTGTCACTACTAATCAGACGTCTAATTGATCACGATTACCCACCTCACACTGTCACCTCTAGGCCGGTTCTTAGACCCATGTCCTTCTTCATCCCTTTCATGTGACCCCCCCTTCCTGACCACATGCTCCCCCCACCCCTCCCATCTTCTTTCACTTTTGGCCCCTGTCAGATGTCGTAGTTCGCTTTTGATTAACGTGCTGTTGGCGAATCGGCTGGCTGACGCATGGCCAGTGAGGGGAAGCCCCTCCGTTCCACACCCCGCCCCCTCCTCACCATGACGGGGACAGGCTAATTGAATTTATGCAGTCGTTCTTATTTTTAAATAGCCCCCATTCTCAATGCTGTGTCTGTGTGACCATGGGAGGGGACCTCTCAGCTGTCCTTCTGCTCATCTTAGACGGGGGGAGCAGGAGAGAGAACACTGAAAGACTTCTTTTGCTTTGCTCATACTTGTATAATTATTAAATATTGTATATACTAAATTGAGTAGAAAGCATGTCAATATTCTGGGTAACTTCAGCATTCATGCTCCAATGATGCTGGACTGTGTTTTTTTTCCATCTTGCTTGTGATTACCTGCAGAAGTTACGTGCATATGTATGTTTTCTAGAAGCCTCTTCAAAATGTTTGCGATGTTGGTTGCCTGCTTAGCCATTGACCATCGGTCTGGTGCAGATTTCAGCACAGGATTTCGGGTCTGCACAATTCCCCAGTTTCGCTATGTTGTCCTACACTTCTGCAACCGTGCTTTTTATTCTGTTCTTCTTTATTTATGCCTCATGACCTTTGTTAAGTTAAAGGTCCCCCACCCCGGATGGCTCTTAGTTTGTCTGGAGAGGGTGAAGTACTCTGTGGCAGTGTGCTAATCCAGTAGTACAGAGATATGAGGTAGTGTGAAGATCAGGGGGACTGGGGGGGTGGCGAGGGATGTCACTATCTCCTCTGCAAGCAGGCGAGCCCTCAGGCCATCCCAAAGCCCCCCGCCCCACCTTTTAAGCTCCATCCTTTTTCTCCATCTTTCTCCAAACACATTAAGTTCTTGCACACAGAGTATCAGGAAAGCCTTCCCTTTTCCGGTGATTTTTACAACAGCCATGGGCAGAAACATAACTACCCACATTTGTAAATATAAAGTACATACCTTTACTGCTTTGTTGGTTAGCCACCATGTTTGTCCATAGGACCCTTATATACCTGTTTATCTAGCTAGACATTTCAAATGGAGACATACATATTGAGAACTACAGCCCCCTCTGGGAGTCAAACCAGCATACTGCAGGTTATCAACTTGCCCTGGACACACACTCTGCACATTATCAGTATAAGCTGTGAATACAAGTGCATGTGTGAGGATATGCACACTTTTGAGGATGGTCACATGTGTTGCCTTTTGTCTGTTTTTTTCTCAGAAGTGGGCCAGCGTAGCTGTGTGGTAGTACGAGAAACCTAAGGGGTTGCGAGCCTGTGGATACACACGACTGTATGTTTAAGGCAGCTGAGTGCGGGACGTGGTCTTTTAAACAGAGCTCCCCGAAAAGACCTAATGCTGATTACATAGGACAAGAAAAAATAAAATAAAAATTTGGCATTTTATAAATATCATGCAGGCAAAGTCTGTTATTTGCTGGAAAACACTGTCAGCCAGGAAAAGCTGTGAAAGCCTTCTGCTAAAAATGACTTTTCAGAGAGGTGTCTAAGAATCATTTACAGGGGTAGTGAACCGAAGCTTCAGCTGTCCCAAAGGTGGATTTGTTACCCTGGTTGGATTAAGCTGCTCCAACACAGGGCCTGTTAGCATTGCCTTAACATCCAGCTGAGCCAGTTTTTTTAGTTTCAACACAGAAATTTGACAAAAACGGTGAGTCATGTCTAATGTTTCTGCAAAAAAGATGCATTTTGACTGTTAGGGAAATTGGGATGCAGAGAAGGGCCTCTTGTTGTGTGGCGATTGTGGATTTATCTGAAAGGACGCACATTGTATCAATTCGCAGTCTTCTTGAAAACATCGCCCCAGGCTCTGGGCTCAGAATTTCAGAGAATTAATTACTTTTTTTACTATTATTTATAAAGTAACCTATCTGCAGAGAGAGACAGGAAATGCCCCAGGGAGGTGTCCTTTAAAAGTGAGTCCTGGCTCACATTATCTACTCTGCCAGCAACCATGCACTCGCCGGCCGGCTGACAACAAACAAAAAATCGAACCACTGAAGGCGGAAAGGGAGACATCGTTATGTGGAGGGATGGCGGGGGTCTGCAAGTACAAGATGAGGAGGGCAGGGTGAAGTGGCTGGTTGTCGGGATGCCTGGGGTGATTGAGAATGAACGGTATTCCACTGTACCCCCACCCATGCCACATCAGATAAGCAGGAGGTAACGTTACACTCAGGAAATGATCATTGATTTTTGTTTACTGTCACTTCCATGGTGGGAAATGATAGAATATCAATGTCTGGGTCCAGCTTTGAGACCCCAAGAGCGTAAAGCTTCCAATGTGGTTTGCCATGAGCCTGGAAGACACCCGAAGGTCAAATTTCTCCTTACTGACTGGAAGACGCAAAGTTTGAGGTGTAAGGTTACAAAATGGGAGAGTCTCCATCAGATGGATTTTAAGGTGGTGTGTACTTTTGGGGTATAGTTTTGATGTGGAGTAGTTTAGACTGTGAGGTAACTTAAATGGGGATACTTTAGATGGTTTAGTTTAGATGTTTTGGGAATTTTGAGGAGATGGTTTAGACGGAGGGGTTCACTTGTATGACGATTAATGACCTCTTGATATTTCAAGTACTATTTCATGATGACGCTGTCTTTAAAAAGTTGCAAAACAGTCAAGGATTTTGTTGGTTGAACCTTTTAAAGTCCAAAGCTCATTTAGTTTCAACCACTAGCCATTTTTTCTGGTGAGACTCTACTTACAAGTGAGGTTGAAGTGACCCACGGAGGAGAGACTAAATCCTTGTTCTGCTTCTAACTGGTTCCAGTGAGGAGTAAAAGATAATCACAGTATCTTTGAAGCCCAGAAGCATGTTGGTCCCTTCAAAATCATATTGTCTGGACCTGGAATCTTCTTCTGTCACTGGAAGGCTGTATTTAGCCTCCTTGACCCCTCAAACATTTTCAGATAAGGTTGCTTCTTTGCAATTGTGTTAAGATGTATTAAGGGGAATGATGCACTGCTTCCATCACAGAAATCTGCTCTGAAATCAACCTTTGAGTTGCATTTTGATGTGTGTTTTCCAGCTGCAGGGACCCAATTTGATGCAGACATAAGCATGTGTCCTCATCTGCATTCAATCCTGATTATTCAGGATGATGTTAACCCATACATCCAAGCTTTATTACATATAGCAGTAGACCTAACCAGGTTTCACGAGTTACCACGTCTGAGCAAAGCAGGGCCGTGACTAACACGGAACACCAACTGAAGTCTTGGAGTAGAAGTCCTCATTGTTCACAAGCTCTGCTTTGGGTGGTGGGGGTACGATAAGCTCTGCTCATGATAAGAAGAATCCAGCTCCATTTGAGTGTTGAAGCACGCCCCCCCAACACACAAATACACCCGAAGCTCCCTCTTTGACCCTGGCCGGGTCACGCCTGGAACCCCTCATCCAGCGTGAAGAATTGCCAATGCTGTGGTAGACAAAGAGTGCTTGTGCTCCCCCGGTTCACTCATACAGCTCTTAATCAGAGGAAGTACGAATCTCTTACTCGTCGGTGTACCTTTTGGGGCCATTTTTGAGAGCTGCCTTCATGTTTTTTCTTGGCTTTAGCTAGGTTGTCTTCAGGGACGTTGACTGTACTGCAGTAACAATCCTCACCTTGCAACATAACACTTGACTCGGTCGACTGGATAGCATCGTGCTAAAGGTACTAGGGCCCTGATAGACCAGCTTTAAAATTATTAGGCCACATCTGAGCTGACAGGCTTAACTAAGAGCTCAAGGCCCCCGAGAACCCATAGCGGTGAAAATCATTCCCTCAGTTGTGTACATCATTTTTGGGCAATGTGATTGGGGCAAACCACATTCATTCTGACGAGGTACTGGATTCTTCTCCTGTCATGCTGAGGCAAAGTGACATTAGCTTCTGGCTTGGCATGAGCTGGCTAACAGGGCCTCCCTTCTCCAGGTGATGAGCATTCTGGGTAACCCCAGTGGTGTGCCACCCCAGCCCCAGCACGACTTCTCCATCTCCCCCCTGCACGGTAGCCTGGAGGCCTCCAGTCCCATCTCGGCCAGCTGCAGTCAGCGATCGGACCCTATCAAGAGTGTGGAGAGTTTGGCCTCCTCTCAATCCTACTGCCCACCTACATACAGTGCCACCAGCTACAGTGTGGACCCTGTCACAGCAGGATACCAGTACAGCCAGTACGGGCAAAGTGAGTGTCCCCACAGCCGGCCTAACTGCAAAGTTTCCTCCTCTGAACTTCTGTGTGTGTGCGTGTGCGTGCGGGTGTGTGCGTCTGCGTGTGTGTGTGTGTGTGTGTTTGTGGCAAATCGTAACCTGAGACATCTTTCCATCGCAGCTGCAAGCACACACAAACATACTGGTTCTTTATTGGTAGAGGACATTGACATTGGCACTCTCAGTCTTCATCAACAATTCTAACATCAATGAACATGTCCTTTGTCTCCAAGAGCTTTCCCAGCATGTCTGTGAATATGCTCTATATCTTCACGAACACCGATGACTCTTTTTCTCCTTAAACGTTCCTGTTGTCTCCATTGACCTTGTCTTTAGGATATTGCTGATAAGAGGCACAGTCCTGCTTTACTAATTTCTCGTAACTTTAGGCTTTGGCTCCTATGTGAGTTTTGAAGGCATTTTTTGAGTGGGGGTTAAAGGTGTTCCTTCTGGCTTGCCTTACTGTTCTCTCACCCCTCAATGACCTAGCGCTGGTCTGCCCCTGTGACCTACCACCCCACTGGCTATGTCTCTGTGCTGAGCCCACTCTCCTATTGTCTTCATTTGCAGCGTTAAATTGAAGCCGTGTGAGGTGTGAGGCTGCTTGGTGCCCCCTGACCCTGGGTGTACCACTTTACCCCCTGCCCCCAGTTCAAGACAGCCCAACCCCACTTGCCCTCAGGTGCTGAGACACCACACTCTGTGTCCCTCACTTCAAAGGGCAGCCTGGTCCACACACACACACACACACACACACACACACACACACACACACACACACACACACACACACAGCTGTTTCTCAGCCCTCTGCTGACACTGACATGGCCGTCTTTAGACCTCCTCACAAATGTTAGTTAAACCCACCTCCTCTCCTGTACTCTGATAAAGTCCCCACCTCTTTATGCCACCCTCTAGTCACGTCAGTGACTCCAGTCCCATCCAGAGCAAAACTTTAAACATTCATTCTTCACTTTTGTCCAGAACCTCCCCTTGTATGTCACATATACATACTGGAGATTTTTGACAGGGTGGGATGTTTTTTTGTTTGTGCTGTGTACATAAAGGTGCCATAGGAACAAACTATGATGGGCTTTGACCTGCCATTTTGTTTACCTTCCCGCTGTAATTAAAGTAGCTTTTCAGAAAGGGGGGTCGCAGATGCACAGCTAATAATGATGGAGTCATGGCTGGATGAGTACTGGGGGCGAGTGTGCCAAGACGGTTGTGGACCGCGTGGCGTGAAACCTGAGCCGACAGGCTTAACCAAGAGTGGCGTAGATACTGTCCCCTGGGACTGGTGTGAGGGGCGCTATGGCGACAAGCCGAGGTGACACCCACTCTCCCATCTCTTGGGCTGTGCCAGTATAGGGGGTGGGGGGGTAATCACAGCATGAGTGACTCAGGAAAGTGGAAATGAAAAGTACCGGAACAGTCCGTGTTTGTATGACACTTATGCAAATGATGTATGAATGCCTGTATTACAATAATGTGGATGCTGCATTCCTAACAGCCCATCTGTGTCTACATATATTGTACATGTCTCAATGTCTCAGCTGCTCATGTGTGTTCGGACCCACAGCAGCTGTGGACTACCTGGCTAAGAACGTGAGCTTGTCCACACAGCGGAGGATGAAGCTGGGTGACCATTCAGCCGTCCTGGGACTGCTGCAAGTGGAGACCGGACAGGCCTATTAAGCTCCATCTCCCCTAGCAACCAGCCCCTCCTGCTGACCAGGGACAAGGCTTCAAGTGGGGGTTGACCCCTCATGTATGTGTGAGGGTGCGGTGAGTCGTCTGTCTGAGGAAAATCTGTGTTTGTGTACGGGCATGACTGTGTGCGTGTTTGTTAGATTTTGTATTTGATCAGGCATTTGATAGAATGAGAAAACGATCCTATTTTGCCCAGCTGTAGCGGAGTGCCGCCTGAAAGCCACACTCTCTCGCCCTTGTGATTCTACCCCCTCTGACCACTGATGCAGGACTTTTCACAGGAACTTCTAAGCCTGTCTCAGCCAGTATGCCAAACACTTTGGGGTGCAAGCAGGATTTTTGCATTAGCAGCTGTTCTCGATGACAGTTATTCCTCTTGTTTTTTGTTACTCTTGCCGCTGTTTCAGTTGGTGTTTATTTTGTACATTACTTTTCTGTTTACTTGACCGTGCTGTGAAGTGCTGACGACAGGCTGTGTTACTGAAAGAGAGGAGACACCATGACTCATGGGACTTTGGGGCTGACTCATGGCACCATCTCTGCTGTGAGAGACTCGACCTTCCTGCTCAGTCTAAATTGTCACATTCTGGAGGGAATTAGGAGCGGTTTGTTCAACTCTATCCCGATACAGCCTTAGGACTTCAGGGAAAACAGACATTGTCTGAAGAAGAAACTCAAACTGGAAAAAGTGGATCTTCAGAAACTCAGTATGAAAAAGTGGATGCACTTCTGTTTTAAATGTGAATTTTATTCTGGGCAGTCTAAAGTTCTCCCAGTAGCACTCTGTTTGACTGTCACAAAACAATAAACACAGACCTGAGCCGTTCCTGCTGGTTGCCATGAAAAGAAGAAAGCTCCCACAAATGGAAGAAGGGTAGATCAGGCTCTTGGGTGTCACAAGGTGGCATGGATTAACCACATAGCATGGGGAGCGCTATCTAGAACACAAAGGACTTCAGATTTGAAATGACTGTCCATAAAACACCTCTTCACACTGAAGGGCATTTCCATCCTGACCACCATTTCCCAGAGAGCGATTCTTACACTGGATTCTGACTTCATACCCATTCCAAAGCATCCCTTGTGTGTCCAGCAGTGGCAGAAGTACCCTGTGTATAATCTGATTTTGGTTGTCACTGCTGGCCAGAGACCAGTTGTGATATCTTGTCCACACAGTACAAAGTGGGTGTAAGCCTCTGAGTCAAAATCTTCACGACCAAATGTAGCTTCATCCCATCAATTCCACATTACTTGCATTCCAGTTGGTGTGAAAACGAACTGCTTTAAATTTTTTTAAGAAGAATAAATAAAGAAGATTTGTGTAGCACTTGTTGTATTGGACATAATCTATTTAGGCCTGTAAATGGATCTATACAATAGACAAGGCAGATTGTGCGTCATTTGTTTATAAAGAGTATGTTTTATACTAAAACATGTCCTGTGTAAGGTTGGGTGAGGGAAGCGCGAGAGTCCGATCGTGTGTGCGTCTTCTCTTTACATTTCCTGTTTCTTTTCTTTGTTTTCTTTATGTAGTTCAAAATAATATTTTGATGTTGTTTAAAACAAATTTCTGTAGTGAGGAATCCTTGATGACAGGGGAATAAAAGCATTCAAGCAAAAAAAATTTCAAAATGAATCTAATTCTGTTTGCCATGCCCTCCTGGAAAGTGAGGCAGACTTGTGGAGGAATTTCAGTGGAAGTCCAGTGTCCTCCGTGATCGAATCTGGCTTTCAATGTGGCTCCCAACCTGGGTCTCCTCTCCTTGTTTGATCACATCCACCCGATATTCCCCTCTCTTGCTCCCCCTCCCTGGAGCAAAGATGAGGCCAAGCTTCTCATATGTGTGGCACGATCTGGGACTGCATCTTCAGGAAAAAAAATGTTTGAACTCCAAACAAACAGATCCATGTTACATTTGTGTTTTTTTACAAAACAAATGGAAAGAAAGGAAATAAAACTGCTTCTAGTGTATTACACCGATTTCTTACACCTGTGTTAATCAACACCGGGGTCCTATTTTAAGAACTGTGACCAATTCCTGATGCCCCCCTACCTCCACCCCCCATCTTCTTGACCTTTGAACCCTCTTACCTGCTTTTGTTACCACTGTGTTCTGCTTTATGACATTTCTGTTCAGCATGTGTATATGTTATCATGGTATAATTTATTCTGCTGTATGAAGTACTAGAATAGTGGGAATCTGTATTGATATTTACCATCTTCTGCCTGTTGGTGTCCTTATTGTAACACTGGCTTTAATGTTATCAATTAAAGTTGTAAAATTGAAAGCAAGGCTGCGGCTCAGGCCTGCGTCTCATGTTACTGTCATTGTCACTCACTTCTGTGTGCCTGAGAGCAACAGTTGTGTGGGAAAGACTTGCTGTTGCTCACACAGATTTTGTTACATTTGCATTCATTTATGGTTAAATGGCCAGCTTAGGTGTAAGTGCAGCTATGCTGAGCATACAGTAGAATAAGAACTACACAAAACCATACACAGCATTGCAAAGACCTGACAGAGGAGCTTATTAAATCAAACCGCGTGAGGACTGATTTTCTGACAGAAATATATTCCAATTATGGCCTTGTCCTGTGAATGTGATCTTGATGTGCCCCAGAGTATCACTTTGGCCAATAATTAAAGTCCTCACAAACCTGCTCTCAACCAGGTCATAAAAAGTATTCAGCTGGTTCTGAGACCTTCACTTGCTGCATCAGACTGAAGCTGGAAAAATTCATCAAGCACGTCATACAGATCTAGCTTTGGCTTTGAGTGTGTATGTTTATTAACACAACAGTATATAAAATGCACGCTCATACAAAAGTACATGCATTGTTTGACTGTGTGTAGGTGGATTCTTTGTAAAGTTGAAGAAATTTGTGCTCAGTAATGTGACTTCATTTAGTACTTGACATAAACACAATAATGGAGTTAATTATTAATAGTGAAGAGAAAAGCATCATTTACTGACAATGGTTTTAAATACAGATAGTTGTCTGCTTATTATATATATAATGTTTTAATCCCCTTTGTTTATGGATGTCTTCTAGTGCTGTAGATGTGGATAGGCTGTGGGTTCAAAAGGCCAAGAGAACCCATTCAGCCCTCCTGAGGCTAGCCTGGCCTAGTTCAGCCCATCCAAAGCCAAGCCAATCCATTCAAGGACAGGTGGACCAGGTAACGTTTCTGAGGGATTTCACTGGTATGTAGAAGGCATTCTGCGTCTGCATTCAGGATTTTATTTGCACACTTAGTGACGTGACTCAGGCACACTTTGCATAAGTATCAAAGACTGTTTTTCACTGCACTTTACTTCTTACTGACAGGCTTTTGAGAAGTCTCAGGTATTCTTCACAATCCATTTACAACCATGCTATTAGCGGTTTAGTCCTGTCGTTTCTGGCCTATCGGAAGGTCTCCCTAGGAAAAAAGGTGGTTTGTTCAGTAGCTATTCTTTACAAACATCTATAGAAATAAGTTTTTAACATGCATTTTATTTAAAGTTCAAAAAAATCACAAATAACACTGTTTGTTGTTACAACAGCCAAGAAGTGTCTCTGAACATTCATTTTTAACTTGCATTTCACCTGTCTAATTCAACTTTGTAGTCCATGATTAAATTCAAAACTATTTAGGCTTTCATATACCCTACACTGGTAATGTGACCAGATCGCTCACTGTTTTAAAAAGGAACCTTAACATTCCTGCTCATACACATTTTTTGATACCCGGACTCCGGCATCATTTCACGACAGCTCCTTGAATCCCTGCCTCCTGGCCCCCTTTGAAGCCCAAACCGATTTGCCGTGGGCTGAGGGCCGTCCGTTCTGCTGCCCGCTCCTGTGGAGGCCCCTATAAAGTCGCCCCAGTTCTTGAGGTTTGGCATGGCCTTGCATGGGTATGCTTGCGGATACCTCTAATGGGCTTGGGTGACATCTGAGGGGTGAAAATGCTGGAAATTGAACTCCTGAGCCAAACCATGTGGGGGTTGTAGGGGCCACAGCACCCACATCGCTAAGCAATGTGATGCTGCCCCCCCACCCCTCCTTTGCTGAGACAGATCCGTCTGAGGACTGAGTCCCACTTTCTCTGAGCTCTTGATTGTTATGTCTCTGTGTTTAAGTGACTTTAAGGGACATGGGTAGATGGAAAAGGTGCTTTTCTTGTGACTGAAATGTGCAGGTGGGTTATAGTGCACAAGAAGATGGAAGGCAAAGCAGAAACGTATCCATTCAGTTTCCTCTCTTCATGCCCCAGTTAAACTGTAGAGATGAGCACAGGATGCTTCAGGTCACAGGACTTTCCTGTCCCTACATACCAGGTGATTTTTGCCAGTGCCTCCTTGCCCCATTAACCACATCCATGGCCATAGCTAGAAATTCTGAGCCCACTGAAAGAATATTGCTCTGGGCCCCTAAATATATGCAGTTGTGTGGCATATACAGTATTCTGTAGCCCCTAGAGTCATCGGTCATTGTTCATCCCGCTAGCTGCGGACCTGACCACATACAACACTGGGCCAGCAGGACTTTATCTCTGCATCTCAAAAGCAACTAAGCAACTACAACCTCAGTGGATCCCCCATCCCCCATAAGGGACACACCTGCTCACTGAGTTGCCCACGGACCCTCTGGAAAAAAAACCGAATGAGGATATTTTTCTTGGAGGGAGAGTGTTAAAGTTGCAAATCTGAGCAATCAGTGAGATAAACATCGCTATGAAACCTTTCCTGATTTCCATATAAAAATCCACTCTCGGCCAGCAGACTAATTAATATTAATTAGAAAAATGTAAACGAGCAGGGGAGGTGCAAAGTGCAAGCTGCACGTGCTCTGTGAGGTGATGCATATAAAGCCCTTTCAGAGTGGGCCTCAAACAGGCGTGACGACTGGGCATAAACTGGCACACGCGCAGACAATTTTTGTAGATAATAGCCTATCGCGGAGAATACAATTTAAATTAAAAAATGCAATTTTCACCTTGAAATGAACAAATGATTACAATTTCTATACAAATTAAGGCATCCAGGCAATGCCTCACTACTGGGCTCTGGCCATTAAACTTGACATAATTACCATGAAATACATTTTCAAATATTTGTATTTTGTCTGCCGCTTGAAAACACGCAACTTCTGTGCTTCTGTGGTTATGAGATCTCACCTTCGGGTGGGGGGGCCATGTTAAAAAGAAGCGAGAGGGGAGGAAGGAGGATATCATCAGAGATGAAAATAAAACTTCAGCAGGCGAGATAACAATGTGGAAAAAAGGGGAGTGGGGGAAAGCGGTAAATTAGCGCCGTTCAGCCCGGCAGCACCTAGAGCTATCTTTAAAAGCCAAATTACGGCAGTTTATCAGGGAGAGATCACATCTAATACATATCTGGCTGCACGTTAGCCTCTTTTGAGCCCAGAGAGTGTATTTAACCACAGCTGCGACAAGCTTTTTGGTCCAGACCCCGCGGCTGTCTGCGCGTCAAATCTGAATTCTCCAAGGAGACACGGTACGAACGGTGTGTGTGTCGTCAGGGGAAACGGCATGATAACAGCGCACCACCGAGATCCGTGCTGTTATATCTGCTTGTAGGTTTTCTCTAAATTTGGCTCAACTGACTATACTGAGTAGGAAGGACTTGCTTACATAAAATACTGCATTCCCTGTGAAATAGAAAAATGGGAAAGCTTTATTATTATACTTCTATACTCAAATACAGTCTGTCTAGTGTGCTTTGGTTTGTTACACACACCTCTGTAACCCAGACCATGATCTAGATGCCATCCCAATGCTGGCTTCATTCATCCCAGAGACATCTGCCTAAATTTTCTAAATTTAACATCAACTCAAACAGCTCCCCCACAAACGCACACACAATAACCCTTTTCTAATCTTTCCCTGTCCCGACATAATATGGCTGCATATATATATGTATACATATAATGAATATTATTGGAACATAATGTAGTTCGTACAGCATTTGCAATTTCAATTTGACTTTTGGCAAAATTCCCTTGAATTTGGTTAAAGCTGAAGCCCTGATGACTAATTTCATCAGGGAACTGGGCTAAAGGGAACTGGGGGCTTCACACACGCTGCTGCTTCCTGTTTCATGCTAACAGTACAATGGTCATCAGGGGCAGTGCTGGCCCAGGATTCCCAGAGTCTTGGCTGGACCTCCAGCCAAAAGGTTGTTCAGAGCCCTGGAGGAAGGCCACTGTTCTGCACAGGTGGCCCACCTTTAATCGCCAAGATCTAAACTATGACACCTCGCACTGTATGAGTAAATTACCAACCATATAACAGCCATCAGTTACAAAAAAGTTGATTGTGGATATTTTTTTCCATAGCTAACAGGAGAGTAGAGATTTTAAAAAAGAATTTTTTTTGTTAATTTTTTTCTTCATGCCACATGGCAGTCATCTGTAGAGTCTGCTTCTGTTTCTTTGTTAAATTCCTTTTAAGACAGGATGCAAAATGGGATCTTCCATGCTTTTGAGAGCGATGCATTTCTTTTTTATTGACAGTCTAAATATAAACTTTCCATTTGTGTTTATACAGAGCATCTCTTGGAAAACAGGAGAGCTGGTGAGGAAGGATGGCAGACAGTATTATGACAATGGAAACAAGTGGCTCAGCTGAACAGAGGTGTAGTGCTGAAAATGCTTTGATGGGCTCTACGCCGAGTGACATCATCCCTACACTTAATCTGACTTACCCTACATTTGTAGAGATAGAAGTTTCTGATGAGGGGAAGATACTGAGTGCTCTGGACCCTGTGGGGCTTTCATCACACCATCTCTAAAGCGAGGCCCCTCATTCTCCTCCCCAAGTGTTGGCCTAAATTCCCAGCCTGAATAGCAAATTTTATGTTGTCTTAGCACTTGAGACTCATGATTCAATTTTAGTGTAGCGTTGATTTCAGATGCAAGACGAGAAGCAGGCACCCAGCTAAAGGGACAAATTCTCTGACCGGAGCTGGCCGCCCAGTACCAAACCTCCCACTACCCCATGCCCCTCAGTAGGGTGCCTGTCACACTCTGCTCCCAGCTGGGCTGCAGACAGTATGAACTCCGTCTGGAGCTACAGCTTCACTGGGGTTCAGGTTCTGCCGAGAGACTGGTTCTCGATGGAGTTCCTCCAGAGCAAAGCACCACCGTAAGACAATTGTCCCTCCCCCTCCTAAAGTAAAATAATTTTACGTAGGTTGCGTTATGACTTACCTGTTTTCTCCCCATTTGAATCTGTTTCTAAAATTGAAGTAATCCGCACGCAGAGCCACAGACAATGCAGCTGTCACTCATCCACTCGTTAGAGCATGGCGATATCCCGAGTCCAGGGGTCCGTCGCAGCGCCAGGCCTAATTCTCATGACACATGCATGGCATTGCATCCCATGGCTTCACATGCAAACACATGCCTCACTGTGTCCCAATTTCCCATGCAAACAGGAAGATGGCAACAGGGATGATGATTAACAACTACTTGCAGAATTCTGGGTCTCAGAAGGATGGTGGTCCTGGCTCTTTCCACCCAAGGGAGGAGAAGCACTTATGGATGATACAATTCCAAAGTGACACTGTCACTTCCCTATATAGGGCCACAGGGAGTATTTACGCACAGGTTTGGCTTGGCATCCTCTACCTGGTCAAAGAATCAAGGGTGTGCTTATTTTTTTTGGGAGGGGCAGAGTAGTAGGGGTCTGATTGTACTTACAATATTCTCCTTCACAAAATCCCCACCCAGGTGGTGGTTTCTCTTCCCACCACCTTTGGCCCGTTGGACCTCTGCTTTGTCAGTTGCATTCTGTCCCTCTGTGTCAGCTGAGGAGTGCCTCCTTATGCATTCACAGTACAAACATAAACAAGAGGCTCATTATCGTACTAACCTACCTATACCTATGCCACTTCAACAGCTCCGAAAATCAGATGCGACACAGTAGAATGGGAAAATCCAGCTTCCCCACAGGCAGCATGATCCTCAGCCCCCCTGACATTCAGGGGGGTCTCTCTACAATGAATATTTACGATTCTGAGGTTATTACACCCCCTGGAACTGCAGTGCTCGCTGCCCCGGTCCTGCCCATTAGCCAAAAATTGGACTTAACGGGGCGAGGAGGGGTGAGGCCAGGGGGAGGAATTGTTTCTCGCTCCACTGGGAGCAGCGGCTCCTGATGGGGGGGCAGCATGGGTTACAGTCAGAACCCAGAGCCATAGCACATTACTGCCAGTAGTTGAAACAGCACCAAAGTCCTCATGGGGTTTTCCACTCCCAGCAAAACGATCTCTTTTACTGAAACTTTCTCCCACACTGCATTCTTAGAAAGTGTCATTTGTGACTTTTAATTATCTTAATGCACAAAATGTTGTTTTTCTTTATTTGGAGGCGGTAAGGTGATGAATAAATGATTCGGTTTATTACCTGCCTAGTTTTTCTTAATTAACTTATGTAAATAAGACCCATTACTTGTTGTTCAGACACAGCCTGAATGTGCCATAATCGTAATTATCTCATTAATACTGTAGATCCGTTCCAAAATTCGGTTTTAGATGTTGAACCCGTAGTTGCTTAAGAGTTTTGTGTGAGGCTGTCATGGAAACGGGGCTTTCAGCGCCTAATCAGCTCTGGAGACGCATGCGCGGAAAGGCCTGTTGGCGGGAAAGGCCCATCAGGCTTTCAGAGAGCTACCCTTTGGCAGAGCTTTGTTCTTGTCTCCAACCTGGGGGGATTTTACTTTTCATTCCGCCCCCTCATTTTGAATCTATTAGATACTAAAGTAACAGATGGTGTACATGTCATCAGAGAAAATCATAATGCATAAAAACATTACATCACCACAGGAACATGTTGCGTGGTGTGTTTTCCGTCATGGCGTCTCTGTCTCCAAGGAGGCCCTGTGTAAAAAACCTGTTAGCCTGCTAGCTGATAGAAAGCCCAGCTAACGTGAACATCTCACCAGATACAGACATCCATTTTTAAATCGTTTATCCAGGTCAGGGTTGCAGGGGCTCCTGGAGCCTCAGTACAGACATGATTTGATATAATTTATTTACATCAGCAGGTATAGGTGTGTTTTGATATTGTTTATTTACATCAATAGGTACAGGTGTGCTTCGATATTATTTATTTACAGTTGCAAGTACAACGGGATATACTATGAAGTGGGTTTATTGGCTTAGCCAGGTTTCTTGAGACTTACTTCTCAGCTTTGGATACTACAAATCAAAGCTCACATTTAAAAATGGTGTATTGCTATGGTAAATTACACTGCACACATAACCTGTTCCGAGCAGGTTTAACCGCAGGCTGTCAGATTAAAACTGGCATAAGTCCCACCCTTTCATCAAAAGCACGTATATGACTTTTCTTTCACGCACAAAAAAAGTTGCCCTATGACTAAATTTTGCATGAAAGATGCTGGCACTCTTGGAAGATCCTGTCCACCTTGGTGTGTGGATAGTAAAGGGCTCTCCTCAAAGGGAAAGGGTATTTAGAGACAGTCAGAATTCACTAGCTTTTCCTGTTGGACTTCTTTATGAACAATACCATTCTTATCAGAGGGAATTCTTCAGTTCTCTATATTTGTCAGCTGGTGGAATCATACATCTCAAAACAACTTAACAAAGGGCTGCCCTTAATCTTGTGCTGTGTTTTTTTGCCAGCTGGCATTCAGTCAGTGATGCAAAAAACTTATGACATTCACAATTACATATACACTTTGTGGACAAAAGTATTGGGCCACCGGTTAATAGGGGGGTTCACCTACTTTTGAACTTGGGTAATTAAGCCATACTCAGTGCTGAGGTAGGTGTATAATTAAACACACAGCCATGCAATCTCCAGCAACACACACTGGTTGCAGAATGGGTCATACTGTAGAGATTAGTAACTTTCAACGGGGCACCATCACAAGATGCCAACTTCCCTACAAATTTCTGCCATGGTTAACTGCAAGTGAAATGATTGTGATGTGGAAACTTCTATAAACAATGAGTTCAGTTGTGATGTCAAAGTCCACGATAACAGAATGGAACCCGATGACCCAACATTAATACCCAAACTCATTGATGCCGTTATGGCTGAATGGCAGCAAATCCCACCAACAACACTGAAACATCTAGTGCAAAGCCTTTCCTAAAGAGTGGAGGCAAATGGATACCAACTTCTTATTTATATCCCTTGGTTTTGGAATGAGATTTTTCACAGACAGGTGTCTCAATACTTTTGTCCACATAGTATGTGTCAGATACTGGCAACACAAAAGACCACACAGGTATGTACAGCACCAACACCAGAATCTAAAATATAGATTTTGGTGTCATTAACATAGTTGTGAAAGTTAATATTATGTTTTCCTATTATAGTACCTAGTGGTTGCATGTACAAACAGAACAATACAGGTTCAAGCAGTGACCCTTGTGGTACTCCAAATTTGACTGCTGTCACTGATGAAGCACAACCACTATTAGATATCTGAATGCAGTGATAAGAATTAGTTAAATAGGAGGTAAACCACTTCATCATCATTCCAGACAGGCTAACTTCTACTCAAGCCTAAGCAGCAAAATAGAATAGTCAACTGTGTCAAAAGCAGCCATTAGATTGAGGACCAAAAACACGTCACCTTGCCAGTATGAGTTGCTATTAATATGTCATTCATAATCCTAGTTAAAGCAGTTTCAGTGCTGTGTCCCTGGAGGAAACTGGACTGGAATATATCGAGTATATTATTTGCACCCAAGTATGACTGAAGTTGAAGTACTACAATTTTCTCTAGGGGTTTAGAGAAGAATGGTATCTTAGAAAGGGGACTGTAGTTATTAAAAACTAGAGGATCTAATTTTGGTTTCTTGAGCGGTGATCTAATGACTGCTACATTAAATCAATCAGGCACACTACCAGTTAACAGGGAAGCATTCATCATGCTAGTAAGATATCCTGCCGGTACATTCAAGGACTCTTTTAGTTGTTGAGTCAGGACTAGATCTAATGGACATGCTGCAGGTTTTGCTTTGGTCATTTGCTTTGGTCATTAATCATTCTAGCTCTTGTTCACTAACATGTTCAGAAACACTGAAGGAATGCACACACTGTGTTTGTTCCAGACTCCATAGTGGACTGCTTGGTTTTGTCTACTGTCTGATGTTGTCAATGTTTATTGTTGAAATAGTCACAAGTAATGTTAGCTGGTACTATATATTCAGCCTTATTTGATAGATTGGATATCATCTAAATAGATAGCGAGACTAATTTTTGTTATTGTTGATGAGATTAAAATAGTAAGCTTATATCGCTGCAAGCTATTGGATCAACTTAAATACTTTTAGTGCTGTAGATTTCAATTGGTGATCTAATCTACAACAATCCTGTTTAAAGTACCATGTGTCATCACTAAACCACGAGGAATGTCTGATTGATCTGATTATTTTGGTTTTTAATGGTGCTATTTTATCCAGAACTTGGCTAACAAGGGAATTAAAGCGTGTTTTCACACCTATAGTTTGTTTACTCTGGTCCAAATCGGTTGATGAGTTTGTAAACTCAGAACTTTTTTGAGTGGTTCGGTTTCTTTTCACATGGAGAAGAATCCAAGTGAACCAAAATGTGTCACTACAAACCACATGAGAATGTTCAGTCCACTTATTGATCAGATATGCTTGCAGTGGAAGTAAATACAGGAAGATGGTGCTCTGTTCTAGACTAGTGCATAATTAACATGAGGAATTTGCTCATATCCTTAGTAATTATTTGGCAATATATCAGGCAAAACTGTACAAGCAGAATGCTGAATGGAGGTATCGTCATGAAATTGGACAAGGTCCACAGGAGAAACTGTTGGTCTTGTCCTGAGGATTTGGTCCAGGTCATCAAACCATGGAAATTTTTTTTTCTCTTCTCCTGAGCTTCCACTTTTGCAAAGGGCATCTCTCACTTTTATGTACTGTTGCCTCAGTTTTTTAACTTTCACACAGCACTATTCAGTCAACCAGCCAAACTCCCTCTCCTATAGCCACTGACTGAACATTTTGAACACTTCAGAGTTTTTATGAGTTGTTTGTAGGAGCTGACAGATGTAGCCATCTGACCAAATATCAAGAAGGCAACGTGCCTCGTTGCTCGTCCAGGTGTGCCCTCAGTTCATTTTCTGGCTAGCTGCTACATTTGCGTGCTCTGCTGCATCCCAGAATGCAAAGCATACCTGGCAATGGGAAGGCGTTTAGCTCAAATTTGCAGCGTATACCTAGTAGTTGATTCGGATCGAGGTCGGATCACATTCTCACCATAAACAAACCGCTCTGGAGTTCGTTTGGAACAGGACTGAGACCATCTCCTCCAAAGGGTCTCAGTGCAGTTGTTTTGGTTGTTTAGGGATAACTAATTTCTAACAAAGACATCTGTCTCTACATCTACATGTATATAAAAATCACCTAGGATTACATTTTTTCTAGGTTAATGATCAGATCATTGAACAAATCACTGAAGTTAGTTATGACAATGACTGAAACCCACAATTAGTGTTGAGTTTTTTAACAGTATTGCATTGTTGTTAATTGTTTAACATGGTGCATTATTAGCAAGGGCCAGTGAGCACCTGGTGCTCAGGCCTTTACCCATGGGGCCCAGCCAGGCACAGCCAAAAGGAGCCACATGGGACCAACCTCCTGTGGGCCCATCAGGGTCCGGTGTATTGTAAATTGGGTGACAGCTGAAGGCTGGAGCCTTGGCAATCCCCGGTTATTGCAACTGGCTTTAGGGACATGGAATATCTCTCGGTAACCCAGCCACTGGGAGTGCACAAGCCAGTGTATTCCTTTGTGCCAGTCCCAAGCCCAGATAAATAGGGAGGGTTACGTCAGGAAGGGCATCCGGTGTAAAATTTTTTTGCCAGATCTAATATGCAGACAACAAAACAGATTTCCATACAGGATTGGTCAAGGCCCGGGTTAACAATGACCGCCACCAGTACTGTTATCCAACAGGATCCTGGTGGAAATTGGGCTACTTTTGGCTGAAGCCGAAGGAGAAGGAGAGGGGGAAGATGCATCTGGTGGCAGGAGGAGAGGAGGAAGGTTAAGAGAGTGGAATTGAGGGTAGGACCTTTGAATGTTGGCAGTATGACTGGCAAAGGGAGAGAGCTAGCTGATATGATGGAGAGAAGGAGGGTTGATATACTGTGCATGCAAGAAACCAGATGGAAGGGGAGTAAGGCTAGGTGTATCGGAGGTGTGTTCAAATTGTTCTAACATGGTGTGGATGGGAGAAGAAATGGGGTAGGGGTTATCCTGAAGAGTGTTTTGGAGGTGAAAAGAGTGTCGGACAGAGTGATGAGTATGAAGCTGGAAAATGAAGGTGTGATGATGAATGTTTTTAGTGCATATGCCCTACAAGTTGGGTGTGAGATGGATGAGAATGAAAAATTCTGGAGTGAGCTGGATGAATTGGTGGTAAGTGTACCCAAGGGAGGGACATTGGTGATTGGAGCAGATCTCAGTGGGCATGTTGGTGAAGGGAACAGAGGGGATGAGGAGGTGATGGGTAGGTATGGTGTCAAGGACAGGAATGCAAAAGGTCAGATGGTAGTGGATTTCGTGAAAAGGATGGACATGGTGGTGGTAAATATGTATTTTAAGAAGAGGGAGGAACACAGGTAGATTATATCCTATGTAGGAGGGTCAGTCTGAAGGAGATTGGAGACTGTAAAGTGGTGACGGGAATGCGTGGTTAGGCAGCATAGAATGGTGGTCTGTAGGATGACTTTGGAGATCAAGAAGAGGAGGAGACTGAAGGCAGAGCTAAGGATCAAATGGTGGAAGTTGGAAAATGATGACTGTAAGATAAAGTTCAGGGAGAAATTAAGACAGGCACTGGGTAGCAGTGAAGACTTACCAGATAGCTGGGCAACTACAGCTGAAGTGTAAGGGAAACAGCTAGAAAGGTGCTTGGTGTGACATCTGGTCAGAGGAAGGAAGACAAGGAAACCTGGTGGTAGAATGAGGAGGTACAGGAGAGTATACAGAGGAAAAGAAAGAAGAATTGGGAGAGTCAGAGAGAAGAACAAAGTAGACAGGAGTACAAGGAGATGTGGCATAAGGTGAAGACAGAGGAGGTGAATGCTAAAGATAAGATGTATGGCGAGCTGTATGAGAGGCTGGACACTAAGGAGGGAGACAAGGACCTGTACCGATTGGCTAGAAGAAGGACCAAGCTGGGAAAGATGTGCAGTAGGTTAGGGTGATAAAGGATAACGATGGAAACATACAAGCGAGGAAAGTGTGTTGAGCAGGTAGAAAGAGTACTTTGAGGGGCTGATGAATGAAGAGAATGAGAGAGATAGACAGTTGGATGATGTGGGGATAGTGAATCAGGAAGTGTAACGGATTAGCAAGGAGGAAGTAAGGATAGCTGTGAAGAGGATGAAGAATGGAAAGGCTGTTGGTCCAGATAACATACCTGTGGAAGCATGAAGGTGTTTAGAAGAGATGGCAATGGAGTTTCTAACCAGATTGTTTAACGCAATCTTGGAATGTGAGAGGATGCCTGAGGAGTGGAGAAGTAGTGTATTGGTATCGATTTTTAAGAATAAGGGTGATGTGCGGAACTGTGGTAACTACAGAGGCATAAAACTGATTAGCCACTGCATGAAGAAGTGGGAAAAGAAGTTATGGGAAAGAGTAGTGGATGCTAGGTTAAGATGGGAGGTGATGATTAGTGAGCAGCAGTATGGTTTCATGCTGAGAAAGAGCACTACAGATGTGATGTTTGCTCTGAGGGTGTTGATGGAGAAATATAGAGAAGGTCAAAAAAAGTTGCATTGTGTCTTGGTGGACTTAGAGAAAGTATATGACAGAGTGCCTAGAGAGGAGTTGTGGTATTGTACGAGGAATTCGGGAGTGGCAGAGAAGTATGTAAGAGTGGTACAAGATATGTATGAGGGCAGTGTGACAGTGGTGAGGTCTACGACAGGAGTGACGGATGCGTTCAAGGTAGAGGTGGTATTACATCAAGGATTAGTTCTGAGCCCTTTCTTCTCTGCAATGGTGATGGACAGGTTGACAGAGAAGATCAGACAGGAGCCACCATGGACTATGATGTTTGCCAATGACATTGTGATCTGTAGTGAGAGTAGGGAGCAGGTTGAGGAGACCCTGGAAATATGGAGGTATGCTCTAGAGAGGAGGGGAATGAAGGTCAGTAGGATTAATACAGAATACATGTGTGTCAATGAGAGGGAGGACAGTGGAGTGGTGAGGATGCAGAGAGCAGAGTTGGCGAAGGTGGATAAGTTTAAATACTTGGGGTCAACAGTTCAGAGTAATGGGGACTGCAGAAAAAGGGTAAAGAAGAGAGTTCAGGCATGGTGGAGTGGGTGGAGAAGAGTATCAGGAGTGATTTGTGATAGACAGGTACCAGTAAGAGTGAAAGGGAAGGTCTACAAGATGGTAGAGACCAGCTTTGAAGAAAAGAAGAAGGCCAAAGAGGAGGTTTATGGATGTGGTGAAAGAGGACATGCAGGTGGTTGGTGTGACAGAGGACAGGAGGAGATGGAGACAATTGATCCACTGTGACAACCCCTGACAGGAGCAGCCAAAATAGAATGATGCAGAAGAAACTCTCAGTAACAGAAGTGCGGTGTTCACAAGTGCAATGTTCATAAGTGCTCTTGGCACCAGAACACCCTAGGCCATAGGGTGATTGTAAATGAATGATTTTGTAGTTGTATCATCAGATCTGCATCCGTATGTCTTGGACACTTAGATGAAGAGAGGATCTGAGCTAACAAATGATCACCAGCTGGTGGTAAGTTCAGATGGCGGGGGAAGATGCTGGACAGACCAGATTCACCCACACCTATAGTGAGGCTGCATTGGGAGCATTTTGCACAGGCCCCTGTCCAGGTGATCTTCAACTCATACCTCCAGCAGGTCTTGTATTGCATTCTAAGGAGGCTGAGGGCATCAAGACCAAACGGGCCATGTGCCTTCGTTGCTGAAGTGGCAATGCAGAGCTGAGGTCATAAGGAATTTCGTGCCTGTTGATGTACATCCCCAAAACTGGTGGTGGACACCAGCAGTCAAAAGACCCATCAGTCTGAAGATGGAGTCCTACCGAGCTTGGTTATCTTGCGGGTCTCTGGAGGCAGCTGACAGGTACTGACCAAGCAGAGTGTAGCTTTGGCAGTTGTGGAAGCAAAAACCCAAGTGCAGCAGAAGGCTATGGAACATGACTTTTGGTTGGCTTCAAAGAGATTCTGGCAAACCTTCAGGTGACTCAGAAGAAGGAAGCAGTTTGCCCATACTGTTTACAGTGGTGATGGAGTTCTGGGGAATATAGTTGAATGGTGGAAGGAATCCTTTGAGGATCTCCTGAATCCCACTGACACGCCCTTCCTTGGATGAAGCAGAGTCTGGGAACTCATAGGAGGACTCACCCATCAACAGGGCTGAGGTCACTGAGGTAAGAAAAAAAGTCTTCAGTTGCCAGGCTCTGAGGGTGAATGAGATTCGCCCTGGGTTTCTGAGGGCTCTGGATGTTGTTGGGCCATCTGGGCTGACACATCTTTAAGAATAGGGATCAAAGGGTGTGCTCCAACTTTAGGGGGAAGGGCGATCACACTTCTCAGCCTCTCCTGGATGGTCTATGCCAGGGTACTGGAAAGGAGAATCTGAGCGATAGTCGAACCTCAGATACCGGAGGACAATGTCGTAGTAGAACACTGGACCAGCTTTTTACCTTCACATGCATACTGGAGGGTTTGTGGGAGTTTGTCCAACCAGTCTACATGTGTTGTGTGGATCTGGAAAAGGCATACCACCGTGTCCCTCAGGGTGTCCTGTGGGGGGTGCTTCAGGAGTATGGGGTACCAGGCCCATTGCTATGGGCCATTTCGTCCCTGTATAAGCAGAGCGAGAGCTTGGCTTTTATTGCCAGCAGTAAATTAGACTCATTCCTATTGGGTGTAAGACTCTGCCAGGACTGCTCTCTATTACTGATTCTGTTGATAACTTTTATGGACTGAAATTCTTGCAGCAGCCAAGGAGTGGAGGGTGTCCAATTTGGTTGCCTCAGGATGACATCTTTGCTTCTTGCTGATGATGTGGTTCTGTAGGCTTCATCGAGCTGTGAACTCCACCTTGCACTAGGGCAGATTGCAGCTGGTTGTGAAGTGGCTGGGTTGAGGATTAGTACCTCCAATTCCACGGCAATGGTTCTCAGCCAGAAAAGGGTGAATTGCACTCTTTTGGTTAGGGATGAGTTTCTGCCTCAAGTGGAGAAATTTAAGTACCTTGTTTTACAAGTGACGGAAGAAAAGAGTAGGAGATTGACACATGAATCAGTGCAGGGTTGTGGCGGTGTACTGGTCCGTCATGGTGAAGAGAGAGCTTTGCTGAAAGGCAAAGCTATCAATTTCCGGTCAATCTATGTTCCTATCTTCACCTATATTCACGAGCTCTGGGTAGTGACCAAAAGAAAAGATCATGGACACAAGCGGTGGAAATGAGTTTTCCTCTCAGGGTGTCTAGGCCCAGCCTTAGAGATAGGGTGAGGAGCGGACATTCAGAAGGGGCTCAAAGTTGAGCCGCTGCCCCTCTCCCTCGAATGGAGCCAGGTAAGGTGGTTCAGGCATCTGTCTTGGATGCCTCCCAGGGGAGGTGTTTTGGGCATTTCCAGCCAGGAGGACACCCCAGAGCAGAATCAGGACATGCTAGAGAGATTATATTTCTCTGCTGGCCTGGGAACGTCTTGGTGTCCCCCCGGAGGAGCTGGTTGAGGTGGCTGGGGACAGAGAGATGTGGGCATCTCTGCTTAGAATGCTGTTCCCGTGAGCCAAACTCAAATAAGTGGTGGAAAATGGATGGATGGATCACATCTGCTACTTTGTCCCTCTCATTCCAGTCAGATTGAAACAGTCACAAGTATAAAGGCCATGAGTAAAGGATTTCTCTACTCAAGTAATTTGCAATGATTGATTATTCTGCACATTATTACATGTATACCTGTCACTGAAACCATTTCTAAATTCCTAATAATGGACTTATGGGAAGCCCAAGTTTAAGTTTATAATTGCTCATTTCTCTTGTGCTTAGAAATGTATTTCCTGTATTAACATATTAAATTGTACAGTGCAATTACCAACACTAGTGAGGCTGACAGTAAGTTATCTCTTAACTTATGCATTTAAACAGTCAGTGATACCTGCTGTCTCGATTTACTGAGTCAAGAATCACCATTGTAGTACTATTTAACTCTAATTTCAGCAATCAGGATTTGTTAACCTGGCGCCTTAGTTATATATCTGGGTATGTAAAACTCACTTCATGGTAAACCCCATAGGTATGCTTTGATATAATTTTTTCCATATTTTGCACCATTAAACCTTTCCATCGTTTACAGTGGGTTCACCCAGGTCAAACGCCTGGAGACAGAACAAACACAGGATTAGCCATAGGACACAAATACCGGATCTCTGAGAACTTGTGAATGAGGAATGAGGTGAAGTTGAAGATAAAATTCCAGGTTCTGGTATGTGTTGTTAGTGCCAGAACAGCTGCCTCCTCCCCAAACCGCTACAGCTATCAGAGCGGAACTACTGGTCCCATTTGTTGTCAGGGCAGGGGTAATTTGGGTGGTGCTCAGTGCCTCCCAAGCCCAAAAGGAGACCCTTCCTGCCAGCACATCTTTCCCTGCAGGCAGAACACTGCCACACGCTCCTTGTGGGCCTTGTTAATTTAATCAGATACCTCCTCAGGATGCTGTGTGGTAATCAGGCGTCGCTTTACCAAACACGTCTGCCTGCTCAACTGTCTCTGTCATGGCCTTCATGTTGTTATCAGATGAGGGCCTTTGCAGGCCTCCCTGCCCCTCTCATCACTTCCTCTCACAGGCTCATCGGTAATTGTTACAGTAATTAAAATGTAGCTGTTTTACAAAGAGTTTTTCCTCAATTGCTAGCAGCTGTTTGCCGGTTGCTACGCAAACAGATGCATCCAGTTAGTACTGTAAGCTCAACAGAAAGGTGTTTGTTTTGTCCTGGTTAGTACTGCAGATGTTCTACAGTCTAATCTGGAGTTTTGGAGCTGATAGCTTTGAATTCTGTCTCTGAAGCTAAGCTGGCATCAGTAAACTGCCGAAAAAACACATTTAAGGCAGGGGTTTCAACTTGCAGTCAACAATGCAAAACATGTTCAACGGGATCCATTTTTATTAACTTGTGTAATCATGTATTGCTGGCAGGGGATACTAGCTCTGGCCTATTTTTATTTGTTTATGGATGTTTGGAAGCCCCTGATTTAGAATCAGGGAACTACTCCTACCACTGAACACTGACCTCTTCCTGTTAAATTCTCATGCTTTCAGGTAAAGCAAACTAAAGAAAATCTGCCTTGAAATTTTCCACACAGAGGAAACAAGATCTCATATTAATTTTAATTCTATAGATTATGATGTTGAATTTAAGTATGGCATAAAAGTGACATTAACATTTTGTAAGAAATTTTCTTTTGTGTCATTATTTGAGAACTGTCTGCTTAAAAAATATAAGAAAATGATAAAACTGTGACGTAAAGCAACCCCGTTCTATAGAACTGATCTGATCCAGTTGCATCCAGTATTCAGCATCGCAATATTTATATCTGCGGCAATATTTCTGTGCTTGTCAAGGAACTGAACCTCCTGGCTCTTGTTTCATTGGATTCCCACAGTGAACATGGGAGCTGAACGGATGTAAGGAAGCGCTGTGAATTTTGGTGCGTATCGTTTTTAAGATGAATCCACAGCACTATGGTGAAAACGGTGCGTTTCAGATTTTCTGTTCTTTCCTCATGTGACATACTCCAGCCTTGTCCTGGGTATGACTACACTTTCACCCAACCACTAAAGGTTTAAATCCATGGTTTATACATGGAAAAACCCTGGAAGCACAAGAATACGGGCACATGATGAGAATTAAACAAGCAATTGGCATATTTTTCACGAACATAAACCAGACTCAAACAAAACCTTCTCATTCAATGACTATCTGACCTGACACTTCCTGAAAATGTGTATTTCAGCATGTTAATAGATATTATTAAGTTTATGTACTTTGGTGAAAGGTTCAAGATCAGGGTTCCGCCTGGGTCATGAGTGTGTCTCCTTAACCACTATGCCATCAGCTGCCACCAACTGCTCCTTATAATTGAATGACTCTAAAAACAGTATCTAAGCTCTGAAAAACAAAACAGCCTGCCCTTTGTTACGCTAAGCGGGGTAGAGTCTGGCCATGTACAGTAGCAAAGTGCAAACAGCTCACATGTTATGGAAAGGTCAAGCTGTGGCCCGTCCAGTCAGGGCTGATGAGGAGTTAGCTGGCCTCCATCTCCGATAGGAGCGAGGCCCGTGCTAAGACCCTGACACTCAGCGGACAAAGACAGGGAGCTTTAGTACACTGTCGTCTGCTTCTCACCTGGATCAGCAGAACATGGACACTGTGTGCTCAAACCAATTTGCTCTTTATTGTTATTATTGCCTCCGGCCCCCGACTTTACCGTGCGCAAGGGCAAGTAAGTGATCCTGCGCTCTCCGATTGGGTTACCCACTGCTTAAGCCGTGGCACAAAGCTGCAGCTCGACAATAACCACGTGTGGGGGGAGACCCTTGTTCCCCCCGACCCTCATTTCCGATGGAGGCTGCCATTTCACAGCTGTTAAGTGCCGTCTCCCTCTTTGTGGTGATTACGAGCAAATTAATAAGATGCCATCCAGTGATCACATTTCATTAGGACTGTCGGGATGTCAGCACGTGGGCAAGGGCAGCAGGAACATCACTGGGCGCATCTCAGCACCTTAACAGTATGTTCATTTCTCCCCCATTGCTGAATGAAATCCCTGTTGCTGTTGGACCTTTAATCAGGGTGTGAACATCCATTGCAGTTCAAGGTAAACCCAATGGATGTGTGTTCTTTCATATTGTTACATATTTACATCATGCCATTATTACGTTATATATTTATGCAATTTTATTTTCTGCAGGTTGCTTTCATATGGGAGACATACTATACATGCATAAACTCAAAGAAACATACACGTGCGTACACATCCTGACACACAAATGCACATCACACACACACACACACACACTTATATTTATGACCTTCAATTCATTTCTATGGGCCTAACCCTAATTTAATTATGACAACCCAACCCTTACCCAGCCCTAATTTTAACCAAAAGTAGCCCATCAAAATACAAGATTTTTGGCTCTTTTGGTTGTTTGATTGTATTCACAGATTTTTATAAAACCAAATGCAATAACACGACAAATGTCCCCACAAGGTAAAAAATGTCAGGCTTTTATTACCTCGATATATGAACATGGTAGACACACACACACACACACACACACACACACACACACACACACACACACACACAGATATTTACCTGTTTTCCTGATTCTCACGGCCTATTACAACATACCAGCTATTATTAAGGGTGCAGAACCACTTTTAAATATAGCGTAACTAGATGGAAATGTGTTCGTAAAGATGGTAGACTTTCTATCTAGCAGGTCCCAGCAGGTGCAAGTTGAAGGATGTTCACTCATACCCACACTGACGGACCCCTTGCTGCTGCCTTTTAGTAGTGTTTCCACTTCTATGTGGGCTGCTGCAGCAGTTTCTGCCCCAGTGGACTCTTGCTTAGAGTTGTAACTTCCTGTGACTTGGCAAACATAAAGAAATGCACTGTGGGTGTTTGCAGCCCATTTTCTGTACCTGTATAGTGTGTTACTGAGGCACCTTCCATTGTTTGAAATATCTGAATGTATAAGCTGCTTTGTCACTTGTACACAGGCATGAATTATACAGTATGTTTTTTCAACAGCACTTTTCACTATGTGTCTGTTTGTCAACAGACGGGCAGCACTTTTACTGTTCATATGACTGAAGTTTACATATGATATTATTAGTAGTCTGTTTTTTCTCAAAGATTTGTGAAATTTGTGGCATAACTTGCAGTGTATTGGTTTTTTTTTCACTGAGTAAAGTCTAGATCAGTTCTGCTACATTTGAACACAGTAATCTGACATTTCTTTGTTGGTAATTATTTAGTGTCACTTGCACAATAAAAGCAGAACAAAGCAACTTTACAACAGGAACACACAGCTTTTCTTGTTGGAATGAACCTGGCATCTTGATGAAGACAATTATGGTGGGATTTGATATCCTGGTGATCCAGGGATTACTGAGCCCAACACTCCAACATGTAAGCCTCCAACCTTCAAGTTACACACATATGGTCAGCCCATCTGTGATCAGACATTAGGAGGTGGGGCTACTTAATTGGTAGGATTAGAGGCACAACCTGAGTGTATTAGGTGGTGGTATGCAGTCTATATAGAGAGAGCAGAGGATTATGTAGGTTTTGAAACTGTCCCATATTGTGTAAAATTGTGCCATAAAGGCAACATATCAAAACTGTTTTAAACAAGTTTTAAGATATCCACATTTCCAGAGGAACTTCAGGGGGTTGTATTATTACATACAAAAAGTTTTCCACTGCCACTAAACAAGGGGGAAAGATGCAGATTGTTAAAGTCCAGGATAGGCTCTTATCCAGGGGTGAACTTCAATATTAGCAGGAATCAGAGTTCCTGGATTTTAACCATGAGTTTTCTTCAGTTTGAGAAGTGTGAGAGTCATTTGTTTTTTTCTGACATCTTTACAATAGCTTCATAGGGTGAGAATCTGAGTAAGAGTTGTCTACCCATTGAGGAGTAAAACGGAATTTGTGGTTTTTCTGTGGGAATCACACGTGCGAGGCTTCTTGAGGAAACATTATATCTCCACCCGAAAACAGGTACTGCTGCCTTTAAAGCTTTGATGATCAGAGATGCACATGGTTGGAAGAGAGTCACAATCTCCCTTTGCGAGCAACAGGGTGTAGATGGAGTGATGTGACAATTTGCTTGTGGCCAATACAATGCTGATGGAGCGATGTGTGATATCACAAACTGCTTGCATGACCAATAAGATACATCTGGAGACAGCTGTAATGTCTGCCTTTGTGACCAATATGACACAGATGGAAAGGCTTGTATGTCACAATGTCACAATCCTACTGTATATGCAATATGACACAACTGGAGAGGTTTGTGATGTCAAATGAGGCAAATGCCTTTGGGAGAAAGTGTGTGATAATGCTGGAGACAGTGGGTACATGTTTAGTATGTAAACTGCAATACAAACTCAATGGCATGAAAATTACCATAGGAGGATTACAGACCTTCCTCTTCTGGCTGTAGGTCTGCCATCATTGCCTTTCCCCATTGTCCACATGTTTTAGTAGTAATGGAGAAGTAGGCCCATTACTGATACAGGAAATTGCAGAATTCCACCAGGAAGAAGGGGTGTATTTTAGGCTTAGGCCTACCAAGAAAGGGGGTCTATGTCCCATGCCTCACCAGGGTTCATGTTTTCATATGGCCTCTGTTTTGGAATTGGGGCACAGCATCTTGGAGAGTCTGTTACAGAGCTTAGGATCCAGAGCCACCCTAATAGGAACCACTTAAATCAAACAGCTTACTCAGGTGGTCCTCAGACTTGCACTAATGTCATGTTGTTTTTTTATTTAGGATATTTAGGATGCATATTAGCTAACAAAACAATAATTATCATTCGTCAACACCTTAGAACAAAAGAGTGCATTATTATAATTATTAAAACTTAGTCTTCTGACTAAGGACTTCAAGTATAGCTTGCTGCTCAGAAGTGCAAATGGTCAATGACAAGACTAGTTCAGTTACATAGGAAACTGCCAGTGCTTGTTTATTGGGTCCATATTTTTAAAAAGCCTGATCGTTTTCCCCAATGTCCAGCATGGAAGCATGCAGTGGTGGACATCGGGCACTTCATAGTGGAGGAGTTGTAAAATTATTGAGATGCTGAAAACCACAATTCTGACACGTGCCGCTTGTTCCTGTCACAGCAGCCTGTTGGCTATAAGAAGTAACCTCAGAGTTACTGCTGGATGCTGATCCATGGCAAGTGTGATGTGACTGGGTGTTGACACACATGGGGGAGGGGCTACACCAAGTGGCATCCGGGGTCACAATAAACCAATGTTTTCGACCGCAGCTGACATGTCAAAGTGGGCCTGCCATGGCTCCTGGTAAAGAGTTTCTAAACTGATTTTTTTTTTAACTGTAGCCCAAGTGAAGGGTGTCCTCTTTCTGCCTGTCAGAAAATGAAAGGTAGTCCAGCTATTGGGTGTCAGCAGGCTCCCTCTGCTCCCTGCCCTTTGACCTCCTCTCCATGGTTGAGTTCACTCATTTCCTTCTTTCTCTTTGGGGTCCACATGGGACCAAGCGGGCTGAGTGTTTCATGAGGCTTGGGTCACGTGATTGGTCCTACCCTAATCTGAAACACAGACAGTCTTGTCATACCTTTCCAGCGGTCTCAAAGCAAAATATACACCGTCTATTATGAGGTAAGCGAGGTTTATGTTTTTGTTGCCCTAAGTTGTGTTTGCCTACAGGTTACGAAAGCAGACAATGTATTGCTCTGCCACCCCAGCCACCCCAGCCACCCCCCCACACCTCCCCCATCATGGTAATAAGGCATAATTTCTTAGCATTATTGGGCAGATTAGTGGACTCCACTGTTAGACTTGGCAAATGAAAATGGGCAGGGGCAGCTTGCTGATCCACCAAAGCCAGCACCATAGAGAAGCGGTGACCCTCCAAGACAGTGGATCATATGCCCTCTGGTTTGCATACCAGAATGGTCAGTGGGTAATTTGTTGGCTTTTTTTTGTTTCACTTTTTAATTTTCATTGGATAATGAAAATGTTCAAGCAAAAGCAAAAATTCCAATTCCCGGCAGATGTTTCTTGCTCCCATCTCTTTACCTCAGTCACGTTCTGTCGCAGTCTGTCCTTAACAGTCAGGGTCTTGCCGGTCTCATTGATTTTTTACATATAGTATGTTGCAAGTACTAAACAACAGCTGAGTCATCTGAAAATAATCAAATTTTAATTTTTATGCACTTTTAATGTTTAATGTTATTTCAGCTGCACTAGTCATGGCTGAAAAACTAATTAGCACAGGGTAAATGTTCAGTGATCAACCAGCTAATGGAGAGTTGGTGCCCATAGATTGTTCTCCATATAGATTTTTAACCACTTGCCAGGTTAAGGTCAATGGATGGAGTGTCTTGAGATGTCTTTCCTGCCTAGGTGTAGATTCGTCATGACCATGGAGATTGCAATTTTAAAAGAGTTGTTGATCGCCCTCTGTTGTCAAAACACTTAACTGCCAATGTTTGGCACCTAAAATGCTTTGAAGTGATAAATGTTCTGAGTAAATGATATACTTTAGTGAAACAGAGATTATCTAAAGTCTGTTGTGACCAAATGAAAACTGAAATTTTATATCTTATATTATGTGTTACAGGTTAGTCTCCTGTCTTTTCAACTTATTGCTCTGAGGTAAAGATCTGGCGCATTTTGCTGAAGAGTGACTCAAATCCAGCTTTCAAACACAGCGTCATGGATGTACCATTGATTTCACATTCGCACGTCCTGCCTCAATAGGCCTGTCGCATTCCCAGCTAATCTCAGACCTGTGTGCGACACACAGCCTGTCAGGTTAACCTCCTTGCGGCTTCTGTGTGCTGCCAAGGTTATTCCCCCAACAGGATCTGCACTTGTTTTTTTGCATGCAGCCAGCTGCAAAGCTGGCCAGGCACTGGCAGAGGTGAGATAGCAGGTGGAAGTGAACTGATGCACAGCAGTGGCACTTGACAGGACCTGTAAGAAGCACTTTCCAGAAAATTCAGTCTGGAGAACACAGAGAACCTCATTCTACCAGGCAGAGATGTCACATTGCTGCTCCTCAGAAAACTTCACACTGGCAGCAGAGAACCCACATCACTGCTCCTCAGAGAGCCACACTTTGCCAACAGAGATGTGACATCACAAATTGGCTTTGAAGTGTTACATGCATGGCGTCATAAGCATTGTGGTGAACCTCTAGCTGAATTAGTGGAGGAAGTGACCTCTCCCACTGGATAGCTCTAAAAGTTTGTGGGTGTTGACCACATGCCCACCGCAGCTTTGGCCGGGTCCAGTCTGAGATAAAGAGGCAACTTCTGTCATTCCTTTTTTTTCTTATCTTTTTTTTTATTTCCGGAGCGGAAAAGCAAGTCTCCATCCCCCAGAATGAAAGCCAGGGGCTCTCGTCCCAGGCCCATTCCCGTTATGTGTCCCGTCCAGATATGATGCGTGAATAATTGATTGCTGGAGCAGGATGAGCTGGCGTCAGATCTTGACAGTGCCCATCGCCCCCCCTTCCCTCGAAATGTCACCTTTCTGATGTGGCTGTGTCTACAATATTAAAGGTACCAAATCAAAGTAGGCCCCAGTCTCGAATCGTCCCATTCCAGCTGTGCAGAGTAAGGCAGGCACCCGTTTGTCCACAGCCCATTTCAGCCAGTAGAATCACACACGGCCCCACCTTATCTGGGATGACAGTGGACCTGCATTGAAAATTGGGAGAATATTGCCCCTGTCTTTTCAAGTGAACATTTGAAATCTAGAAGCAGTCCAAAATGGTCCCAATTCAGACAGCCATCTCTCTGTGATGCCCACACGCTATGTATTTTATTGCAAGTAATGGAAGAAATAGCATCTGAAAGCTGGGAGGGTATTGTCCTGCAGTACCATGAGTGCCTGTTTCATTGTGGCACTTCCTTCCCTTGTCATTGCTTCCTTGAACTGCTTGCTGCATTCCCGCCCTCACCGACTAGAAGGTCTTTCAAGGATTTACGTGTGGGTGAAGAATTTGACATGCTGGAAGTCAATTGCAGCATTAACTGGAGCTCCTTTGTGTTGCTTGGGGTTTACAAAAATCTCATTTGATATTTTGATATTAAAATTCTATGAACATTTTAATACAATGATGTACAGACTTAGAATAACTTTCTATGAATCTCACTGTGCTGTGTTATACATTGCCATGAAAAAGTATTTGCCCCCTTCTTGAGTTCCTCTATTTGTGTTTATTAACAACACTTAATTGTTTCTGATCTCCAAACAAATTTAGTACAAGACAAAAGATAACCTGAGTAAACACAATACACAGTTGTCAAGTGATCTTGTGATTTACTGAAGAATAAAAACTCCCCAAAACCTATATCACCTCTGTGAAAATGTAATTGCCCCCTCAGCTTAATACCTGGTTGAGCCACCTTTAGCAGCAACAACTGCAATCAAAAGCTTCCGATAACAGGAGATCAGTCTTTTGCATCGCTGTGGGGAAATTTTGACCCACTCTTCTCCACAAAATTTTAATTCAGTGACATTGGACAGAATCGACTCTGAACCGCCCTTTTCAGGTCCTGCCATAACATCTCAATAGGGTTCAGGTCAGGACTGTGACTAGGCCATGCCAAAATTTTTTTTCAGCCATTCAGAAGTGGACTTGATCTTATGCTTCAGATCTTTGTTCTGCTGCATAAACCAATTACACTTGAGCTTCAGATCACGGACTGATGACTAAACATTCTCCTTTAGTACTTTCTGGTAGAGAGCTGAATTCATCCTTCCCTCAATTACGGCAAGTTGTCCAGGCCCTGAAGCAGCAAAGCATCTCCACACCATCACACTACCACCACCATGTTTGACTGTGGGCATGATGTTCTTATTGTGGAAAGCTGTATTATCTTTATGCCAGATGTAAAGTGACTAAGGTCTTCCAAAAAGTTCCACTTTTGATTCATTTTTTTTTTTTTTGCTGGAAAGGAGGTGTTTAAGTGATGTCTAGATTCAAAACGGCTGGCAGCAATCAATCTTGGGCATGGCTAGTCTAACTGAAACCGTTTATCAATATTAAATAAATCGATTGGTTCATTGAGTGACTAAGGGGCAACTACTTTTTCACAGGGGTGATATAGGTTTTGGGGAGTTTTTGTTCTTCAGTAAATCACAAGATCACTTGACAACTGTGTATTGTGTTTACTCAGGTTGTCTTTTGTCTTATACTAAATTGGTTTGGAGATCAGAAATAATTAAGTGTTGCTAATAAACAAAAATACAAGAACTCAGGAAGGGGGCAAATACTTTTTCACGGCACTGTAGATGATTACTCTAGCCAGTTTTTCTTAAGGAAATTTGTTCCAGGTCTCCAAAGTTTCCAAGACAGTTTAGAAATGTCCGCCTTTACAAATTCCCTCACTCTTCCTGAGATTCACACCTTAGATGGATCTGTTGCTCTGGCCTTGTGATCGTCATACTGTTGCAATGAGAATATTTTGTTTACTGGTGTTTATTTCATTCGTAATTCTGTTTTGAGTTGATTTATATTTTTTGCTTGCACCTTACTTTGAATCGTACTTAAAATTGCAGCTATGAAAAATGTGCTCATGCTAAAAAGTATCATGTAACAAAAAGTAAGTTCAGTTAAAGGCTGAGAGACGTGATGCTCCATTTTGCCTGTTAGCAAAGGTAGGTCACCATCAAAGCCCTGCCCTCCCAGTTACTGTATAAAACAACCGCCCTCTCTTCCTAATCGGGTGTGAATGGACATGTACATTTAGCCAAGCACTAACAGGTGCACTCTTCTCCTCTGGCCTTCGCATTCCTGCTGTCATGCAAATCTTCCCCAGCATGACGGAGGCAAAAAAAGGAAATGGGATGAATCGGGAGGTGGGAGAAAAATCAGATGAAGGGCACTGATGTCAGTGCAGTAAATTGGTGTGAGAGGGATGAGGGAGGTGTGTCAGGGATGGGGGGGCAATAATGCATTACCCAAAATGCTATGCATAGTAACTGCAACAGGACGGATGGTAAGTGCAATGATGTCTGCTCTGAGACAGGAGATGTCTCTGGGCACCCATCTCATGATGATCCTGCTCTTTGGCTTTATGCTGGAAACTAGGCAATGCAGCCATCTCTGGACAGGACCTGCAGAAGGTGAGCGCTACACGGCCGGAGCACAGGACGTAGCTTTTAGAGGGGGCATGGCTGCCAACCCGCTGAACTAATCCCCGCATTTCCGTGCCAGGTTGCATGATCCTGCTGCTGCTCCAGTGCTGCTTTCGAAGATAGCTGCCTTATAAAGAGCATTAGCAACTCTAATGGTGGGGTGGGGGGTAATTTATGGTCCCGCGCCCACCTTGACGGGGCCCGTCTACACTGATGGGGCCCACGGGCAGATTTGTGTCTGAAACTCTGTGTGCCTCTTTTAGCCTGTGAAGTGCTCGGTAAATCTGTGTTTTAATGCGACCTCCTGCTTTGCTGCATCGCCTTGACACATGTAAATGGCTTGTACTTGCCAAGAGGGAAATCCATGTGCACCACTGTGGTTGCAGTTTACGTGCCACCGAGCTTTTTCCTGAGCATTTCCGGAAGGGGTAATTAACAAGGCAGCCACAAGTATTTAGTAACCTAATTTTTCCATGTTTTATGGTTACATACCTCTTACTAATGTTCTTTCTACCATAACCTGCAGCAGCGTCAGGCCTTTTGATGGTTAATTTGATGACTATGTTTTGATGATCTCATACTCAAGAGTTTAATGCTGGGAACACAGTCATCAACAACACCAACACGGCTAACTAAAGGGGCAGCTTTCTCGGTTTGATTACCAATGTTTGGAAGACACAAATCTGGAGGAAGGTCTTGAAAATAACCCAGGGTTCTGTGTTATTAGGAGTCTATGGTCTTCATATGCCAGAAAGTCAGAGATATAATGAAAGAAGGCTCTGACCAGATTGGTTTAATTTTCAGAAGTTTTCACTGTGTTTAAATCCCCTCCTCTGTTTCAGAGTGTTGAGGAGTGCAGAAAGCCAGGGCCCGTTCAAAAATACTTTGCACTTATGTCATTCTGCATTCCAACCACCAGTAACGGGATTATGACGTGACAACGGGCGGGAATGTTTGGAATTCTCTCGACTCGTTAATATGATTCCCTGTCTGCGGGAGAGACATACTGAGACGCTGGAGAACCCCCTTAGGTTTTGGAGAGGTCCTGTGTGCTGGGTTAGATAACCCCCTCCTCAAAACCCAAGACTGCAGGGGGCACGGGCGAGAGTTAGCAGGCTAATAACCCTTGTGAAAGATAAAGGACCCAACACAGATAGATGGAGAAGCCTCTGGGCTCTTCCCACCTTGACGATGGGATCATCCCATCTGCAAGCTGACACCTCGGCCAACGCACACAATCACACACACACGTACACCAGCACAAAAATCAAATAAAATGAAAAAAACCCAAAAACACGTTTTGTAGCTGTGCCAGGCACAGATCAAAGGGCCGACACTTGTTTATTCTGCTTGCTGTTGTTGCACCACCCCCCCTTCAGTTTTTAAGCGTTAAATCTGGTTTAAATTAGCGCCCTTGAGCTCTGTGATTGGTGAGACACAATGTTGGGAGGGATCCAAGGAGGTGTCACTGGTGATTTGTGCTCCCGTTTCAAACAGCCTGTGTGGCATGCGTGTCGGCTCCCCCCTGCCGCCTCCAACTAACCCATAGCACCCCCCCAGAATCCAGCTGCATCTCTCCTGTAAAGCAGACAGGTCATGTGATTGGAGGTCTGTGTCATGGTCATTTGTGTTGGTGGGCCACTAACTCACCCCCCTGCACCTACAGGATTGCCACAATGTGTTCGCCTCTAGATAGTGCTATGGAATCATACCTCCAGGTTTGGGGGTTCGAACCCTGCCCCTGGCTCAGTGTGTGCGGAGTTTACATATTCTCCATGTGTTTCTCTGGGTTTTCTTCTGCACTCCAAAAACATGCAGTTAGATGATTTACAGTGTGTGTCTGTGCCCTGTGATGGACTGCCATCCTATCCAGGGGGTACCCTATCTCTTGCCCTCTGCTTCTTGGGATAGACTCCAGACTTACCGTAACCCTGCACTCAAAAAATCATATGGTATGAAAGATGGATGGATAATGTTTCTTGCCATATCCTAGGACTTCACTGCCTAAGAGATTTTTGTTACCTCTAGTGAGACAAGTATAATGTAATCATTAAGATTTCCCTTCGTTCCACCGAGTCCCTAAACATATGCTTCTTACTAAAGGAGAAATAATTGTCATTAGGCAGGTGAGCCTTCTCGCCACATTTTCAGTTCAGCTAACGTCTCGATTGTGTTTCCAGGGATGACTCGTACTTCCTAGGGCAGGAAACCCATCAGGACCCAGGCCTTCCTCTTCGTCCTCTGTGGAGCATCTGCATTTGTGTGGGCACAAGGAAACGGACAGTCAGGACAGCCACAACATCCATGGTCTTCAGACTGAAGGGGTGGAATTGGCAAGTTTCAGCGCTGCAAGCTCAAAAAAATAAAAATGGCCAAATTTACCTGAGTATAAGAATAGCAAGCAAAACTTAAGAAAGAAAGTTGTTTCTGATCAGTCCTGGCATAGCTGGTCTTTCACAAGGCCTTGCCTATTAACCCTAGACACATGCATTACTCCTTGTGTTGCAGCACAGTAAAAGACTTTTTAAAAAGCATCACTTTAAGCGCCAGAGACTTAAAAGTAGTAACAGTGTAATGACTTACCAGCCTATACTTTATTGCATAACATCAGTGATGAGGCAAAAATTGGGGTAGTTCAATGGAACTGTGTTGGTACCTTGAACACTGAAGTCTGCAACCAAAATCCTGAATGAAAAATTGCCTTTAAAATATTTTTCGTCTGGTTCTCATTTTAGAATGAAAGAGAGGTGTGTGCGTGCGTGTGTCTAGAACTTCCCAATTCAAATGTGGGAAACAATGCTCAAATTTGAGAAATGTGTTCATGTGGTGAAACGATTTAAATTTAAAACAGCTTGTAAATATGCGCGTGTCTTTCCAGGACAAAACAAATTTTAATGTTCTTCGACAATTAATTCACGTGAATCACGAAATATATAGGCTACCACATTTTTTTCACAGAAACGCAGAACCCACCTGACGCAGAGGTGATCAAATAGCCTACTGATTACTGCTTTTTGCTGTTAAGTGCCGCTTTTTCAACGCTTAAAACGATTTAATTATGGAGCAGAAATTTGTTAACCCAAAAATACACGAAATAACAAGGCAGGCTGCCTTTTCAGCTGAAATATCCAAGCTTTCTTCTCTCATAATAAACATCCTTCTTTCTAAGCAGTCATGAAGAGTGCAACACTGCGTAAAGTTCTACAAAAATCGCGAATAACTACGAAACCTTTATTTAAATGAATACAGTAACGACAGCTAAAATCTCCGTGGCCCAAGTATAATAAATTAAGTGCTGTGATACAGTACTACCCATTTACAAAGAACACGGCTTTTAAGTCAGTATTGTATGATGTTAATTAACGGAAATGAGTTAATGCGTTGATAAATATACATGTAAACTATCTTAAAACATTAAAACAGCGCACGACGAATAATGTTTTAATTACCACCAAAATTCGATCCGGGAGGATAATCTTTCGCTCTCTTTACAGGTGTCAGGGAAATGTTAAGTTTGTTGAGGAACATTTTATTTAAACAGCTTTATCTTATTTGCTGGCTCAGTATGTAGCCCTGTTGCCTCACGCCTCCTGGGTGTGGGTTCCAACCTGACCGCCGCACCACGCGTTTCTTTTGCGCGCATTCTCTCGCCGTGCAAAGATATGTAGCCAGGACAATTACATGTTTTGTGACCTGCCATGAACTGGCACCCCAGTCTTGTGCCCTAAGCTACCCGGGATGGGCTACACCCGCCACCGTTCCGGAAAATGGGTGACTGGTTGGAAGATGGAGGAATAGTTTAGGCATTCAGTTTTACGTAATGTTGTATTTTTTTAATAGCAGAGAACATCATCCATTGGAAAAAAGTAATATAAAAGACATATTAACCACAAATGTTTTACATCATTGTGGAAATGTAAAATTTGCATCGTACTTGTTTAGTGTCAACAAACCAGGTGTGAAACTGCAGTGAAAAAAACAATTCACTATAGGCCTAATTACGTGGCTGTCAATAGAAAATATATATTATATTGCAATTTCTTTCACGAATACCGGATCTAAACAGTTAGAGCTATGTTTTGCTGTTTCTATAATTGCAACAGACATTTTAAAAATTACTTTCATTAATGCAAGATTCTCATCTGGAACACTTGACTCAAGTCAGATTTCCGTGGACAAGAGAGCTCATAAGTTCATCACACGGAGTAATTATGTAATTCAAAATTTCATCAGTCATCATCATAATCATTATCATCTTCATTTTATTATACAGAGGTCGCGATGGGCTGCTGGAGCGTATCTCAGGTGGCATAGGGCACAAAGCAAGGGAGCAACTTGGATGGAATTTCAGTTCATCGAACGGCATTCACACGTCCTGACAATATAAACAACTGAAGGTGAACGTTGTAACTTGAAAAATCTATTTATAGATTGCATAATGAAATAGATCGATTTTATTTTTGAGCTCTTACTGACCTCTGGTGGGCGAGAATGACTCAACGTTGAATCGCCAATGGTATTTCAGTACGACGCTTTAAAATTCAGTAGTATTTTTAAAACGTAGTGAAGGACTCCTGCGTTCAAATTAAATCAAGTTTAATCAATTAGACAAATTGAATCAATTTTGTTGCAAATGAAATCAGTTTTCACCGAAAGCTAAAAACTGCTGCACTTCGAATAAAATTGTATTCAACAACAGCGAATCTGGAAAAGCGTTTGCGCTGGTCTTTGCACTATTTAACCCTTATCAGTTGCCGTAGGTTCTTGGCGTGTGCATGAGTCTTCGTTTCAGTCGTTCGCTTGACCTTCGCAATTTTTGTGGGGAATTTATCGGTCTGTACGATTATGGCAGGCAAACGAGCACTGGTAATCTTGTCTAAAGGCGCAGAAGAAATGGAGACAGTTATCCCGGTGGACGTAATGCGCAGAGCTGGGGTGTGTGCGCAATGAGTGACTTGTGCCAGTTTCGTGGATCGGGTGACCAGCGATTTCCATATTATGATCGAGGCAGGCACCCGTTCTGGTGAACTTCTAGTTGGTCGATAGGCTTGTGTGGGGATCCCGTTTGTGAAATGCGCAGTTACGCTTGTACTCCATCGGTCCGCTCTCTGATAGATGTGAATAAACTCTGAACTGTGTTGTGATGTTACAGCCGCCGCAGTCAGTACCGTAACATGAGATACATAGTCTGTAAATTACTGCCGCGCTGCTTGGCATGCATGGCCCCTGCCCCTCTGCTGTACTGTGACTGTTTTTTTTTTTTTTTCCTTTTTTCTAATCCAGTTTTAAGATGGAAGTGCGATTGCTTAATCCTGTAAGACGTTTTTTCTTATAATGAGTCGTTTATCATGTTACTTCCTTTTCGTTTGGGCATCGTCGTAATATTTAAGTGATCTAAAATGATTTTTATGAGTGAATGCAGACCGTAGGGGCTGGCGAGATATGGTCGATGTAATCATTTATCCCTCACCCATCGTGTTCTAGATTACTGTGACTCTGGCGGGTCTGACTGGAAAAAGCCCCGTGCAGTGCAGCCGAGACGTTCTTATCTGCCCCGATGCCAGCCTGGAGGATGCCGCCAAGCAGGTCACGGTTAATCCTGCGAAACTGCGCTCCTTCATCAACTGTCAACACTACCTTTTAGTTGCCTGTTCAGTTTCTTTATCATTCAAAACCGCCTGTAATAATTTATGGGTTAATATCACCATTTGAGACAACAGCTTGTCCTGTCCTGTGATGTGTATTATTATTCCTCTCCCACTCCCCTCAGCTGACTTTGACTCGTTTTTGTGTGCTTATGTTCTGAAGGGACCGTATGATGTTGTGCTGTTACCTGGGGGAGCCTTGGGGGCCCAGAATCTCTCTGAGGTAAGACTGCTTGTCAGCCTTAGGAGATGTTGCGTTAAACAGAAACACAAAGCTAATGCCCTGGATGATGCGTATTTTGCATAAGGGGTATTTTTCAGTAACCTGTTTACCTTATACAAGTGCTGCTTCTGTAAGGAAATTTCCTACTGCTGTGGGATAGGAAAGGCCTAGTACCATTTCAGGATGCAGATGTATTGTTGGGATTGTAAAGTACAATGGCCCCAGGCCACTAATGTGTGACTAATGATGTGTGTTGATGTCCTGGAGGTGCTGAGTAATGCCCTGGCAGCTGCATGGGTCCTGCTGTGGCTAATTTGCTGCTGCTTTTGGCTCTGTTGTCTGTCTAGTCACCTGCTGTGAAGGAGGTGCTGAAGGACCAGGAGGCCAGGAAGGGGCTGATCGCTGCCATCTGTGCAGGTATGGTGCCCTCTGCTGTCAGAAACACACAAGAACACACGTGCAACTATTTTGCTTGGATTTAACATTGACTCCCTTACTGTTGTAATGAACATTTACAACTCTATACCTTTAAAAACCCAAAAAGATGAAAATCAAATGTCTTTTAATACAAATATTTTGAGAAATTAAGAACATGACATAATGATACATCCCATGATGCACTCACTAGTTTTCCTGCACAAGAAGCTTTCTTCTTACTCACCCCTAAAATGTCCATCTGGCTGTAGGCTCGACAGAGTGACTGTCATATAATGTGTCTTCCACCCCTTTTTTGTGGCACCCTTCCACTATGTCTTGGTCCTTGGCCTTCTTCCTTTCATCGGCCTCCTCCATCTGGTTTTTCTAGGGAGTTTTGACCAACATGACCACCTGTACAGATGACTCTGACCAGAGCTTTATGTTTGGCCTAAGTCTTGGCGTGGCAATATTATCTGGGAACTCAAGCTACTTCCCTAGGTCAACTGGCGGTCATTTGCTGTTTCCAGGTGGCTGTTTGGTGCTTTGGGGGTTAGGTCTGTGTCTTGTCCACTGCCTTAATGAAAATTAAGCATGTAGGGATGGTGATATGAGGCTTTATGATGCACTGAAAGTTTCCTTAATGCTTCATTTAAATACTATGCCATCTGCTCGACATTATTCTACAATCCAAACTATTTCTCATTACAAAAGTAAACTTTGCTTCTAATATTTCACTTGGCCTTAGAACCAACTAAACGTTGTCAAATTTCAAATAAAGGAAATGCACTAAATGACTGTTGTTAATCAGAAATTGTTAATTTGCAATTTCTGAGGGTTTTTTTATACACAGTCAAATCATGCACTGTAATTCAAGCCACTTGCCAGATCTGTCACGTGGTACGGAAAGGCAGCGAGGTTTAACACGCCATTGATTACATCACAGGTATACACATGATGCAGGCATCCAATTCATATGATTAAATAATGTGACAAACATTAGGTTATATTCACTTCAGTGTGTTTATTTTTGCCCATTTCTAAATTGCACTCAACTTTGTCTGGTATTGATTCATTTCCTTGGTTTTGACTTTGGTTACTGGATAAAACTCCAGATTATATATTGGTGACTAAGAATAGCTTTGTCCTTATGGGAAGGTGGGCAGTGAGTGACTGCATCATTGTCCTAAACGCTTCCCTGTTGGGGTTCTGTTGAAACCGCAGTGGCATTTCTGCAGCACAGAGCTGGTTCTGACCCGGTAGCTGCTGAGGAGACAAGAAAATGGTACTGATTTAACCCAAAGGGACTGGGTGCACCTGCTTGTTTCAGACAGCTGGGACAGACTGTTTTTCATCTGTGAACTTGGCAAGTGTTTAGGGGGGGGGGGGTGCAGCTGCATTGCTGGTGGTGATTAGGACATCTTGTCTGTGGAACGGGCATGGCGAGGACACTGGTGAGTGAAAAGGACAAGGATGGGGGGGTGGGGTAATGCTGTACTGTAAAGAGTGAGGTGTTCCTAGTGCTGCTAATGGCTTTGCCAAGACCAGAAAATATGTGAAGCAGAAGTGTGTGCTCGTATCACAAGTCATAGGTGCTGTAGCCTGTCTACAATAATGGGTGTATGGTGTGTGTGGGGTTTTTTTTTTTAGGGAGGAGCACAGTGACTTTTGCATTGTACCTCACAGCAACAGGGTTGAGGGTTTGAATCCAGTTTCCACTCCGTATGGGGTTTGCATGTTCTGCTCGTGTCTTGTGGGTTTCCTACAGCTACTCTGACTTCCTCCCACAGTCCAAAGACATGAGATTTGGGCTAACTGGTGTCAAAATTTTTTTTGTAGCGCATAATTGTGTTCATGTGCCCAGTGATGGACTGGTATCCCTTCAGTGGTGTACCCAATTCCTTGTGCCCTCTGGTGCCTGGGATAGACTCCAGGCCTCCCATGACCCTGACCAGGATAAGCATTTAAAAGATGGGTAGATGTATTTCCCCAAGTAAAGGGGTCCCATTCTTCACAATTGAAGTCACTTGAGTGTCTTTGTGATCTTCATGTTTCCTCACACAATAACCCTGCTCTGCTAGCCAAAAAGATGAGTAATGAAACTCATCTGTTCTGTCTGTCTCAGAGTGTAGTCTTTACAGAGGTGAATCGGGTCTGTTAATGATCTCTGTAGGAGAGCCCTGAAAAGCCTAGCTTGCAGCCTTATTGCAGCAGGTGGAGGGTATTCCTTTCTGTTTATTTTTAAAATAAAAATGTGTTGAAAGCCTGCGTGTTAATATGCTGCTCAGTAGCCTGGTGGAGGTTTTGTAGTGTTGCAGGCTTGCTGCACCAGTGTGACAGCTTTCTGGGTTTGTATCTCTGTGACTCTGACTGGTTGAGACAGTGACCCATGAGTATTGAATGGTTTCTGTGCTGCTCCGATGTGGTGTGAAAGGTTTTGCAGACATAAGGATGTATGTGTTGATGTTCCTCTGCAATCAGAACGTTCCCTTGTTGTCCCAGGTCCCACAGCTCTCCTCGCCCATGGCATCAGTTTTGGCAGTACAGTCACCACCCACCCCGCGATGAAGGACAAAATGATGAACGGTGGTAAGCCCCACCCACCGCACGCCGCTTGGCTGGTGGACCCAGGTCTCATTTGCACCTGTCACACCGGTCTGCCAGTTTGTTCCCATCTTGTTTCCTGGTGTACAGCACAAAACTGCTGATACAGGTCATGGTCAGCATGAGCAGAGACTTGCCCTTGACGAGTCAGCTGTTTGTGATGACAGGTGCTCCTTTACCCAGCTAGCAGCTGTAGCTGCTGTGCGGTAAATGCAGCATGATGCAGCACATTTAGCAAATTGCGGTGGCCAAGCTGCCGTAGGAAGGTGTAGTTTGTGGTACGGTCCAGCAGAGGGTGCTTTGGAAGCTTTGGTGCATCAAAACACCCTGTTAAAGATTGGGATGTACTGTCCTGTCTGTGGGGAAAATACATAGGAGCCGTGCTGCTCTTGATTGACTGCTGTAGTTGAAAGCTGAAGTGAGATGAAGTTAAGATTATTTTGTGATTGTTTGTTGCATCATCTGGCCCAATAAAGTATAAAAGGTGACCATCCACAGGTCCATCTAGGGAAGTAACAGATCAAGGGTAAATTACATAGAGCAAATGCTTTGTGGTTCTCCCAGGACCTGATGATTTTCAGTGGAAGCCACACTTGGGGGGAAGAAAAACTAGGTTCTGTTTGGATGAGCATTCAGTCTTGTGGGCCCTGCCCTTAGGGTACCAACCCGAGAATTAGGGAAATGCGGCTTGTACCTCCTGTTCAGGTGAGCTGTTTATTTCCACAAATGATCAGTGTGCTTCACTTCAACTAGCAGCTGCTTAAAGTCCTCTTGGGCAAGCTTGATTGGGGTGTCATTTATTCAAACAGGGCCCTGGTTCTCTGCAAGATGAAAGGCTTTCTCTTAAACCTGGTTGTTTGCTAGTAAAGTGATGCTGGTCATATTGGCTTCTCAGCTGTTGGATTTCAGAATGTCATCTTTGCACTTGTAAGCGGGTCAAGGGCAAGTTGTTCTCCCTCGTGTGAGCTGCTGGCTGTCTGTGACAGCCATCTTATTCCCTGTTCTCTAGGTCACTACACATACTCAGAGGCACGTGTCCAGAAGGATGGCCACATCATCACCAGCCGAGGACCCGGAACTAGCTTTGAATTTGCCCTGGCCATTGTGGAGGAGCTTCTGGGCGCTGAGGTGGCCAGCCAAGTCAAAGCCCCAATGATCCTGAAAGACTGAAACCAGTCCAAAATTTGGACGCCTGAATATTGCCCACAAGGAGCAGCAGCTTGAAATGGCTACAGAGCCACAGACCGCTTGTTCATAACGCTGATGTTGCTGCTGAAGGTGTCATGTTGCAGAGCATTCTCATCATCCTGCCTTACTCTTAGCACTTTGTTTCCTGTTTTCCTGGTAATTAAATTTTTGCCCAAAATATGATTTGGTTTCTGATTTGCATAAAAAGTCTAATGCTGCAAACTTGATCCTCAAAGGGAGAGATGAGGTGTACCTAGTGGACTACTAGGTGGGAGTGAATTTGAAATTGCTTAAAAGCTGCCTGTGCGTTTCTGTTACAAGCTGATTGAAACAAATGTGAGGGTGAGGTGTCTGGTGTAGTACCACATCCGCGTTAGTTTTCATTTGTCATCTGATGTCAGACTGTAGATATTTTAGTTCTAATGGATGAATACATCATGGGATCAGTCTGATGAAAATGTACGTGTATTTTGGGTGAGGGAGTTTTACACCTAAGGATGACATCAGTACATGTCACCAAGAAATTATTAAATGATCTTAATGATATTCAACATTAAAATTATCACTTGGGACAAATACTATATATATTATATTTTTTTTTGCAGCCCAAAATCTTAAGAATCGTATACTATTATGTTATAATACATGCTCGTCATTGCTCTCAGATATCCTAATATAATTATGCATCCAACAACCGGCGTATGAGTGAATGTGAAATCTGTGATCCTCCACGGGTTTCGTCTGGGGGAGTGACTTAACGGATTAAGGGTAAACTACACAGAGCATTTTATTTCCTTGGAAAATCACACGCCATGTACAGTAATGAGCAAAAACGTTTCTCTTTTAAAATCTTAATCTTCCCATATTTGGATTTACTGAAGATCTTCAGATTTATTTAGCAGGAACTGGAATCTCACTACTCGCACAACAATCACGCATGTGTCTGAAGACGCAGTTATCCCCTCCAGACGCTCTCTGCGGATATTTCACTGAGGCATGCGGCATAGGACAGACACCGCGGTCAGTATGATCTAATGGCCGTGGGCCCACTACATCAACGTGTAGGTGAGCTGGGTTGGCCTGTTGAAGACTGTCCATTCAACAGGTGCTTGGCTGTAGTGTCGCTGGAGCTCTCGTCCCGGCCGATCACCGTTTGCAGAAAGCAGCGCATCCTGTTTAAAATGTCGTGCAAAGCTCTTTCTGTTAACATTCAATTCAAAGCAAATAAACTCAGCTAAGTGAATGCAATTATTAACTAATATTCCTGTGGACATGAAATCTGCAATCAATACATCTTATTTTGCATCTAAAGCAGCTCGTGTTGTTTGACACATTTTCAATAGAGGCTTCGCTGTCCGCATGCAGCGACCCACACCAAGGGCTTGCAGACAATGCAGAGAAAAATTTCCGGAGTGTTTAACTGTGATTAAGAAAAAAACATGGCAGATGTCAAAATTTAGCCAATAAGGAAATAGAGTGTAAAAACAGGCAGCACTTTTAACCAATTGCATCGCAGCGACGCTCGGCGATGTCGCCAATTGCAGGCTGCACAGTGACGACGATGACGGTTCATGGATTGGCGAAAACGAGTCGGGTTGTAACGTTCTGAGCCAATCACGGTGCTCCGCTCTTGCAACGGATAGGCCCCTGCGGCTGCGCGTGGTGGTTATCCTGAAGCGGTAAAAAAGAAGAGCATCAGTAACGCGACTCTATCGCTGTATGACCGGCGGTTGACAGTTTGCCGGATACTTTGGCAAGACAAAAATAATAAAAGGGTAAGTTGAGCGCCTCGGATATGCGCCGGGTAATTCCGTATCAAACGATATTCTCCACGTCCCGTCTTTCGCAACTTTGTGTGACGGTAACTTTATCAATGATAAATTGAAAATTGTTCTTGTATAATAATGTACACGAAAGCGTTTCTGGCAGAAGGATAAAGGCAAACGGGACCGAAGAACAGGCTTGCTTGTTTGTAGGGCTGCAGTCAATACCCCCTCAGTCAGGTTGAAGTCTCGTTATAACGTCCGGCATGTTAACCCCGCGTGAGGACTGGGGAGGGTATGAGAGAGGCACGTGCCGATATGCCTGGCTGTCATGGGGAAATCGGGGGTTTCTGGTAAAGTTTGCCCGAGTCAGGTCCGTATCAGTGTCAGTTCTATATCCTAAGAGACCAGAAGAGTATGTCTGGCAGGTGTTTTTGTTTTTTGATGCCATAATCTTGAAAAGTACGTACTTTGCTGGGTTCATACACGCAGGATGGGGTACTTTGTCTGCTTCCTTAAGTATCAATGACCTGTCTGTGTAAGGTGATGGGTGCTTTGACATATGAGTCGGTTATTAGCGCTTATTGTTATTTACAGTAGCTGCTCCACAAAGCAAATTTCTGTTGCCTTTTAAAACTTTTGAAATTTACGGGTACTTTATCCTGCGTGATGTCTTTTGACTTCAAAGTTGGATTAAAGCACACACGCACAGAGTCGAAGTGCTTCGAGTTTATAAACGGTTGTCAGTGTTTCCTCAGTATTTGCCTTTGAAACTAGTTTTAACTTCCAGAAAAAAATCTTAGATTAGCTTGTCATAAAATCTGTGGGAGGTTTCTTTTCCTTGCAGAGGTGACGGACATGTCGTAGCATAAATGCTGTTGGCAATGTGCTGACGATAATAGTGCTCTGGCTGCAAGCAAAACCACAAAACATTAAGCTGCTATCGGTTTTTTTTTTTTGTTTTGTACGGGGGCAAATATAATTAATCAAAAACCATACTTATGAATAGAAGGAAACAGGGCAGCACTGCAGTGACAGTAATGCTGCAGTGAGACCGAGGCCTTTAAAATGTGCTAGTGAGGTGTTCTTCTGAAGCTGCCAGTATGCGCTGGGTTGCTGCTGTTTGGTTTTTTTTGGTTTTTTTTTTCCCTCTTCATCGTATTCTTCTGTCTGTCTTGCTGCACTTTAGTGACAGGAAGTTGCCATCAGCATCAGAGATGTGAGCCAAGCCTCGAATTGCATGCTCAGCCTACTGTAGCTTCAGCTGAGGTCTGGCGTTTTTATTACTGCTAACCTGGCTAGGTGATGCCAGAAACCTTGGCTCGTTTTTTTTTTTTTTTTTTTTTTTTTAAAAAGTAGGGAACATTGTACATATTTGTGCAATGCGCATTGTGCAGATTTGTGATTAATTCTTTTGAACAGTTAGCATTTCCGTCGTGTGGCAGCCCATTGGAAAAGTGGTGGTAAAGGTGTTGCAGTTGACCGTTTATACTTATACTAAGATGCCTTTGCCGTTGTAAGATCTTGCAAGAGGCTGCAGCCTTGCAGCTCATGTGACTCATCTGCCCCTGTGACCTTCAGTGGTTGCCTTGCTGGATTGGTTGCCCACTTGTGGCCTTGGAGTCAGTGAATCAAGTTGCCAGTGAAGCCTTTCTCCTTTCTGTTCCTTCCCACTAGCTGGTTTCCTTTTTCTTTCTTTACTGGAACCACAATGATCTAGACTTTACATGTGTGTGTGTGTGTGTGTATATATGGTCATAATATTTACTTTATCTCTGAGCAAATTTTCTTGTGTATTTGAGCCCTTTCTGATATACTGTGTGACCTCTAAAATGGAAACTGCCTTATGGCCTCTAATTCAGAAATAGTATAAATACAACCCTAATGCTGCTATCGTTAACAGCACCATTGTGCTGTGCTGGAGTAGGAGGCTCATCAAAGGCCTTTGGCAGCAATGTGGTTCCTCAGGCTGAGTCACTAGTGGGATGCTATGGCTGCCGCACCCTTCAGAGGCGCTAAGGAGAAGTTGGGTAGGAATTATGGAGTGACTGTTTTGTGGTGTGCCTTTTTTTTTTTGGGGTGGGGGGGGGCTCTTTCAACTTGAAAGTAAGGTGAATCTGTTAGGATTGGCCTGAGATCGTAGAGTCTTATGGAGCTACAGAAACTTTGGCACATTTTCTACCAAATTTGAATTTTACTTTGTGTTTTTGTAATTTATTGTATAACTACTACTTTCTATTTTATCAAATATTCTGAATATGTAACTGATTACATGTTCCAGTTTGCATCATGTCTTTTTACCCCTACCGAGAATCAACTTGTGGGCTGTTAAATTTCTCTCTGATTTGTCACTGTGATCCACATTGCTTGTTGCTGATGATTCTGTCTTGTGGCAGTTGTGGACTATGACTTCAGGTGACCTTTTCCTTTCCTTATGCAAGTGTACAGGCGTTTCAGTTTACCATTAACCATAAATAGAAGAGATGACAGTATCACATAACTCTATGGTCTGTCCTTGCATGGGGTGATACTGCTAAAGCTTTTTCAGAATGATATTTAAATCACCTCTTAAGTACTCCTGTAACTTTCTCATTCTAATAAGTCTAAGCTCTTTGGCTTCTTATTTCTTTGAGGAAACCCTGAAAATTGAGTTGCATTGTTTGTAAGCATACGATTACACAAGTAGTTATATAAGCAGCAGTTTACTCTGCCGGTAGTTTGTTTTTGACTGCATTGGTCAGAAATGACTGACTGCAGCATGTTTTATAGTGAGCCTTTTCCTCATTTCTTTAATGCATATTTTGAAAGCTTATCATGGTTTTCATTGCTTTCAGTTAGATTCTTATCCCTGGATGTCAGTCGGCACCACCCTGATTCTCGAGTTCTGGTGTTATGACAATTTAAATTCTGTAAACATAAAATCCTAAGATGTCCCTATTAGGTAAGATTATTTAAGTATGCTTTAAAATCAGGGGAACTGTGTAATAATTGTCTTGCATTGCTGAGCATGTGTGGGGTTTATGAAGCATCTCTACAAATTTACTACTCTTGTGTACCTAGGGTCACAGAAGGTGATCCTTAGGGATTCAGAAAGATTGTGACTATTGTTAAGAAGTGGATATTTCTCTACAGTACTTTTGTTTCCTGTGCCCACTGGCCTGATTAGGGGCAGGGTGCACCAGGAAGCATAGGGTGTTTAGCAGGCTACACCTCTGTGTGTAGGTTGTTGCTTGGTACTTGTGTATTTGTGCAGTAGCTGTACTTTTGGAATTGCCAGTTTAGCTGCACAGCTCTGGCTTGTTGCAGCAAACAGAATCAGCCAGTTGAATCTTACACAGACTTGGAAAGCTTGAATGGACTTAAAGGATGGGTTCGAAAAGGGGTGACCGCATTCCTTGGTGCCCCCTGCACTGAGAGCCCCAAGTGCTTTATTTAAACTTAAGCTACACCACTATGGCAGTGTGTAATGCTTCCAGGTGTGATTTTTGCGCACAACTTCCATCAACTCTTAATGGAGGTAATTTGAAATGTGTTTGTTGGCTGAGACTGACAACTAGACACTTACACCTACGACTGTGGCCATGTTCCAGTTATCCCCTCTAAACACACTTGATTCACGTTTGTTCTATTTTTATAAAATTGTATTGGTGTTAAACAGATCCTGCTTGCTAAATATGATCATTTTTAAGTTTGGAAGACCATAACTGAGTGTTATAAACTGTGGACCCATGGTTCAGTGATCTATGGACTGGAATGTTAGGCTAGCCTATCAGTCTGTAAGTCTCTACTCTTCTGACAGGCATAAAATGTGCTGTGCTTCTCAGGATGCATTAATACTGTCCAGTCTATTACTATAACAGAAGGCGGCTTTTACTTTTAGGAAATTTCCTGTTAAAAGTATTTTTCAGGTTGAATTCGTATATCTAATGTGTGTTGCTCAGAACTGAATTGCTATTTTGGTATTTTATATATAATATTATTGGAGAGCAATTACAATGGCTTCTGGGAGCCTTGTCAGCTAGACAGGTTAATAAGGGGAAGAGTGGACTCATGGTCAGCTTGTGTCCTTTCATTCACAATAGTACTGCTGATCATAAGCTATTTCAAGGTGCATCTATGAAGGTCTGACTGGGTGCAGCAGGCTCATTGTGGACAGTGATGGAGAACATCAGCCTTGAATTTCCTCTCAGGTTATGACTAATTATGTTTGACCAGTTCTGTGTTGACCGTCCTTAATTTGTTCACTTTGTGATAATAGCCATTCCCGTCAGGGTGCACCCTGCTTGGTGCCTAGTGCTACCTGGCATGGGCTCCAGGCCCCCTGCAATCTTACTCAGGGTAGGTGGTTGTAAATGAGATGTATGAATGGATGTGACAGACTTCCTATCCAACTAACAGGCAATTCCTTAAACCAGGTACATATTACCAGTATTCATTAATGAGAGGACCTTGTTTCTTTACATGGAGACTAGAACTTGTTTTGATTTTGAGGAGAGCCTCTTTTCAAATTTCAGCCAGTCTGTGTTCTGGTTGTTCATTATGGCCTTTGGTGTTTGTTCCCGTTTATTCTTCGGTTTTCCAATTTCATACATTTTGTTCACTCTGTCTGCTCTACAAAACATCTTAGACCCTGTCTACTGGGACACCCTATTTTTCTGACTTGTTCTGCTTAATATATTACTAGATTTTCCATAAGGATATTTGGAGCTGAATGTGGTGAAGAATAAACTGATTTGGTAGCAGGTCTGCTCCCATCCGTTGGGAGAAAGGTCCTGAAATTCTGTTCTAATAAAGATTGACCGATATGAATATTTGTCTCCTCCTGATTTAGAAGCATACCAGGAGTGTGTCTTCAAGCTAGCTGTTAATTTCTTCATGAAAATGCCTGTGTGCTTATATGTAATGAGGTGAGCTTGAGCCCCCCCCCCCCCCCCCCCCCCCCCACCCCCCCGCACAAAAGCAATAAAAAAACAAAACATAATACTAAATCCTTTTTTTTTTGTTGAAATATAGTATATTGTGTT
>JAACJT020000105.1:16313615-16336020 GCA_009936485.2 Gymnarchus niloticus | reverse complement strand
CAGCCTTTTATCCTGGGTGTTTCTGTCTCTGGTAGTGTTTTCTTTCTCCTTTTGCTACTCGTGCCGCTGCTGCTGCTTTTGTATAGAGAACTCTCTGTATGCTGCAGTATCGTAGCAGTGCTTCCCCTGCCTGCCTTGGTATATCCGTCATGTTTAATGCATCTTTGTCCACGCAGATTACTCTGAGATTTTGCTGTGTGGTAAGTTGGGGGGACAAAAGGTGGCAGGGGGGTGCCAGCCATGAGCTACTCAAGGTCTGAGTTGTGTATATACATAAAGTCACCATGAGATCAGAGTGCCTGTTTTCCATTGGTGTGCCCATCTGTTGCAGGCAGCACTGGCTCCGTTTCCGGTAGTGACAGCATATGGTGTTTCTTCAGCCTGCACGATGGCTGTTGGAGTGCCGCACTGTGTGCGTGTGTTTACTGCCTTTTCTATTTGGGAAGCATGCTGTGGACGCCTTGGTCCTGACTGGATTGGACTTCCAGCCAAGTTGATGAACTTGCTGAAATCTAACTGCAGTAGTCTGGGGCAGCAATTTGCTGAGCAGTACGGTGGAATTCAAGCCATGTGGTGCCTTTATGTGATAGGAGCCTCCGGTCATACCTGCTTGCTGTTTTGTTCACATTTGCTGCTGTATTTTGAAATTTCACTACTGTATTCTTAGTGGGCAAGGTGGCATTTTGTAGAGACTCCTTTTTGCTCACTTGAAATTGAAGAATTGAAGGCACAGTGTATTTTTTTAAAACACAGGTGTGTGGTATCTTATGGCAAATGCTAGCCAACAAATCTGGCAACAGTGACACAAAATGCTTATGCCCTGATTCACTTATAGAGGGTGGCTTTTGCATGGTAGATCAGGAATCCTTAGGAAAGTGCTTTGTTCAGTGATGGCACCTGAGAGCTAAATTTGCAGACACAATAAAATTTCATGGTTGCTTGCTAAGATGTTTCTGATTTGCTATTTCTGCTGGACTATAGGTTAGTGGTAGTGTGTGGTAGTTAGTGTCCCTGGACATAGCACTTGTCAAAATACAATGCTGAGAAATTATGGGTCTTTGCACCAGAGCAGTAGCTTCTTTAGGGGACTGCATAGTATCTTTTGTGCTGCTTGGTTGGTTAATAAAAAATAAACAAAAGCAAAATTTTGAGGTTTTTTCCTCATACTTTAAGATGGCTGTAATAACAAAGTGTTTATTAGGCACTCTGACATGAGTGTTTCTGTATAAAACTGCATTTATCAATCTAACTGACTTTCTGTATTGTAGGAGTGTAACAGTAAATGTATTTGTACCGAAAATTTTCGGTACGGGTCTTTCGGTACATGTGAATACCGAACCGATGCAACAAATATGGAACCTTTGTGTGTTTTCCCTCGAGCAACATTCGGAATATATGTGTTGTACAGTTCTAATATGAAGCGGAAAGCTGCTAATGTGAATACAGTACAGGTCAGGTACAGTTAATTTTCTTAGTCTGCACCTTAATGGATATTTTATTTATTTGAGAATATTTTGATTTATTTTTAAGTAAATTTTACTTAGTAGTTTGCAGCAGTATTGACAGAGACTTTTCTATTTAAGGCAGTCATACTTTTAGTAAACCACTGCTTAATAAAGGGGGGGAAAAAAAGCAATTTTTCTTTTACCTCTGCTGTACCGAAAACATACCGAACCGTGACTTCAAAACTGAGGTATGTACCGAACCAAGATTTTTGTGTGCGGTTACACCCCTACTGTATATGCCACTCTCCAGTGCTCCCCAGAGACTTGTAAGGTAGAGCTTTGCTAAAGATTAGGTCTGCCCAATTGTGCAATTTAGGAGGCTTGTGGGAGAGTATCTCAAACACTCACTCCACCTATGTCAACCGTTCCCAGTGCCTTGGACACCATTGCCTAGGTTTGTCTTCATGTCCAGGTGCAAGCCTCTGGCTGTTAATGTCTGCTGTGTGAGAGAAGTGTTGATGGGCGTCCCGCCTGCGGCGGCGACCCACTCATTCTCTGCTTGCAGTTTCACACTTCTTTGTACTGCTGTCTTTTCTGGTGGTAGCACTGAGTTTATCTGGCTGCTCTGAAACAGTCCACTGAGATCCTGTAATTGTGCTTTGAAAAAATGCCCTGAACTGTCCATATGTGGCAGCTTTTGAAACTCTAATTTTTAAATCATACATAGGATTTTTTTCCTGCCCATAGCTAATTGCTGTGGGTTTTTTCATAACTACAAGTACTTGTCCTCACCTGTGATATGAAGTTTTTTTTTTTGGTCTGACAGACACTGAAACTCGGGTATTTAGGATCAGTGTCACTTAGACTGCTGCTCATTCTACCACATCCCAAAATGCGCAGTGTGAGACAAGCCTTTGTCACCTCCACCAAGTGTGTCTTGTCCCTTACCCTGTGTGCAGTGTGGGTCATGTACCAGAGTAGAAGTTGACACTGATCTCTGATCAGAAGTATGGTGAGTCCATGACTAAAATCTGGATGTATCTGGTCTGGGTTAAGTTAAGCGTCTACACCTGGCCTTTATGATCTGAAGCTGGCTGTGATACTTTAAATTCATAGGCTGTTTTGATTATTTCCTAAGCCCTTATCTCTCTTGCTCTCTCACACACACAAACACACACACACACTCTCACATGCGCTGTATATTAAGGGCATGACTGTGGTGTGTTTATCCATTTATTATGCCTAATGAATTTGTCAAATGCACATTGAAGTTTCAAATCCAACTCAGATTAGTTAGAATATTCTTCTTCATCCATATTTCTTCTGTGGCGCTCCCCCCCCCCCCGTTTTGTTCAGTATAATTTACAAAGCATTATCAGTAATGCAAATTTTGCATTAAGGATGTATGCTGGAAGCAGTGCTCTAATCTGATGGAGCTAGCACTGAAGGGGGTACAGTGGGCTGGGGGAAAGGCAGGTTTCTCAGCCAGTCTAGCGGGTGGTCACTGGAGTTCCAACTGCTGCCCCTCACTTAGCTCCATGAACAGATGCCTCTGCCAGTTTGCTGTGCATTTGTTTCCTTCATGATGTTTATATCAGGGGAATGCCCCCCCCCCTCCAGCTTGCTGTCATCTGGGATGATAAACGGGCTGTCTGTGGTGGTGTCCGCAGCTTACAGAGCACCGAGGGAAAGAAGGCCAAAGTCTGTCATCTGGCATGCAGCGCTGTGCTGCGTGGGCCTCACTCAGTTTCAGCCCTGCATTTTGCTGCAGAGGGGGCTGTGGAGTTCCATGGGGGTGGTGGTGGTGGTAAAAAAAGAGAGAGCTGGAGGGTGGAGGTGCAAAAGTGACACACCATCTTTATTGCTGAGTAAAGCCAGTAGCTTGCTGATCTGCAGCTGGTTGCAGACCAATCACGACAATGTTGCCTAACCACATCAGCCAATGGGGTAAAAGGGCTGTCTGTTGCAGTGGAGGGAAAGCCTCTTGCAGGATGCACCTGCATGCACGCGCGTGCGCACACACACACACACACACACACACAGAGATGTTTGCTTTTATTCGGTGATGAACACAAGGAGCCCTGGTTTTGTGTGTGGAGCATCATGCTCGTGTCTGCTGTGCATTAGGTACACTTTCAATGCAGCTGACGTTTCTCACTTCCTGCAGCCAGGTGTAATTTTTGAAACAGTAGATGGCTTTGGACTTGACTGTTCTAAATACCACAACATTTTGTTTGAAGCTTTCACAGTGCCCCTACAGATGGTAGGTGTAGCCTGTTCACAAAGTTGATGCCAATGTACTGAGGAGACCCTGAAAAAGCTGGCCTGATGTGGATGTATGACACCACACTGATCTGCGGGTCACATTTTTTGCAGGATTTATAAATGTACACTGGCTCTTCCTGGAGGTGAAACAGAAATTTGACTAGCAGCTAGTGAGGGAAGGTTTGAGTGTCTGCTGAAGCCTGTTGGGGCATCTTTACTCGCCTGGGATCAAAGATGGCCTTGCCTTCAGTCTGGCTAGGTCTTGGTTGCTGTGACAAACCAGGGCTGTTGTACAATAAGCTGAGGACCCACTGAATAAGTAATGCAATACATGATGTAATTAGACAAACTGACTTTGACAGTTGTGTACTGAGGGGATTGTGCAGGGTTCAGAGGTGAGCAGTCTTACTTGTAGACTCGTGTTGTGAGGGCCCCCTTGTGGTGGCTTGGTGTTCTGCAGAGGTATCTGCTCTCATCAGGATGCAGGGCATGTTCAGTCTGGCAGCTCAGCACTCTCATGCCCCAGTGTGGTTCCTTTTGTACCATTTGATCCATCATAGTCCTTTATTTTCTCACCACCTGTCTTCTCCAGGCTCTGTGCTGGCCTGTTCCATTTGGTCACTTCTGGGGGTATTCTGAGGCTTGGTGTTTTTGCGGTAGTGCTCATTAGCAATTCTGGACCACTCTTCCTTCTCCCCCCCCCCCCCATGCTTCAGCAGCTGCTCCTCTTCACTGCTGTAGTACTCTGTAGGCCCTGGGGAGGGGGGTCTAGAATCAAGATACTGTAGCTGCATGTGCAGTGACTCATTATCAAAAAACCCCAAATGAAGATTGTGCCCTGTATTATTTAGGCATTACCTTCCTGTCTTCAATGTTAAGGTGACGATGATGCAAACATGCAGCTAATCAGCTAATCTTGTATTCCACTCTGTTAGCTGGATCAGAACACAGGTGAGGGCTTGGACTGTTTCTGGAAGGACAGTGGCTATTTGGCCAAGCTAGTCCTTTTGGAATGGCTGTAATTTCAATGGAGCCTGTCTTATTAAGGTCCTTCTTCCAGGTCAACCCGTAGCGCATGATTTATGCAACTGAGTGCACCTGACATGTGGTAGGTTGCTGGTGGGTTCTGCCACACACTGTCCGTGACACTACTTTCACCATCCTGTCGGACAGTATTTTGATTAGACTTTTGCTCTGTCCTCATTTCTCAGATATGGAGCCTTTCTTCACAGTCATGACTCGAAAGGTAGGCATGACCTTCAGGTGAGAGATGTCTCATGGGGCAGGGCTACAGTCTTTGCTGAACTGAACGGCACTGCTCTTTTTGTAGTTCCAGTTCAGCTGTCCCATTCCATTGTGCTATGTGTGGAGGGTCTGTGGAATGCCAGCCGCAGAGTATTCTGGACCGTTCTCCTTAGATGGTCCTTCCTTTTGAGGAACTTTCAAGTTTCATCTGGGTCCACATGGTCAAACCTTGCCCCATGCAGGCTGGGGTAGTTGGGAACAGGGACTGTCCACTCACTTTATCCTTGCTGACCGTTCCGAGTTTGTTGAACCTGGTGAAAAGGTCATCCTTCCACTGTCTGTCTTACAGTTCTGGAGCACCCTAAGATAATCTGTGTGTGCTGCCTGTATACCATGTTAATACCCTCTGCGAGACTTCTGAGCTCCTCTGCCTGGGCTGTACAGTTAGCATGGTGACTGCTGGAGTCACATTGTGCGTTCTCACCATGTGTCATGGATCCTATGGGCTGTGGGTAGCCCTTGCTTCATAGCTACAGCCATAGCATGTTTTGATGGTCTGAAGGGGTGGTTTTGTGAGCACGTGTTTTCATAACGGAGGCTTTGATTTGCCGCTTCTGTGGCTCAAAGCTCCAAACATAACTGATCCTAAAACGGTATCTCCCTGCTCCACAGCGACAGGCTGAGGGGAGACTAGCAGAGGGGCTGACATGGAACTTGCTCTCAACTGTCTGAAATGAGATACAAAACTGACTTTTGACTAACAAGTGATGATCTCACATGTTACACGCAAGGAGTATTTTTTTTCGTTCATTATAAAAATGTCTAATTTGGTGAGAAATTTAATGCAATTTGTTTTTAATGCTGAAACATTTTTATAGCGATGTGACTGAGCTGTAGCCTCATATCTCCAGGGCTGTGGTATTGATGTCCCTGGCTGTGTGTGTGTGTAGTGCGCAGTCCGTTTTAAAAACGTATTTAAAAAAAAAACCTGTTTTACTGAGTTTTGTATATTTCCATATACAGCGATCAGCCACATTATTAGCACCACCCCCGGTAGAGCAATTGGCTCTTTGCCATGGCCAGGTGACACACCAATAAATGTACAAATGAGGAAGGTGATATTAAAGGACTAGTACAAGCTAACCAGAAGCAGATCTATTGATCACTCCAGGTCACTTGTCCATCCTGGCAAACCAGATCCACCCTTTCGTAAGTGTCTATCCTGATGGCACAGGTTGGTTTTATTTGCTTATCCTGATCAAGATTGTTTAGAGCCTGTCCTTGGCAGCAGAAGGCACAAGGCAGGGGTACACCATGGATATAATGCCTGTTTGTGGCAGGGCTCAGACACACACTATGGATAATGGATTGATGGAACTGGATGGTTACCTTGACAGACCGGTTTGCTGTTTGGAACCCTCACCAAGGATTCTTGATGCTCTACAGGAAGCTCTGGTGTCAGTATGGTACAGCATCCTTGTGGAAATGTTCAAGGCCTCATTAAATCAATGCCTTGCCGCATAGCTGCAGTATTGGTGGCACACAGAGGTCATACTGCTTACTGTGTGTGTGTGTGTGTGTGTGTGTGTGTGTGTGTGTGTGTGTGTGTGTGTGTGTGTGTGTGTGGGGGTGGTGGTTTTTTTTTTTTTTTTTTTTTTTTTAAATTCTCCCTCAACTTTTGCAAGCTGAAGTCATTGTCATGTTCCTCAAACCATTCGCACAAACTGTTGGTTACATGGCAAGAAGAATTATCGTGCTGGAACCAACCAGTGATATTGGGATAAATGGTCATGAAGGGGTGGTCTATCCTGGTAAACCATGTCATATTGCCTAGAGTGTTCACCACAAAAAATTATGGTCACCATGTGACTATCCTTTTATATCCTTGTTCTCATTTGTACCCGTGGCTTGCCGTCTGGGTGTTGGTCATAATGTTTTAGCTCATCAATGTAAGTTCCACAAAATCAGTCATTGGTGGAGCAGGAGTCTCTTTAATGGCAGGTTCTGTAAAATCATATTGTGCAAGTAAATTACCAAAATGGCGAGCCCTTTTTTTTGTCACAACGAGAGGCCTAAAACAATTAGTGTACTTTTTGAAAAATTGTTGCCTCACTTCACTTCCCACAATACAGATAGCTGCACAAAACAGCTTTCCAGGTTTCTGTTCCTTTTTAGGCAGGATAGAATTTGTACATTTGTTTAACTTTGTAGTATCCCTTTGTCTGAAACCATTTGGTATTGGGTCATCAGAAATGCTTATCTCAATTCTGAATCCTTATGAGAGTAGGACTGCATGTTTAAAGGGAACTCAGCTGGCACCTGTATCTGTCAGTTCCACCGGAAATGTAAATAACTGTCATACTGTATAGATGATTAAAAAGAGGGAATCATCTGAACTCTGTAGCGCTGCCTGCTGTCTCTTAACTGTATGTGCCTGTGGGTCTGTGTGGTTTGAGTGTGTCCCAGTGTGTTTGGGGGAACACTATCTTTTTCAGTCTTAAACACAGCTGACTCTGAGATTTCCCAAAAAAGGAGACTGTGCCATTACCGACGAAAACAAATTCCCCATTTGTGATTAACTTTTTTTTTTTTTTTTTTTTAATAAAGGTCTTCTCCTGGACAATGTCAGGGCTTTGATAGCTTGTGGATCTCACCTTCTCCATCCTGTTTGTGGTATTTGGTTGTCTCTGGACAGTGGCTTTAGATGGTTTTCTAACTTTTTGCTTCATAATTGAATTTTCTGAGGCTGTAGGGGTGTATAAGTGATTATGGGGTTTAGTACATTTTTCATATTGTGCACCTTGGTAACTTAGTGTTCTTGGATACAGCTGGAGTTGCTGTTTGTCCTAAACATTGAGGCATTGTGTGCTTAGAGTGCTCAAGTTTTTAAACTTTCTTCCTTCAGTCATGTTTTTAAGCTTATGACTGCCTGATTCAATTTAAAATGAATGTAAGCAGTTCAAAGTACTGCTGCAGTTTTAGGCAGTAACCACTGTCTGATCTTGCAAAGAGGCCCATGTGCGCTGAGGAAAGACGCCCTTTTGCCCTTGTGTGCACATTTCATTCTGTGTCCTCCCGGATTTTTGATCTGTGATGCGTCAGGAGCCCCTCTGTCGCTATCCACAGTGTTAACTTGTGTTTTGCTGACTGTGAAACCTGCTGCATATACGTATTTGTACCGCATTGCCGTAGAGTTAAGCTCGCACTCTGCTGGGCTGGGAGTTTTCCAGAGAGTGGAGTGAATTTCCTACATATGATTCAGTAAGGAGCATTTGGGGGTGTGGGGGCTGTGGCAGTGTCATATTCTACTGGGGGTGAGGTTGTGGAAATCAAGACACATTGCAGCACAGTTTTGTTTCCTCCTTTCATCTGGAAGGTCAAATGGGGGTCAGTCGTTCTAGTGAGGATGGCTATGATGTGGTAGGTAATCACTGATTGCCAGGTAATCAGGGCGACAAAAATGTCTAAGTTCTGCCATTTTACTGCTTTGCCTTTGCAGCTTCTCTGAAGTGTATGTTATATTCATTAGTACTTTAATAACACCTCCATTTGTTTGCCAGTGTTTGACTAACGGTAGCTGCAGTGATTTGAGGCCTGGGCAGAGTCATTTCTTACCACAAATTTTAAACTCGTCAGTTTTACTGATTTGAAGTCACTTGTGTGGCTATCGCTGTGCTCAACTGGCCAATCTGACCTTCTCCTGAAGGTTACCCATTAATACTCAGTTGTACGTGTTTCAGTTTCCACATTGTTCAACATGTTAAGGAATGGGACGGTGCTAACTTAATGTGGTGTTTACAGTTTCAAGATTTATTGTACAAATGAGTCCCTCATATTTAAAATGCTGAATGTGCATCACCAATTCCCTGATCACCTGGGGGAGGACATTTGGACCATTGTGTAGGAGAAGGTGAAGTAAATGTACTGGGTATTGAGCCCAAGGTGGCAGCATTAAAACTGTATTAAAGGTCCAAGGGGAAATGCCCTGTTCTTGAGATTATTAAATTTAAAAGGACCTCCTGGTCCAGAGGTAGTTATGGGACCATTTAGCGGCTGAGAGGCACATGTGTGATGCAGGCCCTGCATTGTGGGGAGAAAGTCACCTTCATGCCAGCCACTGTTTTCAGTGGCTTAATGAGTTGCGAAATTGAGCTGGTCAAACTGACAGCTCTCCAGCATCATCCGGTTCACCGCACTCTTCCTGTTGGTGACTTTTAGCTCTGAGTGTCCCCTCAGACTGGTTGAGGGGCTGGCGGCAGTAAGGTAGCATGGCCTTTGTACACAATAGTTTTCTAACTGGAAAAATAGTGCCACGCTGTGAACCGTCACTTGCTCAAAGTGATAACATTAAAAAGTTTGACGCAGTTGCCATGTGAGTGACTATGACCATAACCACAAATCATTGGGCTTGTCTGTTTAACCATGACTGTGCATCCTGGTGCTCTGTCCTGACCACCCTGCTCTGATTTGTGCTTTATTTATTTTTGCTGCTTTACTGCAACTCTGTTGCTGGCTGAAGAATGGAGGTGTGTAAATGGCAATATTGCTCCTTCATTTCCTGGTTGGCTGAGGTCTCAGTGCTGTGGAGGTGAATGGTCCGGTAGATGCAGGGTTAACTTAAAGTAAGGAAACGGTGCGTATTTCCATTCCTAAGTATCTAGGAATTCCATTCAAATTGTGACTCACCTGGCCAGGTGCTTGTTGGGCTTGCATACGAGGATCCCGTCACAGGCATGTGACAGATGCTTGAACTGCTTTCCTCTGTGCTTTCATTACTTCTGTAACACTGCCCCCTATGCTCTACGTCTGTCTTGAGTGCTGAACGCAGTTAGCTAATGTGGGATGAAGGCTCCATCTACTGGGTGGTTTTTTTAAAATCAGCTTTTTTTTTTTTTTTTGTTTGAAATAGTTGCAGTTTTTCTTTGTTTTGACTCATTATGACTAGGAGGCTTGAAACCGGTAACACAACTTTAAATATTGGTTAATTTTCCGATAATCATTTTCTATTTAAATGACTTTTGAGCCACCTGTATGATAAATGTAATATAGGCGTCTATAAATCCGGTGATACTCTCCTAAAGCAATAATTGCATAGCCTAAACCATAAGCTTGTTATGCAGTACTACTGCTGCTGCTTATTTTGCAAGCTTTCACGCACAGTATTAGCTTTACTAGATTGCAGTCTGGGGAAAGTTTACTGTGCTTTTTAAAGGATTCCACCAATGCTAGTTGCTGCTGCTCGACTTTCTTCTTGGCACCCACTGCCTGTTTAAAATTTGTTGTATTCTTTTCCACAGTTCTTTGCACATGTTTTATCAGGTGTGGGGTGTTGAAGTTTAAAGTGTCAGCATCACATCTTAACACTGATACAGTGTATATATCACATTCAGCTGTTTCACTTTTTGGGTCAGTTAACCTGAAGTACCTCCACGCCATTGACATTGTGCAAGCAGCACTCACTCATGTAAGACAGTGGTTTCAGTGTTATGACGTGACACCTGCTGCTGTTTCTCTTTATGGCGAGTCGCTCAAAATATGTGGCTTCAAGCACTTAAGGCTAGAGTTGTGAGTATGGGGCTTATCCCCCCCCCCGATAATTGATCCAGTGTTGTTGGTCAGTATCATGATCAGTGAGATAAAATGTGCCAATATTATTTTTAATTTTTGCATTTATTTTAGGCTGTCATTTTTCTGTAACTAGTGTGTTGTGTGAAGTGCTCTGCAGAATAGACCTAATGAGCCCAACCAATATCTGTTTATAGGTTTTGGTGGATGTGCAGATGGATCATGATTTTTTTTTTTTTTTTTTTTTTTTTAATGTCTAGGGTCATGAAATTACCATGTACTGCTGTGGTACTGGAACTTTTTGGTTGACATTTTGTTTGATGTACTAAATTGTTAATGTTCTTCTGCACTTAGTATGGTCTGTACCTGATTTCATTTAGGACATAGAGCCTCTGTGGAGATGCATTTTAAGAAAATACTCATGTAATTTCTCTTAACACTGAGGTTGTTAAATTGAGTATAGTTGGAATGAGGTCTGGAGTCATTTACTGCATTAAAACCAGGGGCTGTATGTGACTGCCTGTCTGAGCTCTAACTTCTGTACCCCTGTTCTTCCCAGAGGCCCTGAGTTGGCTGCCTGTCCTCTCCACCCCGTTGCCTCCATGTATCCTGAATCGACCACTGATTCCCCAGCGCGCCTCTCACTGCGACAGACTGGCTCTCCAGGCATGATCTACAGGTGAGTGGTATATGCACACCCAGAGACAGGCATGCATGTTAGGATTCATATGGATTCTCTTGTCTCACACGCATACACCCATTAACCCCTGCGTCGTATGTGCAAATTGCAGGACAGATTCTGAAGGGAAAGATAATGAATTATTTATGCTGTCAAGACATTGCCAGCTATTTTTTCTCAGTCACACCACTGTGCAAACCCTGACTTCTTTTAAATTACAGCTGCAAAGCTACTTTGACTGGCCTCATAGCAGCTTGTCTCTGTAATGTTGGTAGATCACGATTGTTGTCTAGCATCTGTAAAGTCCATTAATCAGGTGGTTTTTAGTGCCAAAGTAGCTGAAGTGTGGATGTTGAGGGCTAAACATTTGATCAAGAGGATGCGTTCCTCAGACCGTCACTATGAAAAAACAGACGGTGTGTCTTTCTGCTCAGATGCTGAGCTGGAATTGGAGGAAACTGGTGAGGGACACACCTGTGTTGTCTGTGGCTGTTAACATCCGAAGGGCCGGTGCTGTTCTGGTTCTATTGTGGAGTGGTCCTGCACTGAAGTCAGCTCATCTCAGAGCACATATGTACTTTATGACAAACCAAGTAACTCTAGTGTACAGGGGTGACAGAATAGGTGTCAAAACGCACAACACCTCACGAACCATGCCCACTGTGTTTGTAGTGGGGAACTAGAGTCCCTTTCATATTGTGAAACACAGGCAGCTTGTCCTGCCTCATTCTGACAGACACCTAGAATGTGTGGGGTGTTCTCCTTTTAGCTAAGATAGAGAACCATAGTGCTAAGAGTCTGTCTGCAGAGCTTGTGTTACTTGGCAACATGCACTGCTTTTGGCATCCATGTTTCAGAGCTACAGTGGCTTAGTAACTGCTTATTACCTTATCGTAGGTTGGCTGTCATTTCACTACTCAGTGGCTGTGACATACTTACTGCGCTTTTAGGCAACTTTATAAGGGATACAAAAACTCATTTTTATACTGCAATTTGAAATGCTACCAGCAGATGGCAGACTTTAGCCACACTAGAGGATTTCAGTAATTAGTTTTAAATCAACCCAGATGATATTGTGATGTCCTGTAGTTAATGTAATTTTCCCTTTTTGTTTACTAGAGAATCAGCACCTGCTTCTCTGTACTAGATCTGTTTCCCGTTATATTAAATTGCTTTCTCACTCTACAGGACCTGTGTTCACTATTATCTTGTGCTTTTAAACAATTTAAAAATTTTCTTGTTGTCTTAAAGTAATATGAATTCTGCCTACTCAGTATCATTTCTATAGTCTTTCTGTATAAAATAAACAGTGCTTCTCTTTGGTCAATCTATGTGAAGGGTTTTTTTTTTTTTGGTCTCTCCTTCGCAATTTGCTCTGGGGGCTGTGCTGTTATCTGCCTCCATGCCTCTCTGTGTGCCGTTTGCTGCACTCAGCTCTGTCCTCTCCCCCTCTCTCTTTCACGCTGGCCTCAGCGCTCGCTATGGGAGCCCCAAGCGGCAGCTGCAGTTTTACAGGTACCACTTTGCTCTGTGCTAACTCCACACCCACAGTGAGCATCCACCCTTGAACTTGGTTGAGGCACAGGATGTTGTGCTGGGGTAGGGGCACCATCCTCACACCTCATTCATTGAATTTAAAGATTATTTGTAGGGCTGCAGGTCAGAGCCACACATTGACAGTCATATGGTTTGGGAGGCTGTCAGCACCTGTGTGTGTTTGCTGTCTGCCTCTTTCGCTGTGTCTTCACTGTGTATCTGCTGTCTCCTTATGTTCCTTGTGAGGCTGTCTAAGCCCTCAGCACCAGCACTAACCACCATCCAGACACTGAACCTGGCTGGAATGGGCCTTTTCCACTCAGATTGCCCTGCTGATCTGTCCAGAAAGCTTCTAACATGCTAGAACCATGATAAATGAGCCCAGTATTGAGTGTCCCCCCCCCCCCCCTCTGGTGTGTAGCCTTTTCTCCTAAGTGCTGTTCTTGTCTTAAATCAAGAAAATAAAATTCTGAGCTCAGTGGAAGCAAACGCATGAGAAGGGTGATCATAATGCTCCAGTCATCTCCATTTCATATGATCGGCACTTATTGAGCTTTTCAATGAGAATTCTTTATTCTAATGCAAGGAGTGATGGTTTCTGTGTGGGTTTGCTTGAGCGGATGACCATTCAGTTCGAGTGCTTCTATGGTGTTAAATCTGCTAAGGAGGCATTACTATAGAGGAAATGCATCTTTTATGGTATGTCATAAAGACTGACTTTGTATCATCTCAATGTCGTCGTCCCCCCCAACATGCATGCAGACATGCATTAGTCCCCCCTCCCAGTCCGGGTGTTACTTGTTTTCCTTGTTTCTTGTTATCCAGCGAGCGTTTGGTTTTTTAAGATGGGTTGTCTTTCCTCTTAAAATGTACTCCACGTTTTTACATAGGAAAGGGACATTATGTCCCACTCCAGTAAGTGACTGCTTTAAATTGCCCTAGACTTTTCTCCAGATGGCAGACAGGCAGACATTAACAGCCCCCCCCCCCCCCGTTAGTGTTGAGGCTGTTAAGAACCTGGCATTAGGCATGGGCCGATTATGAGATTCTGACAGTATGATAAGCAAAAATATCTTGGTTTCACGGTATTGCGATTACAGCTCTAAAATGAATAACTACATTGTGTTCAATCTTATTTTTAAATAACGTATAGAATATTTGGAAGACTTAAAAGTATAGATGTGATACCAGCTAAATTTAATTATAGCACTAAAGTAAAAGTACTAATTTTGCAGGATATTAGTACTTCCCTGCTCTGCTGTTTAGCTAGTTAATTAGCCATGTTATCTGCCTCGGTAGCAAGCCTACAGTAGGCTATTAATTTCACCAATGCTGGACACACTAACTCTCATAGCTGGCTGCAAACGTTCATTTCAAGACAATGTCACAGAGTGATGGGTGCTGCTCCCGTAGATGTGAAATCATATTTGAAGTATTGCCTCCTGGCAGCCACTCTTTGCAAGCATGTCTTGCATGTCGGATTACCTTCCCTCTCCAATCCGTGGCTGGCTGTGTTAATTCGGTACCCGAAAAATTCCCATACAGCCGACTTCGTCTTTTTTGACGGGTGGAAAAGTTCAGGGGGCTTCACCTCCTTTGGCCATCATACACAGCTGACTGACTGCTCACCGACCGGAGGTCACAGGGAGAGGTTACTCTACACTTTCTGTCTTTGACGTGTCATTAAAAAAAAATAGCTCATACCGCAGGGGCGGTATGACGGAAAATTTTAATGGTTTTGAAATCGTGACTTTTTCAAATCTCGGTATACCTTAACTGGAAGCTGGCCCGTGTCTATCTGGCATAGTACATAAATGCCTGTATGACACTGTGGTTATTAACTGTGTGTGTTAAACAGACTTGGTTTGTTGTCTGTCTCAACATGGTTAACATGTTCAGCATTTAAAACTACCTCCTCTGCTTTACTAGTTAGGCAACAGAATGTGGTAATCCTATAGTCTTAGTGCTTTAGAGTAAACATCCCTGTACCTTTTGGAGAATGAGGTGCAGAGGATGCTGGGAGGTTCAGAGTACATATGTTATCTTAAGGTGACTTGGCATGATTAAATGCGTGCATGCGTGCATGTGTACATGTGCACGTTGTTGTCGCCTTTGTGAACCTGAAGTCTCAACATTTGTTCCTGCTGAACATTCACATTTTTAGTAGTGAAGCACAGTCTGAATAATTTAACGGTGGTACTAATTGCTGTGCTTTGCAAAAAAACTGGGCCCTGAATGACTTAAAATTTCAGAGGAAATCCATTTACTGAGTGGAGATGCAGGTGGTAGTGGGTGGGATTGGAATGACTGAGGGGGTGGGACATTTGTGCTTTCACTATGGATAATTGGTTTAGATGCTGTCCAGTCAGACACTCCCAGTTGGAATGGGTTGACACAGTGCTGCCGACCGTTGGCATGTATAAGAGCATGGCTCAGGAGCTCTAGTCCATGAGCCAATCCTCTTGAAATCAGGTCAGTTTGCGTGTTTGTGGTTGTTTCACCATGGACGTGTGGTTGCCTGTCTTCCGCTTCTGCATGGATGGACGCACGTCTCCTCCCTTGTGTCAGTGCAGTGTTGGGTGCATGGGAGAACCTGGAGGCTGCATGTGCTCAGAAAATGGTACAGGTGATGTCCTGTATTTTTGTGCCTGGGTTTATCAGTCTGAAAGTCTGATTTTTAAGGGGAAAATGGCATCGGTGTGTTAAATCCACACTACGCAAACTGGATTAGACTTGATGGGTCTTCCGGTAGCTTCTTTCCTTTAGCAGTATATGTGGTTGGATGATGGATGGAAGTGAAACAAGTTGTCTTTTTAATGGGTTTTTTTTTTTTTTTTTTTTTTTTGACAAGTGATAGAGTAAGACATATGGGTTGCTGACACTTTGTTCTTTTTTTTTTTTGCCACTTTGCATTCTTTGCTCAGCAGAAAATGGTTACAGTATTTATCCCTCTGTGCTCTGTTCTTTTTTTGGTTAGTTTCAATGGGGGGGGGAAGCAAAGTGGAATTTTCTGAATCTAGGCGTTGGCGTTTTGGATGGAGAAACAAGCATCACTGGTGTTTTTGGAGACTTTTTTTTTCGGTGCTTTGAGGTTTCTAATTTTTAAATATTTGTACATGCAGAATTTTTGGAGGTATGGTCACCCAAAAACAAAAGTCGTTATTTTGTGCCACTGGCAGTAAACTGGCTTTGGTGTCACGATCCTGCTGTGTACAGGTGGCCAACAGAGGGCCCCAGTCTCAGTGCCCTTACCTGCACCACTGTTCTGTTCCCTTTTGCTAACTCAGATGATACCCTTTGGAAAGCATGGCTGTGTTTCTGGGATGTGAAGTGTGTTTACCACACTGGGTTTCATATTTATGGTGTGAAACTGATTGTACTGTCCGGCAAAATATTTTGGTATATTAGATCTACGCCTACATTTCATCATCTTGTTTTTGGTAGCAGTTGTGCAATCTTTACTTTTTTCCATTTAGGTACACATTCAAGTGGACTTGCATAAATGGGTGTTCAATTAACTTTTTTGCCTTTTAGATCATTCAGTCCTAATTCATCCATAGTGAGAGGTACAGTAATGATCTATATGGCACACAGTCGTAAAAGATGTATAAAGCAATTTCTCTGTGCAGTGTTATGATCACACCAAGGGTAACTGTATGTATTTGACATTCTTTTGAAAGTAATGGTGTCATTTTAGCTTTTTAACCACTGCATTAAATTGCTCTGTTTTCAAGGCTTCTAGTTTTTTTTTTTTTTTTTTTTTTTTTTTTTAAGGGGGGGTTAACTCAATTTTCTAGAAAATAAATAGCGGGTAAGTCCTTAGTCATATTATTTTTTTTTATTGTTTTTTGTTGGGTAATATTGAAATGTGGGTGGCCGTGTTGGGCTGTTCAGGCCTCAGTTTGTGTGCTTGTGTATCCTAAAGGCCGGGTGTAGTGAAGGTTTCTCTTAATTGATGATGGTCCATCAGATTGTTACAGATTCCTGTATATCTGCACCTATTGTGGTGTATTATTCCAATTAATTAGAAACGTTTATTGGAGCCTGGAAAGCAGGGAAAAGCAGAGTGACTAGTAGACCAGTGCTGTCTGCTTTACAGGCCCACCTTTCACAGAATAATTGGCCTGTATTCTGCTGGCTCCATTAGCTGCCAGAAATATGCCACAGGATTAAAAATGAATTGGGTGCCTGCCTCTCAAGATTTCCATAAACTTCCCCTTACAATGCCGCCAGGACTGCCCCCCACCCCAACCCTGTCCTTTTCCTGTCTGCATGCCTGAATGCCTTTGGTAAAATCCACCATGGGGGGCTGGCTGGAACGCGAAGGCTGTTTGCTCAGCATTTGTCTGAACGCAGCCCGCAAAGCTCACTCACTTGCTGTGGACCTCGTCTGTGAGCTTTGGTTACACAGACTTCCGGGCGCAAGGTAAGAAGAGCCCCCCCCATGGAAGCAAGGTAAGAAGAGGGCCCCCACCCCAAGCAGTTGCTATTTAAGGAGGCTGCTGTGGAGCTCTGAGCTGCTGATGGTTCCGAGTCTTGGTGGAATGTGGGCGCTGCACGTGGCCCTGCCTTTGGACTTGTACTGTGTTTTGGGGGTGGAATTCAGGGACTAGCACAGCCATGATCACAGGCGGGTATGTGGGACGGCCGGTGAGCCGGCAAAGCAGCGTCTCTGCCGAAACCCACAGATTCCCATAGTGCCCAGGCCCTGCTGCAGCAGGATGCTGTCCATGACGTACAGCGAGAGTGTGCGCAGCGGCATCAACCGCTACCACTCGGAGCCGGGCCTGAGCGTGCCGCGGCACACCGACCATGGTCAGCTGCAGCGCCTACGGGAGCAGCGTGCCGCCGCACGCCTCCGCAACATGGAGGACTTCCTGAGGATGAACGGCTTGTCACTGGAGGAGTGTGTGTCCCACCAGACCGGCATGAAGTACAGGTGAGGTCCAGGCTGCACTCTGAGCTGGGCTCACCTCTCCATTTCGCTCTGGCTGTCAAGGTTCTCATCCCCAGTGAGCTCCTGCTGTGTGCTGTGCAGTACCTCACTAGTGAGCCAATGTATTTTTAAACATGCAGGTCACTGACATGCATGTCCCACAATGTAAAAGGGCAGATGAGGTCACCCAGCTCTTTACCCCTGGTTCCCTGCTTAACACCCATGTTAAACAACTTATCCATCTTCCGTTTATCGGTTGCTATGGTGAATATTGGTATTTTGCTGGGATAATTGTGTGATGAAAGCTGCCCAGTCACAGTGCTGCATGGGATTTGCTGTCCAAAGCTGGTGGTGCTGGCGGAGCCCTTCGACCATTAGTTGTGGAGTACCTGTGGGTAACAGCAGCGGTGTGCCTTCACCCAGAGACAGGCAGAGATCATCCCCCACCATGATTAAGGTCATCGTGGGCTGTAACTTTGGCTCCAGATCTTCTTCTTGGGAAGATATGTGCAGTCAAGTGCATTTTGCCATGTGGGTCATGCCGCTTCTCATGTGACTGGGGGCTAGCTCCCCTTGGCCAGGGGTTGCTGACCCGACTAGGGCAATATAACATGGTGGCCTTCTCAGCATTCCCGTGCCTCCAGGACACAATATATTTAGTTGATGCCCCTGAGATGCTATTATTCAGTAATAGATCTGTTGGTATTCCTTGAGTTGCACCTCAAAGGCACTGCTTTAACTATGGCAGGGCCAGTGTGTCACTGTCATGAGCGGGGCTTACATTGAGGAAGACTGAGGAGGATGCCTTGGTGAAACCTTCAGATTCCTAGATTTGGCTCCACATGGACCAGCACTAGGCTGTCTATTCTGTTTGCTGTTCCTTAGATTGTACTAAAAGACAAACTTTGAATTCACTGGCTATCGTATCAATATCCATTTACATGTACTGCTTGGCTGTTCCTGCAGCTGGAGCCGTGTCGCTTCCTGTGGGCTGGTGTGGGTTTCCTGTTGAAATGTAACCTGGTTTACCTGAGGCTCTTGGCCCTAATTACACCAGCATCTTGATCAGATTCCCTCTCTGAGGCGCTGTTCTCTCATCATTATTTCAGGCCCCACAGGTGCCATCTGGCCTCCTCCACAGCTCGGAGCCAACTTGTCTTCCTCTGGGCTGGAGAGAGGGCCGCTGTTAGGGAGACCTACTCAGCACTGTCATGCCTACAAGACATAAACTCATGACTGTATATATGTATACAGTCTACTGTAAAAGATTCATAAAACATCTATAAAGGCAAGAGTTGCAAATTTAAGTCTGTAACTTGAAGATGATACAATCGACTCAAATGAAATGGCGGCATTGTTTTCTGTTTATCAGGGTGAAGTGTTTTAAGGCACTGTGAATGAGCTGTATCGGAAGGCAACCCTCTTTGTTTTCCATGTTGACTCTTGACGGGCGGGTTTATGCACCTTTTGGATCCCTTCTGTGTACCAGTGAGAGCTTGGCTCTCTGCTGCTTGGCTCCCTGTGTCCATTTAAACTTTGCTAGAAGAGATATAGATTTTTCCAGAGAGACCATCCCATGTCGTGTCACCCCGGGGCTAATGGATGTTGAAAGGATGCTCTCCGTTTGGCTCACAGCCCCTGTGTGCATTACCCGACCACTCGCTGTCCGTAATGCGACCCCGGCATCAGTCCTCTGAGGTACCTGCACTCTCCGCCATCAGTTGTGACCATGCAGATCCATTGAACCCAGGCTGGAGAGGCAGCCCTGTCTGCAGGACACCACCCCCAAAGTAAAGGATGGCCCACTACCTAGTGGGACTAGGTTTAGTCAGGCTGCTCATTAATTTTAGCCTTGATTTTTATTGTGCGAATTTCTTTGAAATTCTTTGCAGCTTTTGTTCTGCTGTGCAGTTTGATATTCATATTTATAGATTACTGCATACAAATTTTATTTACCTTCAGGCAGCTAGTGCTGAAATCTCTAACTACTCTACATACCGTAACATTAAATGGGGGTATATAGTCTTTTGAACAAATTAAGCACTGACTATGGTACCTGTAAGTTTGCCAGTGGTGTTTTTACTATTTTAATACAATACAAACTGTTCTTTAAGTCATTTGTCATTCTTGCAGGGTTGGTAATACAAGAAATACCACCATGGCGAATTCTAGGCTCTTTTAGTCTGCACTTGCCCATTTGCACCGGAAGATGGCATCATATGACTGAGCCATTAACTGAAGACCTAACTATGCTGTGTATGAACCATCTCAATCAGCTGTATTTGCAATTTGTTCTTCTATATATATGCACGGACAGCTTATAACGAGAGAATTTTCTACATTTTGCACCTTGCCTGTTCTAAAGCTCCTTTAATTGGTTTTATAGTGGAACAGTTTTGGACAAACACTTGAGCAGGTAATTATCACGGATATAGCATTTGTGTCCCAGAGTGAGTTTAAATTGGTCCCAGCTACCAGATCGCTGGGTCGCCGAGGTACAACTCTGCTGGTAGTGAGGCTGCACCCAGTCCTCGCTGTGCCTGTTTGATGCATGGCGCCCTCGTATCTATTACCTACGCTTCATTTATGCTTATTCTCTTACTGCGGTGACAGGCAGCCCATAATCCCCCCCCCCCCCCCCCAGCCGTCTCCCAGAGAACCTGAGAGGGTGTCTCTTTGAGTGGCATTGTGCCTGTGCCCCTGGCTAAATCTGATTGGCGTGAGGGGGGGGGAAGTATGAGCCTGAGGAGCTGAAAGTGCTGACAATGTGGGGTTTGGTCATGTGCTGCTAGTGAGGAAGAGTCAGTGTTGTGCATCTTTCCAGGAATCCAAGCTCATGCCATCAGACTTTTTTTTTTTTTTACCAGATCAGGGTAGTGAGAAAGCCGTCAATCAAAGTTGGCACAGGCCTTTCAGGTTTTATAGCATGTTCAGATGTCAGTTTTTTTTTTTTTTTATTACATTAATTGTGACTGATTCACTAACTGCTCTTACCCCGGTTGTCCATTGCCCCGGTGCAGCTATCGCTACTCTTGTTGATATTTCTCACAGACCCTGTAAATGATGGCAATTCATGTCAGGAGAGATGTAATGATCAGTGCATGGGGGACTCTAACGTGACTGCTAGCCGCTGTCAGGCTTGCACAGGTAACCCTGCTGTGTATCCTCTGCCTTTGCACGCTTGATGAGCCACATGTCCCACATGGAGGAAACGGAGATCTCTGAAATGTGATCTGCCTCCACCATCACTGATGCTCTTACATCCCGGGCTCAGGCCTGTTTAACAGTTGCTGCACCTCATAAATGTTGCATAGATGATCTGGCCAATGGTGCAAAACGTAAGCTTGTAAATCTTATTTTCTACTGTTGCCTGGCATGCTGCATCACCTCTTGGCAGTGGTACTCTGCCCAGTCAAGTAAATGAGCATCTGTCCAGCCACTGTGACACACCACAGATCAACGGCCCAGTGCTAGGCTGGCCAGCATCTCTCCTGCTGCTACAGCCATTTCGACATCTGCCTTAACAGTGGTTGGCTGAAGATAACGTGAGCCCGTCTCCTCCCATCTATCCATCTGCCTCATCGGGGGGGCTTGAGTCCACCCTTTCTCCTCCGGTTGTTTGTAAATCCCTGTCAGTTTTGTTCTCCTCCCTTTAAAAAAATGTAAGGCCCCGACTGTTCGGACCGTGTGTATATTCAGAATTCTGTTGTCATGGCATCTGCTAAGACGGCACACGAGATATGTGGTTGCTCTAACCTATCCCAGGAATCTCCTGCGTTGATAGGTACTGCTCCCCCCACTCGAATTTCCTGTGATATCAAGATGGAGTGATCTTGTATACTTTGAAATGCATGACTCTAGAGATCTGTAATTATGATGAGGGTTGCTCCCACTGTGGGTAGTAAAATGTAATGAGTCCAGGTAAGAGCCTACCTCAAAATGTCCTCATGACAGCTGCGTTGTTCTGGTGCCTACTAGCTCTTCTGGCCGTAGGCACCTGTAAGGGACCAAGCAGGCGAAGCTCGGACACAATTTTGTAAAAGGAAAAATGCTTTTTATTACAAAATACAAAAGTAAACTTGTGCTCATAAGAAAGTAAAGTAAGCCTAGGCCAACACAAGCTCAAAACCACTACCCTCTCCACAAGACACAATAGGGGTTATACACAATGGTGGGCCCCATCAAGACACACAAAGGAGAAAACATTAAAACAATTAACTAACCAAGTAAATGCTAAGAAAACTAATTTATAATAGAACCTACAACAATATACAAAACAACCAAAATCAATACAAGTCCAACCATGAGAAGAAAAACTCCACAACCCCCATGACCTAATATGTGGAGCAGTCCAATTTTCTGAAACCCTTACTGACTCAAAATGGGTATAAAGGCTATCAAAACAAACCTAAAGAGCAAAAGGTAACAAAATAAGCCATACATTGATTTAAATAAATACTACAACAGAATCTAAATGTCCAGCTTCATTTAGAACTTAAGTCAGTGAATTTGTCATTCAGACTATATAACAAGCTGAATGAAATTGTGTTTCTCCAAACTCAGTGTGCAAACATAACAAAGACAAGTGCATTCAAGACAACAGAGACTCAAGACAACAGACAAAAAAAAAAAAACAAATGGCACCTCTCTGGACGAACTGCACAACTCTCGCTGCCTCAGGAGAGCGGAAAACATCCTAAAAGACTCCTCACACCCGGCCCATGATCTCTTCCA
>JAACJT020000105.1:16279742-16308639 GCA_009936485.2 Gymnarchus niloticus | reverse complement strand
TTCTTGTCGCGTTTCTCGTTCTTTTCTGTCTGGTCGTTCTTCTCGCGCACCCCCACCCCGACAAGCTCCCCCCCCCCCCCCCCCCCCAAACACCACTAACAGTAACTGAGTAATTGGCATTAAAACCGTAGACCAACAAAGTGGGCAAATTGGACTTTTTTTCATGTGACTGGGCCGGATCCATTACATGGCAGCCTGGCTCCCATGATCTCCTGTGCCTCAGCCACTAAGACCGAGAGCCTGTGCCTCTGTCTCTCAGCCTGCTGTGGCCTTTTCCATGCTGGCATGGCTGTACCAGATTGTTAGTCATGATGTTCAGAGTCTCCATGGGTTGTGGCTCTCTTTGTAACAGTTGTGAGCTATAAGGATGTCTTGCACTCAATGTAATTACATCTTTGACTTTTTATGTCTCCTTAGCTGAGTGGTGGATATATGCCTAGCATCCCCTTCCATCTAAACCTCTGTGTGTGGGGTCATCACTATTTTGTGATCACCCTCAGCTTTGAAGCCTCTGCAGTCAGCCCTGAACTTTCTTCCTGACTGGTCTACCTCCTGTCCCAATTATCTAGTTTGTAGCTTTTTTATCCACTGTCAAAGTCTGTGGAGTCGGTGTTTCTAAATTAAGGGGATGCTTGGGTACTGGCTGTCTTTTGTGTCACGTTTACCTATGGTGAACACTCTCTGGCTTTTCTATGTGGCGGTATTTCTTTGTGAGCCATGTGCTGCTTGCGTTTATGTTTATACACACTGTAGGTCATGTTTTTTCCTCTGTGCTGGTATACATTTACTATGCTCTGAGAAATTGTGTACAGTTTTTTTTTTTTTTTTTTTTTTTTTTTTTTTCCCCCCTTTGTGTGTGATCTATGTTATCCTATTAATTAATTGGGAGAAAGTGATGGTTGCCATGGCGAGTGAGATCTTTAAGTATTTCAAGTGTGAAGAGGAAGCAGTGGGAGAGGACTGGAGAGATGTAAACAGCCTCTGGCTGGCCCCCCCACAGACTGGTGGAGGAGTTCCGTAAGGATATTTATACCCGACCTCGAAGACCCTGGGGTATACCGCTTAACCCTCATACACAAGACCTCGAAGATCCTAGTTTCTACCACCTCATCCTCACTCAAAACAATCTCCTTTCCTGTCCTATTTTGCTGACAGGTTGAGAAATGCTGGAATGGCAGCCTTTAGGGGAGCCCTCAGACACACTGATCACTCTGCCACTGGCATCCTTAGATGACTGTCTGGAGCTTCTCCCCTCACTTGTGTCGTGAAGCTTTGTTCTTCCCTCCCTCTCGCGCACACTCTCTCTTTTTCTCTCTCTCTCACGCTCTCTCACTGCCTCTTTCTGTGTCTTGCATGATACATGCAAGTTTAATCCATGGGAAGCAGGGCCGTGCCAGCGAGTGTGTGCGGGCGCTTTCTCCTGACGAATGAAGACACTTCTGCATGGCAAAACAAAAGGAAGCTTCTGCTGAACTTGCAGGCGGTTGCGGTGCTGTTGGACATTACTCCTGCTCGGCTTTCTTCTTCGCGATTACCTCCGTGTTTACTGATTAGCCAGAGACTTGGATTAACAAGAAGTTAACAGTGACCGGGCACTCACTGCTGAATCCAGGATTCTGGTATTAAACTCGGCTTCATTCAGACAAGAATTTTGTGGTTTTGTGGGGCAGAAGAAAAAGGTAAAATGAATTCTCCTGAGAGGTGCCATGAATGTGAACTCGTTTTTGCATGCACCCTGCCATTAGTGTGACCCGAGCGATTCTTCAGAGGGTCCTAACCTGGGGCTCACGCTTTCCCTCAGCATCCTCTGGCTCTGGTACAGCTTAGAAACAGAGACCAGGCAACAGAAGAGGACTGGGCCGGCTTCTTTTGGGGGATCCTGATCTGCCTCCTCTTCCATTGGGCCCCCCCTCAGTGGGCTGGCTACTACCCCTCTACAGACAGCTACGGTGTCTGAACAAGGGTCCGGCTGGCCAGTATGCAGGTCTCTTTCGTGTGCACAGACCACCGGGGAGTGAGCCGCAGTACTGAGGATCGGCTCAACCGGCAGAATGCCAGTAGCCCCGGCACGGGCACACGCAGCAAGTTCCGGGCAGTGGCCATGGTTGCCCGCAGCCTGGGCCAGCTGTCTGTCCAGAGCGTCCCATCCTCCAGTGACCAGAGCATGAGGACTGGCATGAAGTATAGGTACGACGTGGGTTCACTTGGAGGACACGGGTCCACTGGCTGGTCCTGGGTCACATTTTAGCATTATTGATTTTGGTCCCTGCCTATCCGGTTACAGAAGCTGCACTCCAGCCTCAACATGGTGGGGTCTCACGTAGTTGTAAAAAATAATTGGTGCCAACTTGTGGATTCATTAACCCTCATCTTACAAATGTTCTCCTGCAAAGTGTAGCAATAGCAGGTCACGCATGTTGTCGGTGAGGAGATGGAACAGTAAAAGGGGGAATATGGTACTGATTCTGTAGTTAGATGACCCTCCCTCCTGTATGACTAATCTTACAGTTCATTTGGAAGCTGGGTTTTTTTCCTCATTCTGTATACTACTATATTGCTCTCCACTTGGCTTCTTTATGCTGAGAATATTTCTTCTTAATATTGATGATACTCCTATTTGTGCAGTAGACAATAAGGCACACTTTCAGTTACTGAAATTTATGTCACACCCTCAGCGTGCATGTCATGCTAACGATGGCATCCTGAGTGTGGTACACTTGCCCACGTCTCTCAATTTAAATTACACTTTTCATTCTAAATAATCCCTCAGACCTCATTAGCTGCCAGTGCGTTTACTTCAGCATTGCCTGACTGAAGCTATTGCAAGGTTACTTAGTTACCAGTTGCTGTGCATGTACGTCTACCCTGATAGACAGGTGGCAAAATGCTGGGACAAGGGTCTCTCTGGGATTCATTTGATTTTATTTGTGAAGCTACTCTTCTATGCATAAGCAGTATGTTCCTATAGCAGGTGGCTTACTGGTTAATGAGCTGAGAAATTTGAAGATATTCTCCGTACATATACCAGCTTTAGTTCAGGTCTGGAATACTATAACGGCCACAGACTGGAGTTACTGTGGCCCTTTAAAGCGGCAAATGTGCAAATCATTAGTTCTGTCAGTAAGGATCTCTTGTGTATGCCTTGCAAAGGTAAAGCAATGAATAAAGTGGGGAACAGAACTGGGCTGATGCATGCCGTCCTGAGCTGGGGACAAGCATTTGTGCCATTCTAACAAAACACTAGTGAGAGGTAGGAGCTGAGTGCTGAGATTTGACCCCCCTCTTATCCTGTGAAACAGATTCAGTGGAGTGGGTTCTGACCATGCTGAAGCACTCCAATCTGTCTGGGATGCCTCTGAGTTCCCAGTGGCCAAGAAGCATGCCTGGAAGTTTGGGGGGGGTGCAGTTATTTTTGTGGTTTCTGCTTAGTGTCTTCCTAGTCACTGGTGACTGTTTTTTAGTCTTTATTCGTCTGCACCATTTTTGAAGTGTCATTTTTGGCAAACATCTCAATCATGTACAGTATATAATATGCAGATGTGAACGAATGATTCCCAGTGAGGGTGGTTCCCCTCCCCCAGGTAATCTGGCTGTTTCTTTTGGTAGATTGAAGTGCAGAGCCTGCTTTTATACAGCACGTGCATCTTCACACACAGGCCAGATTGAAACCTGTGAGCCCTGCCACCTTGCAGGAGGGCCTGCGAAGGAAAGACTTTGGCTCAGTGTTTGGCAAGGACGAGCCACTTGGAAGCCGGTGCTCTAACCTCATTAAATCTCTGCCTGTGCCTCAGACCAGCTGCCCTTTGGGAGAAAGGAGCTTTTTCTACCTTCACCCTCATTGTATCCTCTGTCCTTTTTAAACTCTCTTATTTCAAGCACTTTAAATCTTAGGAATTGGAGCAGAACTTCATGAAAATTACAGTTCGCTATTCATGCTGGATCTCACTTAGAATACAAAAATGCTGGTTCCTTTGCTTATTTTGTGTTGCGACGTGTAATAAAAACCTATCGGGCAACATGCAAGTAAATGAGTTTCCACGCAATTTTTCATATCTGTTAGGGAAATAGACTGAAATCTTTTTAAAAAGTTCAACCTTTTTTCAGTTTAGAAATACAGAAACGCAGCCCATATTAAACCAGCTGCTGAGTGCATAGCGGTGGTTAGATTAGACTTGTCTTTCTATGAACTGCTTTGGAGTGTTCACCACCAGTAGCATCGTTTATGCACAGTGCTTTGCATTTAGCTTTGGATTTATGATTCATCTCCATCACAAGTTCATGTAGTTTATTGGTCTGTCTTGACACTTTTTTTTATTAACTCACGTGAAAAGGTGAGTTGTCAGTTATGTATCCCCCCCAGTGACTTAGGTGAATGAGATGGCACCATTTTGCACTCCATCAGCACCTGTGGGCTAAGTTTAATTGGCTGAGATGGGAATGGAACGAGGCCAAACCAGACAATCAGATTCTCCACAGGAAACTGGGGGTGAGAATTGTATTTGGTTTCATTTAGCTTCGCCTGTATGTTTGCTTTTCAATCACGCTGGCAGTAAACGTTTTTATAAAAGATTGAGATGGGGGTCTCATTCAGGCAGGTAGGTTGGCATAGCATCTCTTGTATAATGATGTCAGGGCCCGAGTGCTGGTGGTGAGTCCCCATAGTCGGCTCTGTTTAGCCTTGCTTCCCAGGTTTTGTGTGTGTGTGTGCGCGCATTTTTTTTAAAAATGCTCGTTCTCAGATGCATCCCTTCCCTTGCATGGTTATGTGAGCAGCGGTCAGTCTCATTCTTTAACAGCTGAAAATGTGCAATGTTAGTACAGTACAGCTGCTAGCACAGTGACTATGGCGCTAGAAGCTGGAGGGTTAATCTGTCAGTCTGAGCACCTGAATCATGTTGGCTATACCATGTTGAGTCAGTGCTCAAATGGGGGCACAACCCCCAGTTCATGGTTTTTAATTCAGCTAATTATATAATCACACAGCATTTGTAGGAGGTGCTTTCAAACATGAGTTAGTTGTGAATACTTTCCAGCTTGAATCAAATAGAAAACTGTACTAAGCTGTGTGTAATGGTATTGTCCCCTTTAGAGTCTATGTGGTTCTGTGATCCTGGTACCCTGCATGGTTTGTGTTCAATGGCACAATGACCTCCCCCATGCCGTGTGAATGATTCTGTGTTTTTCATTATAGGCTTTTTGAAAAGTCAAATGCAAGGTGGGGCCATAAACGTCTAACCAGAGGCTACATCTACATAATCAAACAGGCATGTGCATTGCATAAGCAATACAGCAGAGCCTGGGCTTTGACCATACATAACCAGTAAAATGGGCTGTGATAGTCTCCTAATGTTGTGTGTGTGTGTGTGTGTGTGTGTGTGTGTGTGTGTGTACACATTTTCAATTTGGGTTGAGGGAGGCGTGTACCTGATGCTTTGCTTTGCGATGGTGGGTGTAGCCGACTGCTCAGACCCAGGTTGTAATGCTTCTCAGAGCTGTGTCCATTCAGGGCTTCAGCTCAACCATTTAAGTTTTGATTATTTTTATAAACTGGGGCAGCAGTGATTTGTCGTCTTCCGGCTTTTTTGTAACTTGAAACAGGTATTCAACTTTGCTTTATACCGAGCTTTGTGGCATCTGAGAAATGCTTTTTATTCTTAGATGTTTGTTTGGGGATCTTCACTCATTTCATGAGGATTTTATTTTCATAGTCCAGTGATAATGGCCTGAATGCTGAGTGAAACGTGTTTGTTCTGCTTTCAGCTGGACACAAGGCGTTTCCTCATTGTCGGCAGTCACGTTAGCCCTGAAATTAGTGTCAAACCCAGTGAGTCAGACGGTGACACATGCCTCCCACACTCCGATATCCTAATCGGTGTGAGGCGGATGGCTGTCGGTTATGTAAGATTGCACATACAGTCCTCTCTGGTGCCTTGTGTTGGTGTTTATGTTGCCTGTTCTCATGTTTCCCTCTAAAGGCCATTCATTCATACATTCATGCATACAGTGTATATAGCAAAGTTTTGATGTCCAGTGCTGTTGCATACTTCAGAGTTTATAGGTTTGATATATGGTGGTGGAATATCCTTAGGAATGTTTACAGATCAAGTGCTGGACCCCAGTGTGACTGCTAGCAGATCGGCTCGAACACATCAACTCACCAGCTTATTACCTATGTTTTCTGTGCTTTGTTCTGACAAATGGCGCTAAACCTGTTGTACCAAAAGAGTTGCTTTTTGTAACTAAGCCGCAAAGTATGGCGAGATACAGTGTTCAGCCTGAGATGTGAAAGATCAAAAGGGGGAGCAGTGTTCAGCCTGGACTGTGAAAGTTGGGGGAGGTGGTGTTCAGCTTGAGCTGTGAACTATCAGTGGTGTGGGGGTAGTCTAACCTGAGTTGTGAAGAATGTGTCTCGGCTATGAAAGATCAGGTGGTGTTGAGCCTGAGCCCCTGAATTTGTGTTTAGTGAAGAAATCAAATGATTAAGATTCAAGTGAGTATGGATTTGCTTGTCTGTTTTTGTGTGGGTTTGGAGAGTTTGTGAAAGCCTCGGATACAAATAATTGGTTCTCGTGTGTGTGTGTGTGTGTGTGTGTGTGTGTGTGTGTTAGAACACCAATAGAGTGCTACATAACCAAAAGCCAGGACAGTATCCTGTGTGGGCTGGTCTGCTCAAGCCTTTTCTTCTGGAGGAACATTTCTCCCTGCAGCCAGCCACCGGGAGGGGGATGCTTCTTGTCTGAAGTGAGAATGTTAATATCTCCACCTTTTAGTCCTAGAGTCCATAACCTTAGCCTCAACAGGTGGAGATGGCTGCATGTGAGAGAGGGTGAGAGAAGCCTGCTATTGTGACATACTGCTGAGCCTGAAACTGCACAGACAACAGATTTAGAGGGAGTGGGTGGTGTGCACATTAGCTGAATGCATGTTGCATAAACACAGGTTCTTTGAAAAAAGAGAATTCACCAGCGTGTGTGTGTGTGTGTGCGTGTGCGCGTGCGTGCGTGCAATATAATATAACCTTCGTAAACCTGTAAGCACCTGGCTGTCTGTTTTGTTTTCACTTGGGCTAATGAATATTTACAATGACCATATTCACATTGACTCTCATAATTATCATCACAGTGATTGCAGGTCACAGCTCCATATATGCTGAAGCTGATGAAAATTATTACCAAACAGAATATCATGTCAGCATTAACGAGTGACTAAAATCCCATGGGGGCCCCCCTCAGGCAGAGATGGACCGCCTCAGGATTGATAATGTTACAGCAGGGCCACTGGCCACCTGAGGAGGGTAGTCTGCAGTACTGCGAGTGCATTCCCATCCCACACAGGACACTATTGGCAGTGCTGCGAATGTGCTTTCGTCTTACCCTGGACACTGTCAGTAGTGCTGTGAGTGTGCTCCTGTCCTTCTCTGGATACTGTTTGCAGTGCTGAGAGTGTGCTTCCATCCTGCCCTGGACACTGTGGGCAGTCCCGCAAAGCAATGCCAAACCTCTGGGGACCTTCAGCATATGGAGCAGTTGGCTCCCACCTGTATCCATTGGCCAACTTTCTGGGGAGTTTTTGTGCACAAAGGCTTTTGGTAACGAAACTAGAACAAGCCGAGTTCAAAAATTAGGATGGACACTCCACCTGGGTGGTGCATCACTGCTTTCTCATTCATTTGCTCGTGCCTTGAGAGACAACCTTGCTGCAGTCCTAAAATCTCCTTGCACTGTGTGCTGTGAAAAATTCTCTGCATCCATGTTTGTGATTTGGGAATATTAGCACTGTGCTCATCGGACCCTGTAATGGCCTGCCTTCCCCAGCATCTCTATTGCTGCTGTCCTCCATAATTAAAGAGGGCTGTGGTATGTGCGTGACCTTGGCTCAATTACTGTCTCCCAAACAGGCTTTGGAGGAAAACCCGATCCGAATCCCCATTCTGCAGTGTGTACACTTCACATGGCATATGAAATATTCAGCAAGACACCATGTCTGCTGAGAGCCTTACAAGCTGAAATGCAGAACTGTGAAGGGCATCCTTTGCTCTTGCACCTTGTGGGTCCATGCTGCTGTTTTCTTTGTTTCTGGCTGGACTGTAATGCATCTAAACACGACCAACTATATAAAGGCTGCTAAATGGCTTTCTGTTAGTATGACAAAATCCTATTTTGCCATGAATGCCTTTGAACTGGAACAAAATGATTTGGAGGATGCTCACTTTCCAGAAAATATTTTAATCTGGAATCCAGAGGGTGAAAGCACATCTATTGAAAAATGTGAACTGCCAGCGGGATGAGATTTGGCAGATATTAAAGTCAAGTGCATCTACTTTGACTTCCCATATGAGAATTTGGTCAGATGACTGTGACACCCACCCCATACTGGCATTACTGTTTTGCTGACTGAATTATCTGTCAAATGTGGTGCTAGACTGAGAGATTTGAATTTCATGAGCCAGAATAAGTGCAGAAATGCAAGCTATCAGCATCCAGATGCATTGGTGCAACTTCAGCCTCGTGTTTTATTTAAACTCTGCTATTGGTAAATAGAAATCATTTTTAAGGATGACAATTTTTTTTCTCCTTTTGTTACAACTTTCTGCAGTTGCATCAAACATGAATTGTCAGGTGACAGTGGAATTCTATTTTATATCCATTATCTGACCAATAATCATTTTATTTAGATTTTTATTAATGATCAAACTTTGATGCATATTGATTGCAATTAAGTACTAATGGGGTCTCTCAATCTCCCAGAAAAAAATTTGGATCTGTGTGTCTGAGAGACCATGTGGAGTCTCTAGATTTTGAGGAACCTGAGAGCCCTCTTTGACTAGTTAACAGCTCACCTACTGATCACACAAGCTTTGTCTTATCTGCGTCATTAAGGCGGCATCAATACACATCATTGATTTACTGGGCACAGTAAACTCTATGCATTAAATATATTCACACTTGCGTAATTTGACCAGGATATGTATATGTTTAGTTCCCTTGATTCTTCATCCCAGTGGAATTTTCAATAACTTTCTCCTTCGTATGTCTATCCACTTCCTTATAAACTTGCCTTTTTTTTTTTTTTTTTTTTTTTTTTTTTTTTAGATAGCCTGGAAAGTACTTCCTACATAATGCATTAATTGGTTGGTTTGCTTTTTTTCTTGTACTTCTCAAGCTACCTTAAGACTGCTAGTTAACTGCAAGTGAATTCTTCAAGACAAGAATGATATGTTAATAGGCAGGGAACCTCTTGTTGATGTAAATGTTTGGGAATTTCCTTGTAATTGTTTGTGTCTGGCTGGTGCTGATTCAGCTATAATTACAGCATCACTAATGACTCACTGGGACGTGCGTGTTTTGGAGAGGGAGCTTATTTCTCACGTGAGCATAAAGAGAGGATTCTCTGATTTTTGGCCATACAGGAACCTGCCATTGTAGATATGCAGCCTGTTAATTGGCCGCTTCGTTGGACTGGATGAACCACTGGGACTACCCATGATTGTGGCCAGTTAAAGCTTATTTCACTTATTACAGTATTGCTTTTGGATAAGACTGGTGTGTCAAGCTTTTTCCTTAATTAGTTTGTCTTGAAGTCCCAGCTGAGCCAATTTAAGGAGTTTATTGATGAAGGATGGGTCATGAGCACTGTTAACCTCAGTACTGATGAACAGTCAGTCATGCTTCTCCCACAGGCAGCAGGATTAGAGGTCTGACTCACTCTGTTCACTCAGTCATAATGTTTTAAGTGCCTGGGGTACAGACTTCCAGTTTGGACAAGTTGTTGGAAAGTGCATGGTACCTGGGACACGTTCTCAACTACCACGCCAGAGTCTTATGAAGATGACTCAGTTTTAGTGAGGTTTTTTTTTTTTTTTTTTTAATGGTCAGAGTGCCGTTCAGTTTACATTTGGTGGCATTGATTGCTGATATATCTCTCACTCTCTCTCTCTCTCACACTCACACACACACACACACACACACACACACACACACACCTGGATAAGTGGTTTACAAAGCATGGACACAAGATCAGGCATTCTGCCTCGGGTGACCCACCGCTCCTTGCTTGTTATTTTAAAAGGCAGTGTCAGTGTTTGGAAGGGGCAATACGACTTGCTTAACAGTGGGGAAAACGGCCGTTATTTACCGGTTTCAACTGAAGGTATTCCTTTTCCCAGATTTGTCTGGCTGAAAGCCAAGAGTTGCAGTGTATTTTATTGCCCGGTCAAGATGGGAAATGAAAGGCCCTTAAAGCAGCTCTGTTGGGTGCAATTATATATAAAGTGCTTTCATTGTGGCCTAGCTTTAGCATCTTTGAAATCAGTCCTGCAACAATTTTTTTCCTGAATGACAACATACTAAATTTTAGCCTTAAATGTTATTTAACATGTTTGGTCTTCAGGTCCTGTCTGTGGGTGTGTTCAGGGAGACTTTTAAGGAGCTTCACTTTTTCATTCCCTGTTCAATGTCTTGTCTTGTTTTTGTTTAGTTTGTTGGTGCTGGTTCTTGCTAGAGAGAGCCCATCAAAACCAGAAACAGAGCTCTGGTAGGCCTCTGTCATCATGAAGTCCTGATTCTACTTGAGGTCCTGTACCCTGCTGAGACTGGAAGGTGCAATCCTCTGACCAGCCTTGGGAATATGAAGTCAAACACCCCTCTGTGTTTATGTGACTGGAGCTTTTCATGGTGTTGTTTTAACAGCCTTTACCAGTGCAGTATGTACATGGCATCTTCACCTCACTGTTTGATTCCTCTGAGGATGATGGGCACCCATTTTGCTTTTTTTGCAGAAACCTTGGAAAATCTGGACTGAGGGTATCCTGTCTCGGACTGGGTGAGTGTCCCTTAGTACTGCTGGTTAGGGAACCCGTTCTCTGGATGGGATTGTGTTCATTCAGCTTCCTGTGCTGTGCAACTCATGGGTTGTGTAAATTACCCATGTATACAAGATGCCTTAGGTAGCAGCATGGAGTGAGAGGATGCTGAAGCTGTCCATCTCTGTTTTGTTGCTGTAGGAACATGGGTGACCTTTGGGGGCCAGATCACAGATGAGGTATGGTTTTTTTCTTGTTCCCTTAAGTCTGAGCATTTCTACCTGGTATTAGAGCAACAGAACACAGGCCTAATAATTACAGGAAATGCATTGTGTCTCAGAGCACACTGTATTGCTCTTGTCCCACAGATGGCTGAACAGTTGATGACTTTGGCCTACGAAAATGGGATCAACCTGTTCGACACAGCCGAGGTGTACGCAGCAGGAAAGTGAGTGTTTCAGGATGCATGACACGTGAAGTGCACTGAAGAGGAGCTCTGCTCGTTGTGGTAGCCGTGATGGGAACGTCATACAATGTTTGTACTGATCAATCAACTGAGTGGATGTACAGAAGCTCTAGGTGCTTTACAGCTTTTCACATGGACTGGTTGAACTCAGAACTTTCATTAAAACCCAGAAATGTCCCATTGGACCCATTGCTGCTCTTGCCTGGACCTGAGCTGCTTCAGTGCTAGCATCCCGCTGTGTGCATTTGTGTAAGTCATCTGAGTAATTCATGCTGAAATACGTGGTCTTTGTGTATCCCTGGGCAACCATGATGTTCCTGATTTAACAATCTGTGGGAGGGCATGGTGTGGCGTATTAGCCGCCAGAATGTGGTTTTGGGGCTGGGGGGGATGCTGGCAGTATTGCACACTTCTGTGCACTTCACAGCAGCTTTAATGTTCAGCTTCATATCCTAACAGTAGCATCACCACAGGATGGCCCAGAGAGCCCATTTTGGTCTGAATTACTATGCATGGGGACCAGGACAATGTGACAAGTGTCTGGAGTTGGTTTTCAGAGGGTCTGGTGTTCCTGAGTTTGCTCAATCTTTTGGGTTTGGATGGAACTGTGGGGGGGGGGGTCCTGCCACCCTTTTATACCCCTAACAGTTTCTGGCACTTTGGACTGTCATGTAACCTTGGCTACATGAACCACACCAGAGCTGTGAGAATCAGCTTTTCAGACTTGGGAGTTTAGGGCGCCGTGGCATGCCGACACCCGTTTCTTTACGGATGACTAGATGAACGCTGATTGTTGCACTCCTCCTGCAGTGTGTACCCCCCACCCCTGCTCCGCCTTTGCGGGTCAATGGCCTGGGCCACAGTGGCATGGCTGAAGTAGCTGTCAGATTGGTGCTCGTGTCTGGCTGAACCCCAGCCTCACACTGGAGCCTAACTTTTGAACCCTGCTTCTGGCATCGTGATCTCTCCCTCTGTTCCTGTGACGTGCATCCCCCTATTTTCTATGCTGAGGCACTTGTGACTCTAACGCCTGCTGAATGCTCATCAGCAGTTACACTGAGTTTCATCCGTCCCCCTTCTGTGTTTGTAATGTCAGGCTGTGTGGACTGAACAGTCCCTCTCACACACTTCCCGAGCCTGACAGTGCGGGAGTGCTGCCCAGCCAGAGTTGGAAGAATCGGTTGGAAAGCCCTTGTGCTAACTGGGAGATGCTCTGTTTTATTTTGCCTTGCATGTTGTAGCTTCCCTGGCCAGTCCAGGTGGTCATTTTCCAGTTCGCACGATTGTGTGTGGGGTTCTCCCCCCCCCCCCAGCTCTTCTGACTCTGGCTGGGCAGCACTTATTCGCTGTCATGCCCAAAAACTAACCTTTGTGGAAACGCTGCTGTCATCAATAATGGACATGAGCAGATAATTCCTGCTATACAAAGGGCCTGCAATAATCTTAAGAGACTTCATGCTCAGCAGTTTTGGTCCCCTTCAGCAGGCCTGGTGGCAAGGCCAGTCGGGTGTTTTGCTGTGTGTTTACGAAATGTGTATCTCCTCAGAACACCCCTGGCATGTGGGCAGATGTGACACCCCCCCACCCCAATTTCCCCTGTGGACCCTGATGTCAGATGCAGGTGGACGTTAGCAGGTTGAACTGGGGGCTTGTTCTGCTTGCAGCTGCCAGATTAGCCACATGTTGCCTCCCCGCGTAAGGGTTGATCTTGCGGTAACCTGGGGGTCATGGTCAGTGTGTCTGGTCATTCCTTGGGCAGGGTCAGTTTTGTCGATCTGTTGACGTGTGAGGATGCTTTGCCATGCCTTCTGAAGGATCTTCCTGTTCAATTGAACATTAAAAGCAATTTGGTTGGCTCATGGTAATTCTCCCCCTCTCTCCATCAGGGCCGAGGTGACACTGGGGAACATCATAAAAAAGAAAGGATGGAGGTAAGCTCATAAAACCAATGCCCTCTCTCAGCCTTGTGGGTCTGCAGCAGCCATTGAAAGGCTGTGGATTGTGTACAGAGTGACACAGCTGGAGGGTGGGGGGTTTTAGACAGAGGTTTCACGGTTCATCTCTGCTGTGCTTCTCTCTCCAGGCGCTCCAGTCTGGTGATCACAACGAAGATCTTTTGGGGCGGAAAGTATGTCACTCTTCCTGTACCTCATACATGTGCACACACGCACACTCTATGATATGACGGGTTTTCTGTCCACCCCATCTTTCAGAGGAGGATGATGTTGCTTTGGGTCCCAATTTTATCCTTTGCCTCACAGAAATAAGGCCAGGATGCTACAAAAGTGGCTCTGCTTTTTATGCCCTGTGTTTGAGTTTCTGCTTACCCGCATGCCTCTGCTCTGGCTGTCGTGACAGCCCGTGTCTCCTGTTTGTCAATTTTCAGAGCGGAAACGGAGAGGGGTCTGTCCAGAAAGCACATCATCGAAGGTAGGAGAGAATAGAGCCGAGGGTAATTCATGGTGCAGCTGTGAAGGCTCCTCTTGGTATCAGTGCTAGAGGTGGCTTCATCTCTGCTTTGCTGAATTCTGCAGGTCTGAAGGCTTCCCTGGAGAGGCTGCAGTTAGAGTACGTGGATGTAGTCTTTGCAAACAGGCCGGACCCCAACACACCCATGGAAGGTGAGAGCTGCTGTGTCCTCTCTCCTCCACTCCTCCCAGTTCCTGCCTCACCCTGTCATCAGCTCCGTTGCTTATCTCTCTTTCCTCCCCCTCCCCCCCCCATGCTGACAGGGACCTATATTCCTCCCCCTGACCCTGACCACACCCCACCCCCACTGCCCCACCACCCAAAATTCAGGTACTGGCTGTGGCTTCTTCTCCAGCTGCACATTTAGTTTAAAGGAGGGTCATTGCTGTTGGTCATGGTATCTGCTGCCCTCGGGATTCCAACTGTTCCTAACACACACACACACATCTTCATCTCTTAAATTAATGGCTAAGCTCTCCAGTCTGTGCCTGAAACCAGTAGGCAGGGCATTGTGTCCTCTGGCCTGGGGTGAATGTATCCTGAACGTCGTGGCAACCAGGTCTTTGTCCAGCTGAGTCTCAGAGCCAAGATAATGGTGCAGATCTGGACAGTTGGTGTCAGAGGGCAGCTGATCAGCCAGGGGCGTGGCAAGGCATTATGACGACTGCTTGCTCCCATACGATGTCTGCTGGAGTCCCGGTGTGGCCTCCCAGTGACTGGCTACTCCTGTCTAAGATGCTGATTCCCTACCCGTTTATGGTGCTACTTAGGGCTGCTGTTAAAGTTCAGGATGTTCACTGTAGAAATTCCATGATACTACCTATGTATCTGCATCATCTTATGGTGACGAACCAGAGCTTAAGAGGGAAATGAGTTTGGGGCAGGCTCAGATCAATATTGAATGAAATGTGCAAAGAAATTTATTTTGAGTACTTGCAGCACAAGTGACTACAATAAACATAAATAGCTACTGTATTAATGGTATAGTTAATTGACTATAACTTCTAGTAGTTCAGTTTTTTAGAATTGGTTTCTAGCTTATCCACCATTTTGAGGTAATTTGTCTTATTTTGACGCGCACACACACAGCTGTCCCATCTCTCCCAGTCCTGTTGCACTCATTTTTCATCTCATTATCAGTTGTAGTTAAACCTCTCACGAGCTGCACGTTGCTTCTACTTTTTCCACTCATCTCCACAGTGTGTGTATGCGGCCTGCGACCCTGGCTGCTCCTCATTCTTTCTGCCCCTATGGCAGCGTTTGCGCAGTCATCACTAGACATGGCGTCTCGAGGCTGCACTGCTTTTGACATTGTGTGGAGGTGTCAGCGGGGATCCGTACTTGATCCTTTTAAACGTTGAACATATGTTCCACCGAAATTTGGGATGAAAAGTTGGGTGAATGTCCATTTCTCGAAGATTGTATTTGTGCTATAGGCAGTATCCTGGGCTGCTTAGGAACAGAGTCCTTGTATGGTTGACCCAGGCATGTGTTTCTCATATGCTGTTCAGTGATAAAACATTACATTTCACCTTCTTCAATATCCTGCTCCTCCTCTCATATCTCAGAGACTTCCTTTTATTACAATATATCTCACCTGATGCACGTCACCTTCCTGTCGCCATCTCCATGGCATCCACCTGCCTCGCCCAAACCCGTGATCCATTTACCATTGGCAGAGACGGTGCGAGCGATGACCCACGTGATCAATCAGGGAATGGCTATGTACTGGGGCACGTCCCGATGGAGTCCGATGGAGATCATGGTGAGTTGTTACTCCAAAACTTAGATTAGCATCATATCTGTGTCTGCACTGAAGCCAGATTGCTTAATTAACCAATTTAATTGTTGCATGTCTCAAATTTACCTCCACCTGTATTGGTCAGGAGGGACACCTGAAGTTCTGTTACATGTTTTCTCGTGAGCATTCTGGTGGCAGCAAAGAGCACGCAGTGTGGTTATCAACTGAATGCTCATCACCACTGCTCCCCCACCTGCAGGAGGCGTACTCTGTAGCGCGACAGTTCAACCAGATCCCCCCAATCTGTGAGCAGGCTGAGTACCACATGTTCCAGAGGGAGAAGGTCGAGGTGCAGCTTCCTGAGCTCTTCCACAAAATTGGTGTGTGTCACCATCTGCCCCACCCCTAAAGAAAAGCATCCCTCCAGGGGGCACAGGTCAGTAACTGCTGTGCTGTTGTCCCAGGCGTAGGTGCGATGACATGGTCCCCATTGGCCTGTGGGATCATCTCAGGGAAATACGACAGCGGGGTCCCTCCCTACTCACGAGCTTCCCTGAAGGTACTGCAGACCACCATGACCTCCCATGTCACTCTTCTGTCTCCTTTACACTGACACCTCTCGCTGCTCTTGTTGCTGTCTGCACTTCCAGTTCTGTATCGAGTATTATAACAGATCGTTCACCTGTCTTCCAGGCCTGAGATCTTCCTGTCATTCAGGGTTGGCAGGGCTAAACTGCTGAGGAAAAACACACACACACACACACACACACACACACACACACACACACACACACACACACAGACGAAGGTATTCCATTGCACTCAAATCAATCCTAAGTAGTTAATCCTTTAGATCAGTTAAATTTGTCACTAACACACAGGATTCTTAGCCTTGCAACGTCTGAATCAAACACTAATGTGTTTGATATCAGCAGGTTTGGGGTAGAATTTCATCTTGGTGTACAGCGAATGGTATGATGGAGAAATGTAATTATGATTAATGTATTGAAATGTAATAGTTGCATCAACTTGGATTATAGTGTGAGCTTCACACAGAATTCATCAGACACTTGAGTTGTGAAATTCTCCCATTGGAGAGATGTGTAGTGGAGCTCTTGTTTTGGATGTCACATTCTTAGTGGCTCTGCATCCTCCAAGTCACATCACAGCTGTGCGTGCGTACGTGTGTGCCCATACGCTGAAAGTGTGTGGGGAAAACACCTGCAGATCCCAGTGCCTTGTTTGTGGAGAAAATCGCCTCTGTACAGTCTGATCCCAGCTCAGTTTGGTGCTCGGTGGGACCCTGCGTCCCTGAGCAGGCGTGCCGTATGTCGACAGGGCTACCAGTGGCTGAAGGACAAGATCCTGAGCGAGGAGGGCCGGCGTCAGCAGGCGAAGCTGAAAGAGCTGCAGGCGATCGCAGAGCGGCTGGGCTGCACACTGCCTCAGCTCGCCATCGGTATGCGCCGCCCTGCCGCTCTCTCTCATTCTGTCTGTCTGTCCGTCCACTCGTCCGTCCATCCCGTCTGTCTTTCTGGTGTGTGGAATAGCGCGGCCTGTGCTGCAGTGCCATGAAACCGAGTCGTGTGTTGAGTTGGCTACTTGCGGCTGGGTCGGCTGTACCATCCTTCATTTAAGTGGCCAACTATAAAAAGACAGGAAGACTTCGGCTGAGAAGCAAAGAGGAGGGTTAGGGTTAGTGATATATATATATATATTTTTTTTTTTTTTTTTTTTTTTTTTTTATACAACAATAATAATGGGGAAACGAATAGGATAAAAGAAAAAAGATGATAAACCCTATTTTCATTAATGTTGCCTTATGAATTGAATTTTATAGTTAGGTAAATGGCTGGTTTTTATAGCAATATGCTGACAGAGCCAAGCGTACAGAGGCTGGGTCTATTTCACATGTATCTTCCTTAACTGCAGTCACCACTGAAAGGTATGTTGTGCCATGTATACTGACTGTGCTCTATGAATGGTTTGTATTGAATTAATTCATCTGGCTTTTTCAATATATTAGTGTTTATCCAAAATGAAGGATTGGTATTGATGTTATAGGTATAGAGGTCTTCTCCCTATTTATCTGCTGCTGTAGGTGTAGACCATTCTCTGATAACTTGTCTATCGTTTGGAGAGAATTTTCTTCTAATCTAAATGCTTCATTGATTTAAGTAGCAGTACTTGCAGTGTTTTGTTTACCATAGTAATTTTTACTTCATTTTAATTGGAGGTCATTTAAATATGGTCCATTCCCCGTTTTCTGCACTGGTGCTATGAATGAGACACCTATCCCATTCCAATTATTATTGTGAAATCTAGATTAACCACATTATTGTTGGTATCATTGGGGTTAAGAGTTTGTTAGCTGTTGTTGCAGTAACAGTTTTCTGAAAATTGCAGTTTAGTAGGACTTAGTTTAATTACAAACGTATTGAAGCAGTTTGTGGTGGACTGTGTTGCAATCATTCCACATGTAATTGACCAAAGGTAATATGGTCTTTCAGATAGGTGCAATTTGATTTGTAGAGTGCCCCATCCATCCACGCATTTAAATTGCCTACTATTTTTTATAAGGGGGACTTGGCATGGGGGTTAGTTGGGTCCTCCTTTGACCTGCTATGCATGACAGCCCCACATGGGTGATTTGTGTATGTTCTGTTTCTCTAGAGACTTTCCCCCTTAAATCAAGAGGCTTAAATAAAACCGAGCAGGGTGGTAAAGTTGTGTTCCTAGGTGAGGTATGGAAGTGTGTTAATGGGGGGGATTGAGATAAGTGTGGACCTCTGGAACTCCTCCACAGAACTCAGAGTGCATGGAGATTGATTCACACCTCGTGTCTTGGCGTCTTTGTTTTCAGCTTCTCGTGATCAATGATCAGGTGGGGACAGGCATTAGCCAAGAGCGAAAGTTTCTCAGGGAGCTGCTTCCTGAGTGTATCCATCAGCCGGGCCAATATCGGAGTGCTCTCTTCAACCTGTCATCATGGGGGCCGCAGGCTTTTCTGGAAGGATCTCCCATTCATTTTATGGCTCTGTGTGATCAGAGCAGCTTCCTGGTGTGGTGCCTGTCGGGCTGAAAGCGTGTAGATGGAGGGCTGGCGGGGCACTGCATACTCCTTCGGGACAGAGCCTGGGGAGAACAGTGATGCATACACACAGCTACAGAGAAGAGCAATCACAGGTCACCCTACTCAGCGTGTCTTCTGGTGGGAGTGATCGTTCTTCCTGGCCTGGGTGTCCACATTCCCCACATGCCCTCGCCTGTTGGACACTCTGGCTTTATGGCTGCTGTTCCTGGAAGGCTACTTCTATGATCAGCCTTTGTATTTCATTTCATTGTTTTGGGTGTTCTAACCGGCTTGTTTTGTTCATCAGTGGTACTTGTTCAGCTGTGTTTTTTTGTCAATAGTGTCTGTCTGTCTGTCTGTCTGTCTGTCTGTCTGTCTGTCCTTGGATGGGACGGGGGGTGTCTGTGAGTGAGGTATCATTGTTGTCCACTGCTCCCCCACAGCGTGGTGCCTACGGAATGAGGGCGTCAGCTCCGTGCTGTTGGGGGCATCCAACACGGACCAGCTGATAGAGAACATAGGAGCGATACAGGTGAGGCGTAGGTCACAGAGCACACCTGCCCCTGTCTGTTTACACCTGTGTATCGTCTGTGCGCGAGACATTTGAACAGATGGTACAGGTTGATGAATTTCACTGTATGTTCATACTTTCCTTTTCAGTGACAAGTTCCTGTATCCTGTTATGGGTTAAATACATGTCCGTGTGTGTGACCACAAATTCATATGGTCCTGCTGTGTGGCTGTTCCCTGCAGTGCCCCCCACTCCACTGTAACAAAATGAATCTGAGCGACTGCTTCCTGGCAACTCAATGGAATGAGATCCCTCAGATTGCGGTCAGAGCTAATGGGGTCTGGTGGCTGTCGGGGGAGCAAGTGTCTGCATTTTAGAAGTGTTCTGCTTTTTAATGGGGTTTTCCACATTTGAAATACTTCATTCCCTTCATCTCTCCACCTGCTGCTCGTCTGTGCCTGCTTCCTGGTTGTTTGTTTTTAAATGTTCCTGGCAGGACTTTCTGGTGATCTTTCATGACACGAAGATGCCCCTATGAGCTTATCTCTTTGAAAATGATGTTTGTGTGTCTTAACCATGTTCCCTGACCCAGGTTCTTCCGAAGTTGTCCTCGTCCATCGTGCATGAGGTGGACAGCATCCTGGGAAACAAGCCCTACAGTAAAAAGGACTACCGATCGTAAGCCGCCGGGGAGTCCTGCTCGGCACCCTTGCTTGTTCCCTATGTTTGCTTGAGCTTTTACCGAATGAGAAACCGGCGCAGAAGACCCACGTAGCCTTAGCCCCGGAGGGGGGAGTCATTTAGAGGCCGCAGTGGACAAGTCCAACCTACAGGGGGGGTTGGGGGCCATGAGGAACGGCTCATGAGAGCTCCGCAGGACAAGTGCTCATAGATGCATCACTCAAATTCAGCAGAAACGTCTTTTGAATCATAGACGAGAAATACAAAAAAACTGCACATGCTTGCTTGGCAGTTAAAATAAAATTTGACCCCCGTCCTTCCTCTTCCTGGCCTTTTTAAAATCCTGTATGCACAAAATGGAATTAGGTCAATAGTGAAACAACAAATGATCTGTTGCATCTGTAATTATATTATGTCATTCACGTTTGTACTTTGGTCTCTGAGAAATGCACGTCCTCAGCTGTCACGTCACTGTCTGTCTAGTGACAGTTTGGTCCTTGTCTGCTTGTTCAGTGTTCCTGGCTTTCTGTCAGAAATGAATCAATTGTGGTTATGGAGGATCTAAGAGGCTTTGGGTGCTCAATAGATCCTCTAGCCTCTGTCTCTGTACCTTGCTGGCCATCATGGCTGGATAGAAGAAACAGCAGCCAAAGCCTTAATCTGTCTCATGGAGACTCCACGTGTGACAGGCCAGAGACACGAAACCAGGTCTGAACATAGTTTTTGGTATGGTTTAGGTGTGATTGTGTCAGCTGTATGATCTTGCTAAAAACCAGTTCTAACTAATCTGAACACCATGTTACCATGCAGTTGATGAGTACTGACAATGTGTTTAATCTGTTTGTCTCTTAAGAAATGCTTAGAAATCGCTTTAACTGCCGTGGTGTGACGTGTATCTTTAAAGCAGGATTAGATTGCATACTCATTTTGCAGTAGAGCTATCATCACTGAATCCTTCAGTTACGTGTAATGCAGCTGTAGTCACAGCAGAAAACAGACCAATTGGATGGTTAATGAAATATCCAAGTCAACACACTGAAACACCCCAGAGCTGTATTGCATAACCTTTTGCCACAGGGCCCTGATTTGCTTCAGATGTATGAAAGTTTGGGTCCCTGGAACCTGCAGATTCTGCATGAGAGGCAGTCAATGTCATTACCCAGCAGTCTGCAGACTGGCTGGTGGGATCCTGTTTTGAGCTGTAGCAATGTTGGCTTGTTAGAGAGCAGAAGCAGGGAGCATGTGTTTTAGGGGGGGAAAAAAAAGTCTATTCAGTCGTCATGCATTATACACATAGATATGTCATGTTGGTGTTCACAGTGAAACGACAGTGTGGCATTTCACGTGATTCGAGCCAAAGAGTTGGGAGATATCTTTTAGCCATGTCCCCCATGCTGAAAGACATTTTTACAGATACTGTCTGTCTTTGTAATTTTCCATAGTAATGACTTCACCTGCTGTTAGCTGTAACAAAAACAAATATACAATGTATAAATGAATATAAACGTTAGAATTAATGGCTCTTTTCAAATTATACATAATACTATTTTCTTTTGAACATGAGCTGTCAATGTACAATTGCACACTCAAGGGATTTGTCTTCCACTGTGGTGGTCATTGGACCCGGTCGCACTGTTACCCTCCTGCTGGGAGGGCTGCGTCCGTCAGAACTTTGTGTAGATACATGGACATCCATAAACTGTGAAATACATCTACATGCAAATATATTCTTGAGGAATATGCAATGAGACTGGATACATGAAGATGTATAGAGTGCTTGGTGTGATGTTTGTTAGCTCCTGTTGCTGGAGTATCTGCTACCGGGCAGCACTGTGTGGTTACAAACAGGGTTTGGTCTGTGTGGAAGCTGAAGAGTAATTAGCTAGCACCTTGCAGAAATGTACCGAAAATAGGAGGAAGTCAAAGTCTAACTACAGGAGTCAGAAGACCCATCATCCTGTCAGATTTGGTTTTAGTTACTTCTGTGCTGTATTCGCTTTGCTGTTGCTGATCTAGTTGTATGTACTTTTCCATTATGGGAAACCTGCTGTGACAACTGGTATATTGTACTGAAAAAGAACAGGGACCATGATGAATCTAGGTCTGACGTGGTAGTACGGTTGAAGGATTTCTACACGAATGTGCTGCCTGTGCTTTCTGCATCTTCCATCGGTCTGACTTTGTGGCGCAGCCTTGTACACACGCATGTTTTTCATACGGCCTCTGGCTCCGCCAGCTGGACAAGCAGAAAAGCTGCCTGAACACCCGCCTCTAGATGTATAATAAAAAGTGTGCTGCATAGTCACTAAGTCTTGCATAGTCATTTTTGTCCTTTAATATTCTGTCAAGCATTTTAACCCAATTTTTGTTTACTACGTCCATTTAACATTTTACAATTGACTGATCTATGTATGGGCCTCTTCCTCTGCTTAGAGGACTCTGTGTTCTGTCCGGTAAGCTACCAGGCTAAACGGTTGCATTCTTTCTACTGTACCACACGTCTTTCTTGCAGATGTGTACACAGCAGTGTGCAACAGTCCTCTGATGTTAAGCAATAACATGCTCAAACCAAGTAAGCTGATTTTCCTCATGGTTTGTTCAGTAAGAATGTCCTTGCAGCCATGTGTCCATGTCCAGTGTTGTTGTCAGCATTTACTGTCACCATACTTTTTATTATGCATGTAATGGTAACTCTGAAGCTGTAAGCACGCTTTAATCACATGCATAAAATTTATATGTTCAGAATATGCAGACTTTGCTTTTATCATACATCTAATTCCTTATTGAAGGGGAAACACTTGGCTTCTCCTTGGGGAGGGTGTATTCCTGTTTTATTAATGGACATCAGATCCCTGCTCCTCATTACAAATGACTTCGGCCAGTAGTAAGAGGCTGTAATTATATATCCACACCCAAAGCCCCAGTCCATGCCAGTGATGAATGCAAGACTTACTTTACAGACATTGTCTAAGTTTCCACACTGGGAATTGGCAAGGTTTTTTTTTGTCTGTGTAGTGGCTGTTGGGTGGTTTCTTGCTTAGTGTCACTGGTCTGTTTCAGCTCTCGTCCATCCCCACTAACCAGGCAACTTTAGCTTTACTGCGAGTTACATGAACAAAACAGTTGACACTGACATCTCAGCCATCTTCCACAAGTACCTCGTCCCTGTCTTGCCTTCGTGGCCCTAATCCTTGGCCTGTTTTGGGCCTGTCAAACTATTAGCCCCTTTTTCTGTTTCTCCTCCTGCTGGGCAGCTAAGGCGTGTCTGAGTTTGACTGAACTCTGGAGAACCCTGGGAGGGGTTTGTTTGGTCAGAAGTAAGGCAGAGGCCCCCACCAGACCTCTGGCATAGTATTAAGCCACGTTCCTGTACCCTTCCAAACTGCCACGGCTAGGCATCCTATGTGTAGTACAGTTCCACATGTTGCTCAGTGTTCTGTGGTGCCTTGGCACCTGATGACCCGCTGGAGTGGTGAAAGATCAGACTAGTGTTAAGATCAGCTGTAGATGGTATTTTATGGAACTTTAACAAAAAAAGTAGTTAAATAAGGATTATATATACTGCAACTGGCCTTGGGGTATAAAAGAAAATGCTAGTGCCCAGTGTGCAACAGGTCAGATACCTTGTGTCTCTAATGTATATAGTTTAACCTATGTATATAAAGATGTATTTGCTTCCAGCTTTTTTTATTTTACCTTCACTGTTAGGCATTGCTAACCGCATTGTGCTTGAATTTAGATATGTACAGCTTCAGTATTTATGAGATGAGAATTAAAAGAGCATCATGAGTGATCCTGTTGTCTTGCTCTTTCCAAGGGTGGGGGTATGATACCTTATCAATCTGTCATCAAGACTCTTGGCTACTTTCAGAGGTCGTAAATTCTCCGGCGTGCAGTGGAAAACAGCACCATTATGTGACAAAACATCACATTTTTAGGCCATGGAGGAGGCAGTTCCTAGCCTGTCACATGGGGTAGGGGTCATGAACTACAGCTGAACACAAGCCTGTCCATTCTCAGACCATTCAGCTAATCTTCACACTCCAGCAAAGGGGAGTAAGACTCCCTGGTGATATGTCCCCTTTCTCCCTAATGGTATGGAATAGAGGTGGCAAGCTGGTACCTAGACCAGGTTCCTCCAATCAGCTTCTCACTAGCTTGGACCTGTCCATTACTGGTCTCTGGGACTGGTTGATACTATTAAAACCCAGTTCCATGGTTTAAAATGTCTGCTATTTTTAAGGAGACCCAGGCAGCAGCAGGTGCTATACAGTACCGGTATGTGAGGGTTTCTTCCTTTGATCACTAAGACTCTTGGGTGGAGGGGCCTGAGGAAAAAGTGTACACAGAGGGTTGTGTCAGACAGGCACCAGCTCATCAAAAACTAACTTGATATCTTTTGCTTTTACACAGACCTAAACTCACCTGTGTGGGATTGGGGACTACACAAGGACTGAATCTTCCCACATGTCAGGCCAACCCCTCCATTCAAGCAGGTGCAGCAGCATCCACTGACATGGTCACACAGGCCTCTATTGTCACACTCACAGGTGGTTCGCAGTGCAGTCTGACCCTGCACAAACACATGGGGAAAAATGACTTCCTACAATTGTGGAATGGGGTGCAATTTGCTGCAGCTATCTTTTTAAAAATCATGTAGGGCTTCTCCTACCAGAGTCACACCTGAATCCTGCCTTCCCTGAAGAGTACAGATATGGGCCAGGCCCAGGGTCACATGGGGTGGCCTCAGCCCAGTTACACAATTGGGTACAGTTCCCTCCAAATCTGCCTTGTTCACAGGCTGGAAGATGAACCTCAGTTAATCATAGCCATCTACGTAGAAGCTTTCAGCAGTTATAATTATCCATAATTAATATTTTGCCACTAAACAGAGGCTAATAGACAGCTACACACCTGTAGTGCAGCAAGATCCTTTGCATCGGCCTCCCAGGGTACAGAGGCCTGTAACATGTGACCCTGTTGCGGCAGACAAGGCATAGATCAGCTGGGACCATGGAAACCAGCAGAACACACTAGATGGCAGGGTGTGTGAGGTCTAAGTGACTACACAGCATTTCACACGCTCACCGTATTTGAAAGTACGTGGCCTGCAAGTGGGAGAGGGGAGGGAGGTGTGGGTCTGCCTGTCTTACCGTGCTGACAGAGATAGCCGTAGTGACCCCAACCACACGGGCAGAGTCCTGTCACACATGCCATTGTTAAGACACCTGCTCTGCAGCAAACAGTCCCACAGGTGCCGGGGGGGAGATTTCATCCAGGCAGGACCGGAAGAGGAAGGTCAGTACAGTATGCATTTGTGTTCTGTAAAGAGAAGATACGGCTGCATTTGATAGATATTAACAGTTTCTTGAAAGTTGATAGAGGTTCAGTGATGTAACAATTGAAATAAAAGTGCTATGAACAGTGAGGAGAGGCTGTAGGAGTGTTGTAAGTCTCACCATGTTCACAGTAGACTCTGGTCCAGCCCAGTCAACATGTGCGACTGTCTTGGGGGCATTTACAAGCCCCCATTGCAGTTACATGGCTGAGCACAGTCCTACCTAAACCAGCCTGGAGCATAGTATCAGAAGAGATGCAAAGAGCCCTGCAGGGTCTCACACACACTGAACTTTCCTGGACTGTTGAAAGGCCAAATCACCAGCAAGATCGTCACACAAAAAGCACAAAATCCTGACATGTGCCAGACTAATACTAAGCTCTGTTACTGAGACCCAATTGTGCTGACCTTGGCTACAGTCATCGCCCTGCCGCCCAGCATCACACGCACACGTGCCTGGGACCGGGTCACTCTTGGCTTCCTCTCCACAGATTGCCACCTGGGTGCAGTCCTGCCCATAGCACCCCACTGGGCATGCTAGGAACAATTATCATTATGTAACATAACAGTGATGCATAGACATGTAGATTACCAATGGTAGGGAGACAGCTACTCACTGAGATGGCAGTGGGCTCTGATATACCTTGGCAGGGACACACAGGCTCCTGTGGTAGGTTGGCACATTTGCCCGTTCAAACACTGGCCTTGATGCACACAGTCTGGCCCGTAGAAAGCTTCTGCACACCGATAGACCCGACATCAGGGGGGATGGCGAAAGCGCTGCACGTCGGTCTGCTCTAAAAAGTTGTACTGTGCAACCCTGTAATCCCACATTCAGAAACTTACTAAACCTGCAGCTGTTTCTGTGGTAACCAGGAGCACAGGAGCAGTGGCCAGTGACAGGATGGCAGAGCTGATTACATTTCAGGCCATAGGTGCCTAGCAGGCAGGCTTCAGGAAGAAAGAAGGGGTTGGGAGATAAAACTAACAAATAGCTATAAAACGTGACACTGGCAACTCGACTTACATAAATTATGCAAAAAAAAAAAAAAGAATTTACAGAAGCTCCATTGAAAAAGCGGCATACGAAAGGCACAAGCCATCTGAGGCTGGGCTGTGCTCCACAAAGTGACATCCTGCAGCTTTGAAAATGTAGCGATTGATACTTGATTGATAATTTAAACACATAAGCGAAAAATATGTCTCCGTTACTAATTCTAGCATTATTGCTTCTATGTTTGCATAGACTGGCTTAGTAGTATAGGAGGAGTTGGATTTAATATCTGGATAACAGGGTTACATTCACCCGAGCTTCAACGCTTTCTGTTCAGGTGGCTGCTCTTAAGCCCACTGTAGCAAGTGCCTTTTTTAGTATGATCCTTATCCTTCTGTTAAAGTTGTGTTTTTTTTTTTTTTTAAAAAAGGAGCTGTACCTCCTTTAACTCCTATGTTTTCTTGGGCTCTTTCGGTTCTTATCTTCTCATGTCAAAATAATAGGGCTGAACTAATATCCATTTCCTAAGCAACCAGCTAAGTTCGTTTTAGGCTTGTCATCTCTACTCGGAGATCTTTAGTCTGATTTTCCGAAACTAAGTGAGCTACGCCGAGAACACATTAGAGCCAACCCATCTCTGTGGCAAGAGTGCCCAGCTATCCCAAGGAAAGGGGAGCTTTTAACATTACTGACAAATAGGCAGCCAGAGTGGTGTTCCGGCTATAGGGATGGAAGGGCAGGTATGAAGGTGAGGAACCGACCGCCAAAGCTGAACTGAGCTCACCGCGATCGCAGTGCTGGCCGACCCAACCGGGGGGAGTAGAGGCAGGCCCCATGAGGGGATCACAGCATGCACCGTTCTGACAGGAGCACCTCTGTTGGCAGTCCAGCCCGTAGAAGCCCTGAGGGCAGACTGAAAACACACGCACACCTCACAGAACAGCATCAAAGCCATGGAGTCTGAAGGTACTCTTGCATTTCTCACAGAAAATCCCAATTCATCCTGCTGGACAAGTGCACGCACTGCTCACATGGTCACACACCACACGGCCATTACAGTGACACTGGTGCTGACATCCCGGTCCAAAAGAGCCTGGTGGGCACCCTGTGGCAGGACCAGACGGATAACATGGAGGAGGTTGGAAAGAGTGGAGCCCACAAAAGTCAGGTCCAGTTTTCAGGAAATAAAGGGCTTGCAGGCAGCCCCACATGACACCAAAACGTGCTTTCATTGCAGCATGTTCCCGTGATGCTTGCATCACAGGTGCACCAGCCCATCAACACATCACTGTTTCTGTAGTCACAAGCTTCAGTGCAGTCTGGCCCCCAAAAGCCAGCAACACAGGCTGCAGCAGAGACAAGAAAAGAGTAGATCCTCATTGTGCACCATGCAAAGTCAAGCCACAGCATGGCAGGGTGCAATGTCGCGAGGCTTGAGATAGGGGGCATTCCGCAACTGTACTCCAGTGCTGCCCGTTCCAACTAGGGGAACAGGTGCAGTGTCCAGTGGCAGGTTGACACAGTCTCCTATTCTCAAACACACAGCAGTGATGGCATTGCAAACCAAAATGTCCTGGTGGGCAAACTATACACAGCATCAGGCAATAAACCCCATGGCATATTAAGTAAATCTGCTGTTCCTCTACTGTAATCACCTACCATGAATCAGTGATTTGAAAAATATGAGAAATGTAAAAAGCTAAAGCTGAATAGCTCCCATTTATCCCTCAGCACACACCTGAAACATGCACACGTCGCATGTTTCTAAAAAAACAGATAGAGATGCACCGTAGTCTACCCATATACCCAGGTGCACAGTCACAGGTGCCACCTGCCTCACAGTGTGCTCCAGTCTGTCCAGCAAGTCAGTGGCACTGCCCGGTCAGCTTGTCACATGGCCACCTTGAGCAGTTACAGGGGATAGCACATCCTGCCCCAAAATGCCCATCTGGACACACTGCCTGGAGACAGAAGCTACTGGGAGGTCACACTGAGAACTTAGGGAGGGATCAGGGAAAGAGATGCTGTGTTGACGGGCAATGATGGCCAAGTACAGAGCCTGTAAGCCTCATTCTGTTACAGTCCCCATATCACCTTCTTTCCATTCAGGTCAATGAGGCTCCCACCTTTTTCACAGCTGCCCCTTGTCTGATCGGCTGGAGACTGACGCTGGCACTCTCCAGGCACCTGGGTCGCACAATAGGCCCAGTGGACACATGCATCTCCTCAAGGAGCCTGAGTCGTAAAACCCCATGCTGTATTCTGGGAGGGCATCAGAGAGGGCCTGCTGAGTCAGACTTTCAGCACTGCTCAAGCTGGATCCCACCTACAGATAACTGCAATGTTTTATAAAAACACTTTGTTCATCCACAACCTCTCTGTCAGGCTCAGTGCTCACCATCCTGGCAGGCATATCCTTGGTAACCAGGCTTGCAGATGGAAGTGCCGTAGCGACGGTGGCATTCCAGCATGTTCTGCTGGATGCAGCAGCATTCCTCAGAATAGCCTGGACCGAAGGCTCACTTGGGACAGGCTGTGTAGACAAAGAGAGGGGAAATGGAAAGAGACGCTGCAAATAGGAGAGGGGAACCTAACATAGGAGTGTAGTGTATTGTTAGGTCACACTAAAATAATTGGTCAGGGTTATGCTGCTGCTTTGAAAATGTGTTTATGTTCTGGTGCCCCCTACTGGTACTCCTGGCAGGACACCGCATGACAGATTTGTGGCTGCAGGGCAGGATGACTGTCCCTCTGCTTGCCACTACATGTTGACTGCGGAACAGAGACTCATGAAGGTGGCAGAAGTGGCCATAAAGCCCTGGG
>JAACJT020000105.1:16241096-16279642 GCA_009936485.2 Gymnarchus niloticus | reverse complement strand
CACACACACACACACACACACACACACACACACACACACACACACACACACACACACACACACACACACAACACTATATTTGTTCATTCATCTGGAGGCTTGAGGGAAGGTAGATTGGAGTGATGCTGTGGAGGTAGAGTACCATGTTCTGTGACTGGAGATTGCTCAGATAGTCCAGGGCCAGTTGCATGTGCCTCAGCCTAAGGAGCCTCAGATAAACCTCATCTTCTGAGTTTCTGGAGAATAAACCCAATTGGCAGCCAATTATGAAATGTCCAGTGATATCAAGTCATCAGCAGTCTCACTGTGATTCCCGAATGACAGAACAATTGCACATAAAATCAAACCCAGCATCTTACAGGTGTCTTACACTACCTGGAAGGTCTGCTGATGACCTGGCCTTGCCTCCCGTCAAACAGTGATACTATAGGATATTTTTGAGGAATACCGCAGAATATCAGGGAATCTCCATAATCACTAAGAACCGCCAAATAAGAACAGTGAGACAGCTCTTAAAACGAGTCAACCGTGGTGAGGTATTGTAGCTGGAGGAGGGCAATAACCTCATGGCTAGCACACTTACAGTAGAGGCAGCCCGCTTCTCCGTTGAGCTGGGACCAGCCAGAGCAGCATTTGTACACAGTACGGTACTCCTGTTGGTACACCTGCCAGAAAGCTGTGTAGTAGGCTGCCCTGCAAAAAGACCATGGGAGTTATGTATAAACAGGTGCACATCCAGTCCCTGAATGCATCAGCAAGGTAGGTTAGCACAAACTAATCCACAATCTCCACCCCTGACTCCCGAACCACACCACACCCTCTCTCCCGCACTGTCATTGTCTGAGGGTTTGAACTGCCCCACCCTGCAGAAGCCAGGCATTCCTGCCTCGCCTTGCTCTGAAGCCATGATTAGCCGGTCAATTGGTCTGACTTTGGGAGGCCCGCATTTGGTAAGTGAGTTAGTGAGTGAGAAGGGTTTAGTGAAAGAGAATATATGTAAGATGAGGAAAGCACGTGTAGATAAAAGAATGAGAGAGGATTACACTTCATCAAAGGTGGACAGGTGTTTTTATGTGCCTCCATTAACAAAACAGTGTTAGAAATGCACACATGATAAAGAGCTGGATAAAGAAAGTGAATGAAAGAAGAAGCAAGTGAATGACTACATAGGTGAACAAGCAAGAGTAGGTCAGCGAGAAAGAGATAAGCATGGTAAGAGGGTGAGATGCGGGGCTTGTGATGGCTCTCACCTCCTCTCGTAGCCCATGCACCATGATTGGCTTGGGCAGTTCTGCTTCTACACCTTTACCACACATGTGAAGCCTTGGACACAAGGCTGCTTCTGGGCCACCAGCACCACTTTGTGTGTTGTGCACACTTTGGGCCTACAGGAGGCGACAGTAAGGCAACCCCGCTGATGGGCAAATAATATCCCTAAGTCTCAATCCAGCTGCAGTCCTTAGCCCCAAAACAATGGTTGTAAAACTTTGCTGACACCTACAAATTACTGTGGCCAAATTACAAATGACCTGGAATGATTTAATTTGAGAGTTAAGAGCACCTGCTTATTGCAATGAATAAATAGCACAAACACTTTTTAAGCTGAGCTGAGTTGCCAGTTTCCATGTTGTGTTTCTTTTGGGTGCATTTTATCTGTCTGGCATCGTACTCAGGGTCAACTGAATGAGCTTTTAACGGTGTTTACCTCAGTTTTTCTAACTATTGAGTGTCAGATTATAAAATTACTTTGTCCCCAAGGCCAAGAAATGCGAACATCAGAGTATCTCCTTCCTGGGATACGTAATAGGACCTGAGGGGATCAAGATGGAGGACAGCAAGGTCTCTGCAGTAAGGGACTGGCCAGAGCCTGGCACCGTGAAAGAGCTGCAATGATTCCTCGGTTTTGCCAACTTTTTTCGGAGGTTCATCCGAAACTTTAGCTCTGTCGCTGCCCCCCTGACCACCCTACTCACCCTACGACTTATCTGGACAAAGGAAGCCCAGCTAGCTTTCCAAAAACCTCAAGCAACTGTTCACAGCGGCCCCTATCCTCAAGCAGCCTGAACCATCCCTTCCATTCGTTGTAGAGGTTGATGCTTCAGAGGTGGGGATAGGGGCCATCTTGTCCCGGCATCATGGCTCCCCATCAAAGCTTTTTCCCTGTGCCTTCTTTTCATGCAAGCTGTCTCCTGCAGAGCGCAACTATGACGTGGGAAACCGGGAGTTGCTGGTCATCAATCTGGCATTGGAGAAATGGCAAGACTAGTTAGTGGGGACAACACATCTATTCCTGGTTCTGACAGACCACCGTAATTTGGAGTACATTTGAGGTGCCTATCGTTTGAAACCCCAACAGGCTAGATGGGCCCTGTTCTTCACCCGGGTTCCACTTCTCAATTACCTACCATCCTGGTCCCAAGAATATCAAGGCCGATACACTTTCACACCAGTTTGAACCACCACATCAGATCCCACCTCTGGAAACAATCTTGCCCCCCAGTGTCGTTGCACCTGTTCAGTTGTTCAGTGGGAGATCATGGATGCCCTACAGGAGGCCCTCCAATCTGACCCAGGACTCTCAGATGCCCCAGTGAATAAAACTTATGTTCCTACAATAATTCAACCTCAACTCCTATAGTGGATACACACCTCTCTCAGCACAGGCCATCCAGGCATCACCCTTACCAGAGAGCTCCTGTGATGTAAGTTCTGGTGGCCGTCTCTCCCTGACGATGTCAAAGACTCTGTTTTATTGTGTCCTGTTTGTACTCAATCAAAGACCCCCCGGACCTTACCTGCTGGTACCCTGGAGCCCATACCTGTTCTTCAGAGACCCTGGTCCCACGTCGCCATCGATTTCATCATAGACTTACCAAGGTTTCACCACGATCCTGGTCACAGTGAATAGATTTTCGAAGATGTGTAGGTTGGTCCCACTTTGTGGATTGCGCACTGCTATGGAGATGACAGAGATCCTATGTAACCATGTCTTCAGAATCTTTGGGATCCCAGAAGACATCGTGTCAGACCGGGGACCTCAGTTTACTTCAAGGGTCTGGAGGGCATTCTGTTCACATTTCGGGGTGTCCATCAGCATGTCATCTGGGTACCACCATCAGGAGATTGGCGTATTCCTCCGCCAGTACTGCTCCTCCCATCAGGAGGACTGGAGCTGCTATCTCCCTTGGGCGGAATATGCCCAGAACTCGCTGGTTCATACCTCCTTACGACTTACCCCTTTCCAGCGTGTCCTAGGTTACCAGCCCCTGTTGTACCCCTGGGAGCTCAAGGCCAGTGATGTGCCAGCCGTGGATGACTGGTTCAAGAGGAGTGGTCAGGTTTGGGAGAAGGCCCATGTCCAGCTACAGCAGGCAGTGCAGACCCAAAAGCACTTTGCAGATCAGCGCCGAAGACCCACTTTCCTATTTCTTCCAGACCAGAGGGTATGGCTGTCTATGGCTGTCTAATAAAAATATATTTTCTTGGGGTAGGGGACTGATTTAAGAGACGTTGAAAAGCTGCTGTCTCAGCTTGGGGGCGACAGGACAGCGTCCGCGGGTCCGTACAGACTTTGGTAGTGTCTTGATACCGGTCCTCCCTTCGCATAGTTTGGGAATCATTTAGAGCTTCTGGGCTTCACTCAGTGGTTGGAGACAGCGGGCCTCCGTTAGTTCACGCTAACAGGGCACTCATTCACATGCCATACGGCGGCGACCCCCAATCTGAATTATGAGCCGTCCTCCCACAGAGGTGACGGCATGTAAAATTGAGTTATTTAATGGGAAGAGGATAATCTCCACAGTAGTACACCCACCCCTGTGTAGAACGAGGTATTACCATGAGACGATTAAAGTAGAAGACCGCTGTGACCACAATATGCTCAGTTTAAATACTTGACTCTAATGCATTACTGAAAATATGCAGCTGCTTAAACAGTATAAATGCAATTAAACCTGCTTTGGATGAAAATACTAGCTAAAGAAATACAATGTGATTACACTGAAGTCTGAGGAACAAAAACTAGGGTGTGGGTGGTGCAGTTTATGTTCAATAGGAGATAGCTGGTGCTTACAGGGTCACTGCATTGCATATAGCCCTGTTGATACTGAGAAGCTGTAGGTACACTTGCTTATTGACAGAAGCATACCTTGCTCTATAATAGCCCAGTGGGGTGTTCTATAAAGCGAGATTTCTTGAGACTCACTTCACAGTTTTGGGTTCAACAAATTGTGGCTAATAATCATAGTGCCGTTTACTGCTGACTTAACTCTATGTATGTAAAACCTGCTTCAAATTACATGCCACCAATTCAATGGGGCTGCCCTGCATAAAAAGTGACATTCGAAGTACCTGGGTCAGCGTGCCACAGGCACAGCCACCTATTGGTTGACATGTCACCGGCATGACCACCTATTGGCTGACTCTTCACCAGCACGGCCACCTGTTGGCTGATGCACCATATGCTGGCCACCTACAGGCTGACAAGCTAGTATGGGCCAGACTTTGTTCAGCCTAGTACCAAGTGCCTCTTTGCAGAAGGAATGGGCTACACCACCACTGCTATGCACAGACTGGCTTACAGCAACTATGAAACAGTTGATTTTAGGCTCACAGTCTGAGAGCAGGCCGGAGGTTCAGAGCCAACAGTATCTGACATAGGAATGATGAGGACAAGCCATCTGATCTGTCAATATCATACACAAAAAACAGGCTGGAGAGATTATCCTGGCCTTTAACACAGCGGGGTAAAATAGATGACAGACTACAGATTATGTGGTTGGCTATGATTCCAACAGAAGTTTTAAACAAACTGCAGTGTCATCAACTTGGAACAGATAATAGCAGAAGAGATTAATGCAGTTTCCAGCTTGTCAGTAGTTTTTTCTCATTTTTGAGATTTTTGTTTTAATGACACCTAACACCCTGCTTTTCTGAATGAGATATTCAAACTGAAAAATAGTTTCTCATTTTATAGGTTGTAATCGGAAGCACACAATAAATATGTAGTTTGTCTACTGAAGGTACATGAAAGTGCTCAAATGAAACATGATACACCACACATACAAAAAAAGGTTGTCTCAAAATTACTGAAGACATTGAAAAAATGCAGGTCGCAAAAAATGTCCATATATTGTGTTCCACTGCCATCGTGTGGCTAAAGTGTGAAATGCAAATTATTTAATACGGGGGTCTTTTGCAAAATGCAGTTTTATGCATTCCAGTATATTATTAAAATCTGAATAGTTTACTAATTTTAGTACCATTATGAACGTGTTTTAACTATAATCGTTGTTCTTTCATTGATCCAGTGCATAACCCTAGAAGTACAGACAGAGTGGCTTGGTAGATTTGTGACGAGTTCCTAAACGGGGAAATCTCATAACCCTGAAGCAACAGCGCTACTTTAATATAAATAACGTGTCACAAAATAGGTAAAGCTTCTTAGCATCTCCTGGGGCGTCTTTATCGCTAATTCATTTACCGGCAAATTAACTAACTGTGCTCTCTTTGGACGCGATTCATGTAATGCAAACACTGCCAAGGGTGTTCGCTAAAAAATTGCGCAAACAGAAAAGGACTTTGTACTCAGAAACCTAGAAAACTTTGGCAGTACCGTTTTGTTTTCACGTCCATGTTTAAACAAGTCATTTTGACTCGGTCCCTTACTGGATAACACTTTGCCCTGCTGAGACCTTTTTTTTTGCAATGTTATACAGAGCGCAGGGAAGTTTCTGTGAACTGATACCGAGTTTTGTGGCGGTGCTGCGACGCAACATGTCTTCTCAAATCCAGTCGACACACGCCGGACAGCCGGTGACCCTCCTGGGGACGATGGCGTTCGGTGGACAGGCTAACGCGGAGACGAGCGCCAAGATGGTGCGTGCCTACCTGGGACGAGGTCTCAACGATTTGGACACGGCTTTCATGTACATGGGTGGGCAATCAGAAACGATCATCGGTGAAATGGGACTCCCAAAAACGGGTAAATTACACCGTGAAAGCGCATACTGGTCGGATATTCGAAGTGTGCACGAATGATTCTCAAAACGCTTCGATGCAATTCAGTCACTGCCATGATGCATAGATTACAAGTGCCGACACTGTCTGGTGAATTGTCAGGTGATTTCACTGCTGGTTACTCTTCCAGTGAGAATCGCCACCAAAGCGAACCCCTGGGAGGGTAAAACCCTGAAGCCAGAGAGCGTGCGCTCCCAGCTGGACACATCCCTCCAGAGACTCCGCGCCCAGAGCGTGGATATCTTCTACTTGCACGCCCCAGACCACCAGAACCCTATCGAAGACACACTGCGAGAGTGCAACCAGCTCCACAAGGAGGTGCTGCCCTCGGCATCCAGCCGTGTATAGCGCCACACCTGATAACGCAATGATCTCTGTCTCCCACCTTTGATTTCATGATAATGACGATTCTAGGGGAGAAAATAACAATACTTACCAAATTCGGATTATTTGTAAGTGGAGTCGTTACTTTCGAAACACTTTGCCAAGACGTGTATAGCAATGGACAGGAAAACTGCATGTTCTCCACTATGAGTGATCTGTACTTCCTGCTGCAGTTTAATTAGTAAAATGTATTCAGTAGATGGTCATATAATGGAAGTGACAGCTGTTCACAGTTCAAAGTGTGGAGCCAGAAAGGCTTAAAATAATCTCTTTAGGGGCTCTGCTGTTGAACTCTTTAACAGACTGTATCTACCTTGAAGGACTCTGATTGACATCCAGCTGTGAAAATGGATTGGTTTTGTGAAGCTATGTGTGTAACGCTGCATTGAAGCACCTGCAATTTGTACTCCAGGCCTCTATGTGGCACTCTCCACTTTACAGGGCAAGTACAAGCAGCTTGGCCTGTCTAACTACGCCTCGTGGGAGGTGGCTGAAATCTACTGCATCTGCAAGCACAATAACTGGGTCCTTCCCAGAGTTTATCAAGTGAGGCATTTTACCGAACACCATGAAACACCCCTTTTTCTGCACATATGCAGGGATAACAAGTTAAACTGACATTTTCTGGGCCAGAACTGTTGTTTCATAACAAAAGTTATGAAGATTCTTTTTGCATTTGTCACAATGTTCTCTTGATAGTCAAATTCAGTGCCCCCTGTCCACACAGCTCAAAGAAGTGGTGTACCATATATCATTTTGAGGTCTTATTCAGAGTATACCCCACCTCAGGTTCTAGGATTGACTCTGTGACCCTAAATGTCATAGTAAATGAATGGGGGGAGAAACACATTGTGTGTGTGTGTGTGTGTGTGTGTGTGAGAGAGTACATTGTCTTACCTTGGAGACATTTTTGTACATCAGTGTCTCGTTCCTGCACCCTTCAGGGCATGTACAACGCCACCACTCGTCAGGTAGAGAGCGAGCTCTTCCCCTGCCTGAGACACTATGGCATGCACTTTTATGCCTACAACCCACTCGCAGGTATGCACCTCCTCTCTTCTGCGACCCCCCCCTCCCTCCGGAGTTAGCAGTTCCACCTGTAGATAACCCTGCCTCTCCTTTGCTACAGGGGGACTCCTCACAGGGAAGTACAGGTACAAGGACAAGGACAGAGCCCAGCCAGAGGGCCGCTTCTTTGGGAACAGCTGGGCTAAAACTTATAGGGACAGGTGAGTATCCTGAGCTGGTACCAGCACTAAAGCATGCAAGGACATACTGTACAGACAAAAAGAAACAGGACTCAGGCAGAGCTGGGCATCTCCACCTGCCCCATGTCACCAGGTATTGGAAGGACAGTCACTTCCGAGCCATAGAGGTTATTCAGAATGCCCTGCAGAGTGCATATGGTTCTGAGAAACCCACAATGACTGCGGCTGCCATCCGGTGGATGTATCATCATTCTAAACTCCAGGTAATTTTAAAAAATTACACATCTTGGGAGTATTGTTTTGCTTTGAATTGTTACTTTAGTTTCCTGCATTAGACAGCAATCCTGCATCCTATTGGCTGGGTGATAACTGTGAAAGGCAGCAGAATGTCCTTGTTGCTAAGGTGATTGCACTAGCCCTGGTGTACCTTACTTTTGTGACATTTTTAGGGGGAGCTTGGTGATGGTGTCATCATCGGCATGTCCAGCATGGAGCAGCTTCAGGAGAACCTGTCTGCTGCAGAGCAAGGCCCCCTGGAGCCAGGAGTGGTGGAGGCCTTCCAGCAGGCCTGGGAGCTGGTGGCTCACGATTGCCCCAACTACTTCCGCTAGAGAGCTGGGTCCCACTGTATCCCAGCCTCATCCCGTAGCTAAAGCAGACTCTGCTGAGCCTTAGTTAGGAGAAATGACTTGTTGGGGAGGCAGACCATTTCTTCATCCTTTTTGTCATGTGAATGACGAGCCTGTTTCTCATAAGATCAAAGCTAAATTAAAGTTGAACAAGATGCAGCACTATGGGATATAACTGGACAGACAGCAAATATTAGCTCTGACTGGCATGAATATTTCACACCATTGCCTTAATGTATTGGGTAAGATACCACTTTGTTTCAGGCTGTCATGTACTCTAAAAAAAAAAGTTTAAGATTCATAACTGTTCATTGCATCTCTGATGTTGCAAACTCATATTACAATAACCTGTAGAAAAACTGGGAAAGGACACATCGTAGCTACCAAGGAAACCTTCCTCAGGTTTCCTATGGCTGAGAACATACTTATGGAGAATCACCATCACACCCATAGCAAGGAGAGGGTGGGCAGGGGTCACCTCACCAACGGTGATTAGAGGCACTGTACTTAGATAGGAGCCAGTTTTAGTTAAGAGGGACATTTACTTTTATAAACAACATGCAACAGAATTACAGATATGAACTGGATATTTAGAGTGGGCGTTTTGGACAGTATGGACAGCTCAAATCAGTCTTTTAAAAAGGGATCTTTAAGAATCTATTTATTCATCGTTCTCTTCTTCCTCCTCCTCTTCTGAACGCTCCATCGTCTCTTCCTCCACGCCGTCCTCCATCTGCTCAAATTCTCCTGATTCCGAATTCCACAAACACTTTATTGAAAGCCTGAATTCAGCCATCTCAATGCCAAAAAGTTTCTGTGTGTGGGACATGAAGAGGGTATGATAAGGAGAAAAAAAGAACAACATATAAAACACCAGCAGATCTCTGCCATAGCTCACTAGGCCCGCTTTGGGTGTTGTATAGTTTACCAGAAAAATACATGTTCAATCTCCTTTAAAAGGTACAAGAGGTTTTCAAACAGCAGCCATCAGGTTGAGCCCCGGTCCTTAACTACTATGATAAACGCTACCTCTAGTATTAACAGAATGCTTTAGGAACTTTTGGTCCCAACCCCTGGTCCATGTGGCCCCAGTCTGACACTAAATTCAATTCAATTGATGTGAACATCATCTTCCTGATGAGTGCGCACCAAAGAACTGCACTTGAGCCCGCCTGAAAACGATGGGCTAGGGAACAATTCATGTGGACTCCAGTACAGTTCACTGTCAGCTGAGGACACAAGCTGCGACTAACTGACTTTACTGGAAAGAAGCAGTACTTCCAGGAGTCAGAATGATGATGGAAACGTACTGCGGTTCCAGATAAAATTATGTCAACGCAGACCAGAGAAAATAGGGGGCAACTGAACACGTGTTTGGTCCCACTGAACCGCACCAAGTATGAAAGCACCCTGAGATGCATATTTTACACCAAGTAAAATCATACTTTCAAACACTTAAGAGTAACTAACATACACAGACTTAGGCTCTCATGTACCGCCTGGTGATTTCTCCACCACCCCCCCCACACACATACAGATTTCATACATATATATTGAAGAAAAAAAAAGATGCATCAACTTACGAGAATGCGGGCCTGCTCTGGTGTTAAGACATCTCCATCTTTACACACATCGTAGTCTTTAAGCAATGTGACCACACCTGCCGATAGAAGAGAGTAGTAGTGAATAAGAACATATATACACCATCCATAAAAGCCTGGGTGCCCCACCAGACATAATTTCTCACCTTTTTTCAGTGCAGTGGGCAGGCCCAGCTGCCTCAGCTGGGGCTCCATGGAGTGTGGGAACTGCTCCAGTGGTCCTTCATCCAGTGTCACTGACATGTTTGCCTTGTTCCCTGCCCGTGCAAAATCAAGTTCCTTGAAATGGGTGAAATACCTAAAAGACAAACCAAGTTGGGGCAGGGGGGTAGAACCAGTCAACTGAGAATTTGGTGCACCCAAAACAACCCATCGACATTTGAGATGTTCAGTAACATCTTGACAGAACGAGAATTTATACCACAGAGGAAAATTGAGACCAGCTCCCTCGTCACTTTACAATAAAAGTGATAAGTTCATTTGTAACATACAGCAAAGATGTGATTTTAAATGCGCAGTTAGTGTCATTGACTGAACTCACTCCTGAACTTCTTCCTTGGTTTTATTCGTGAACAACACCCCCACTTCCCCCTTCAAAAATTTGTTGACCTGCAAGACAAAAATTGATGTCAGACAAATCCTATCCACCTAACATATGCAAGTCCAACACAACACACAACTATATTTAAAACTACAAAACAGAACCATTGATAACAGCCCTGGAAGCTAAGTTACTAGACATGTTACAAATACTGACTAAATGTGAACTTAATACAGACCATACAGCTACCTGGGGGTTCCGTTATCTACCGTACAGCCAAAATGAAAATGCACAGTCCTGCATTTTCAGATAGGTCAGAACAAGCAGTAAATGAAAGAAACCTAATGCAGAAACAGTTTTAGTTTGCTACCCAAAGGAATATGTAATCACCCAGCACCTTGTGTAAATTATCCTTGTATTCATCTGTTGGTCCTTTCCCCAGAGCAACCATCATGACTTTATTTTTTCCAAAGAAGAATCTGAGGGGTGAATGAACACGACAAATGAGGGAGGAGGCACTGAGAGCTGACTTCTTAACAAAGATTGTTATAGATGGCGACAGGAAGACAGAATTCTGTCGTCTCTTACCGGCTGTGTTTCCAGGCTGCTCGGATGTCTTTTAACTTGCTGTTCCTCATATTGGCCACGGAGAAAACAAACAGGTTTCTGTATGTATCCACACATTTGCGCAACTGGGGAAACAGGACAGGGGAAAGGAGCATTACCCTACACACATTTAAACGCATAGGCGGTATACTAAAACCAATGGAAAGCCTACCTCCTCTATTAAGTTCTGCTTGCTTTCCAGTCCCTTCTTGGCTGTTTTCGTTAAAGAGACTGTAGGGGAGATAGGCATGAGTTAGCAAGCGCTTAGACTAGATTGCGTCGCAAGTACTCCATAGCAAGTACGATAACTGAAGCTACAGTAAATGATGGATTTATTCTGATGCGCTCACTTGCATTTAAATACCGGCTCTCAAACACAGCAAGATGTGCAAGATCGATTGATAAAATTCCTTAAAGCCAACAATACCACACCTATAAATCACATCCCACAAACTGGAACCGAACCCACATAAGGCGAAAAATAGCTTCAATTAATGACAAAACAAGAAAACGTACTTTTCTTATCCCTCTTTGACTTCGGCATGGCTCTCACATTGAAATTACACTATAGAGGACCGCACATGTTTCTTTGGCCAGAAATGGCCGCTCACAGACAGCCGGAAAAAAAAAACTGACAAACGCGAATGAACTGAAAGTTAATATTCATTTTTATTTTTAAAACATTATTTTATTGGTAAGTATACGTTTATCTTTCGAATGCAAATGCGCGTTTTCGGCAATTGAATCAGGTATTTGCTACGGAGTACATAATTTCCTTGGCTGGGTCCAAGTTATTTTTCTTGTGCATTTTGGGAAATAGAGTCCGTTTCCGGCTCTGCGTCATTTCACACCCGGCTTTGACTTTATGTTATTGACGTTAGATGTTTTGAATAATCTTTGGCATGTTCATATTATCCAATAGAATTTTTAGCTCTTCCAGGTTATTTTTGGGCAGGTTTTTTTGGTTTACACCCCTCCCAGGATTATTTAGGGTGACCATATTTTGGTTTCAAAAAACGGAGACTGGGGGGACAGGATGGTGACATGGGGCAGACGGACAGTCTGTATAGTGACTGTAGAAAGCAAAAGTCGAACTGAATAGAGTAAAATCCTTTATTGTCATTAGCACAACAGGCCAACGAGATTTTTCAGAAGGTCCAGTTGTCTTATATCAAATAAAATAAAGAAATATGCAAAACTAAGTAAATATACAAAGGTATAAAACATAATCTGACAGAGCATCTAAAATATAGATACAAACTATCTCACAAAATAACAATTTCATGGTTTAAATAGTAACAAGAAAAGATAAGAAAGTAACAGTGCTGAGCAAGAATAAAAAAATGTTACCCATCCCAATAGAGATTATAACTGGAAAGTCTAAAGAAGAGAGATAGTGTAGTTGATCCTGATGATGGCTCTTGGTATTAAACTGTTCCTCAGTTTAGAAGTGCGGGTAAATATTACTTTGTAGCGACATCTGGATGGTAGGAGTGTGAAACAGGGCTGAAGGGGGTGGGTCAGATCTTTGCAGATGTCAACTGCCTTTTTAAGACATTGCAAATCGTAGATGTCTTCCAAGGTAGTCAGCTGGGTCCTGATGATCTTCTGGGCACTCTTTACCACACTCTGCAAGTCCTCTCCATCTGCTGCTGAGCAATTGGAGGATCACGCACAGATACAGTATGTGAGGATCTGTAGTGATAGACAGACACAAGCAGCTGCTTAGACAGATCTACACTCCATAGTAACCTGAGGAAATAAAGCCACTGCTGTGCCTTCTTCACCAGAGTTAGTGTTTATTTCCCCTATTTATGTTCTCCGATATTTGGATCCCCAAGAATTTAAAACTGTGGACTTTATCCACCTTGTCTCCATTGATGTACACTGGTACATGATCATCTCTACATCTTTCAAAATCTACAATGACTTATTTGGTCTTACTCATGTTTAAGGTTGGACAATTAGCTGAGGATCACTCCACTGGATTCTGTACCTATCTCGTGTAGGCCGTTTCATCACCATCCAATATCAGTCACAGTAGTGTCATCTGCATACTTTTTGATTGTGTTTGTAGGGTGGGCTGCCACACTGTCAGAGGTAAATAAAGAGTATATGAGGAGGCTCAGCACACAGCCTTCTGGAGTCAGGATAGAAGAAAACTGGATGGTGGGCTAGAATGTTCAATAACCAGCTGTAGAGTGAATTGGGGAGGCTCAGGTCCAAAAGTTTTAAGCTTAGTCAGGATTACAGTGTTGAAGATAGAGCTATAGTCTATGAAGAGCATCTTGACATATGTTTCCTGATGGTCAAGGTGGGTCAGATCAGTGTGAAGGGCGGTGGCAACTGCATCCTCTGTGTATCTGTTTGCACAGTAATGCAGTTTTTTATCCAGGCCAAGACAAGTCTCTCAAAGCACTTCATAACAATGGGCATCAGTGCTACAGGATGGAAGTTGTTTAAACCACTGGTACATGGTTGTTTTGGAACAGGAATGATGGCAGTTGTCTTGAGGCATGTGGGGATAATGGCTTGTGACTGTGACATATTAAAAAATATGTGTAAATACCTCAGCCAGCTGCCCTGCACATTCTTTCAGGACACATCCTGGTATTCTGTTTGTTGTCAGTCCCTGGTGGCCAGGCCACCCACATAACTCAGCTGGCTCAACCCAAGCTAGTGTGAGAGATTGACTGCAGTCACCCTTATCTCCACACATGAGGTGGGCTCTGGAACCAGACTTCTTTATTGTGTGGAGTCTCTCATACTCTGGAATTCCCCTTAATGAAAGATCTCAGGTGGGTGTGGGGATGCTCACAAGTACCAGACTGGGTGCTGGGGAGCTGGAGTTTTTTCCTAGTGGACAATAGAGTTGACTTTATGTGATTGCTAGTTAAGGAGAGGACTCTGACTGTTGTTTGTGTATATGCACTAAACATCAGGAGCTCATTCCGGAAAGCAGGTTTAACAAATCCTATAGTTAAACCTTAATTCCGATTAAGGTTTATTCACAGTTTATTATTAGGAGGCCCATGGACACACTGGGCAATTGTACCAAAGTTTATGTTAACAGTGAAATTGGTTGTGCTAGGTTACACAGTTTCATGTACAACCAAAATAATGACTTTTGAAGTCTCAGTCTGGTTCTTGTACAAATTGAGTTCAACTAATATAATGCAGCTGTGTGTGTGTGTGATTTTAAAGTTCTTCTTTTAACTAAAAAGGCCTTGTGTGAATGTGCACCACCTTATTTAGCTGAGCTAATTACACCATACACTCCAGTATGCCCACTTTGCTCTATTAATACTGGTCTTTCGGTCATTCTCTGTTAACAAAAATCATTTGGTTACAGAGCATTTATCTACTGTGCACCTTATCTTTGAAATGGCCTCCTGTTACGTGTTAGAAAAGCACTATTATTATTATTATTATTATTATATATTTTGTCCCATGTATTCTTATCTGTACAGTGCATTGGGATCATACTGCATGGTGATTTTGCACTTTGAATAAAGTTGAGTGATTGATAGATCGATCAATTGATTGATTGACTGAGTGATTCACTGATAGTTTTTCAACATGACTAAGTTGCCATTGCTCGTTGTTTATGACCATTTCAATTGTATAATACAGTTTGCTGTAATTTAATTTGTGTCTAGTTATGGCTATATCATAGTCGTTGAATCTCTCATGCAGAAATGATGTCTGTTTGGCTAAAGCCTGAGATACTGACATGTCTGGTCCTGTAGAATTAAAATTTGCCAAGTTTGAAAATTAAAAACTGCTTCAGTTTTAACTTAATTTTGATACAAGTTTTATTTTTTTTAACTGTACTTTTGTAAATTACAAATAACCAGAAAATGACCCTAAATCATCTCTGATTCTGCACAGGCTGAGAGCTACTGATAAGAGCAGAGAAGAGTCATGAACTCTTAACTCTTAAACATAACTGATATTGCTTTAATTCCAGTTTACCTCATTAATGCACCTAGAGACAACGTTTATCTAGTTTTACTATAGGAAAAATACCTAGTTTTTACCTAGATTTTTTTAAAACTAGGTAAAGTTAGTTTTACTTACCTAGTTCTACTGAACAGCCTTGATTTTACTTTTACTTACCTAGTAAAAAAAAAAAAAAAAAAAAAATAGTTTGCTAGCACTAGGCAGAACTATTCAAGGCCTCGATTACTGTGGCAGCTGCAAAGAGCTGTGACCAGAAGGCTGCTGGTGCCTGTTATAGTTGTAATCCTAGGACGTGTGGTGAGGCAGGCTTAGCTCGCAGATTTAGCAGGTGGTCAAGACTTGTTGCAAATCACAATATGGCCTGAAGGGGGCAAAAAAGTCTTGTAGGTTTTTCACAAGGATGAAAGCTGAATGATTTTCAAAGAACTATTTCTGTGCCTTTCGGTGTCTGTGTCTATGGGATGATTGTCATGTGTCCGGTTGGGGGGGGGGGGTTTAAAACCCAGAGCATCCTGTTCCCACATGAAAGATTTCACTTCAGAGGTTGTTTGTCACAACAGTTACCAAGGAAACAGAGCATAAGCCAGACTGCATCAGAGCATCAGGCGAGAGACTTACACTCATACAGAAAGGTGTAACCATGTCTGTATAATTTGGTCGCGATGTGCATATCTTCACAGGGTGACTTACCTAATTCACTCCAGTTTTAGCTTTAAGGATGCATGCAGTAAATAGACAAAAATTTAGATAACCCGTCTTTTATCTTATGCCTTATTATTGTAGATCCATGATGATTACTGAGTGTTCAGAAGCATCCCAAACACAATGGGTCGACCACACTATGAAACCCATAAGGGTGCTTTGAGAAATACGTGTCTGCTTCACTCGATTGTGCAATTTGGTTACAATTTTGCTGTACATGTCTTCAAAATATTTTTCACAAATGTTTAAATGTCTTATCCCAACTGCATTGTTTCAACGGTGCGACTGACTTGATCTTTTAAGTTACATCAAAGTTCTCACCTAATGTTAACGTGTAGGGGAAATGGTTGATTTTGATTGTGATTAATGCTTGATCCTATTAATCCATGCTAGTTATACAAAAATAACCTTCGACTTACTTACACTTTGACGCCTTCTGAGTTTACGTGCAGAATATGTTAACTCTATGATCTGTCAAAATGAAATCTGCAAGGCCAAACACACTGGAGGTATGGCAAGGCATCCAGCACTTTACAAACTACAAAGGCAGCAAAGACCTAACCACCAGCAGCAGTGACTCATTAGCAGAGGAACTCAACCACTTCTTTGCCCATTTTGAGGTGAATGAGGTGACTGAGGCAGAGTCTGGGACGGCAATGACATCAACGACTAACAGTACGGCATTTACTGTTAGCATGAATGATGTCGAAAGAGCACTGCGCAGTGTCAGCCCAAGAAAGGCCGCTAGCCCAAATAGAATTCCAGGGAGGGCATTCAGAGACTGTGCAGATCAGCTGGCAGAGGTGTTTAGCAACATCTTTAACCTCTCTCTGTCACAATGCATTGTCCCCTAATGCCTTAAGTCTGCCACCATTGTGTCTGTCCCAAAGAAGACAGCAATTAGCAGCCTTAATGACTACAGACCTGTAGCTCTCACTCCAGTTATAATGAAGTGTTTCGAGAAGCTGGTCCTGAGACATATTAAATCTTCACTTCCACCCACCTTGGACCAGCACCAATTTGCTTACAGAGCCAATACGTCAACAGAAGATGCCATCAATATAGCTCTCCACAATGTACTGACCCACTTGGAACACCAGGGGGCATACGTGATGGATCAAGGGCTTCTTAACAAACCGACTGCAGACTATTAGGCTAGGGACCCACCACTCCCTGAGCCTGACACTCAGCACTGGAGCTCCACAGGGCTGTGTGCTGAGTCCTCTTCTTCATTTTTTTATATACCCACAACTGTGTACCAATATACAGCACAAATATAATCATCAAGTTTGCAGATGACACCACTGTGGTAGGACTGATGGACAACATTGATGAGTCTGCCTACAGAGATGATGTCAGCAAACTATCTGAATGGTGCTCCATCGACAACCTGGCACTCAACATCTCCAAAACAAAGGAACTGATTATCAGCTTCAGAAAGCAGGAAGAGGAACCCATTCCTCTATACATCAGAGGAGACATAGTGGAGAGTGTGCCTAGCTTTAACTTCCATGGCACATACAGTACATCTCCCAGGACCTCAAATGGTCTGTTAACACAACCTGTCTGGCAAAGAAGGCACAGAAGCAGCTATACTTTTTAAGGATGCTGAGGAAGGCTAACTTGTCCAAGCAGCTGTTAGTGTCCTTCTATCACTGCTCTGTGGAAATCATACTCACCTGTGGCTTCCTGGTATGGTATGCTAGCTGCTCCGTGGCTGACAAGAAAGCTCTTCAGAGTCAAGACAGCACAAAAAATGACCAACACCCAGTTATCTTCACTAGAGGACAGATACAGAACTCGATGTTTACGACGGGCCATGAAAATCATCAGGGATTCATCTCACCCAGGCCACCACCTCTTCACTCTGCTGCCCTCTGGAAGGCGTTATAGATTCCAGACTACCGAAAAGCTTGCACCCGAGCACTATTAAAGAACTGAACTCTGTTAAATAACTGTTTACTGCATTAAGTGCAAGGTTCTGATTTCATGTCTTTCACTGTCACTCATGGTATCCATGGGATAAAAGTGGTTTTGTAACTTGTAAATTGTAACAAGTCCCAAAGACTTGTTACAATTACTGTAAAATGGTATTACTCCACTATTATATACTTCCATTTTACATATACATACAGAGTTCAATGTTTTATGGGTTTTACTAATGTTTGTGTTTTTATTTTGTTATGTGTGTGTAGCTTAATATGCAAAGCATATGTACAGTTGTGGTCAGAAGTTTACATACACTCATCATGGGCATGAATGGCATGGAAATTTTGGGCTTTTAATGATTTCTTTGAACTGTTCTTTTTCCAGAGTGGAATGATTGTACAGTATACATCTTTAATTACTTTAAAAAACAAGAATTTGGTGCACAAGTTTGAATTTATTTTGGATTTTCTCTAACCCCACAGGGTTTTTTATTACCTCCTAAGAACATTTTGTCCCAACAATGCAATATAAATATCACACACACATGCACACGCAAGGCAAATTTAGAGATGCCAGTTAGCCTGAATCCATGTCTTTGGACTGCAGGAGGAAACCCACACAACACAAGGAGAACATGCAAATTCCATACTGAGAGACCAGAATTCAAACCAGGAAACAGTGCTATCCAATGAATCACCATGCCAACCACTAAACCATCAGTTGCTGTCATATTAAACTATCAGCAACCAGCTAAACCACACTGCTCAAGAGCCCTGAGTGCATAAATTGTTTTTGAAATATTTCCCAGCATGTGTTTATTGTGCCAAATTGTTACACCCTGTTTTGTACCTTTTAATTTTCTAAGGAGGCAGGAATTCCATGTAATTAACTTTAATGTTTATGTTTAGGATGGTGTTACAAACTGATTGCACAAGCCCCGAAACATGTTTGCACAAAAAACACAGCAAGTTGAATGTGATAATTGACATGAGTAACTTTGATATGGGAGGCAGAACAACATGTTTTGGTGATGTTCAGGCCTTAACCTTTGTAGAATTTTGGACTTCTTGTAGTAAAGAAAACAGAATAAAACCCATTTGTTTATTAATTTAAAGAACAAGGAATAAAGATCCATCTATTTATTACTCAATTATGGAACATGGTATGCATCTAGGCTTAAGTAGAAAGAGACAATGTCTTTGGTTATAGCTAAATATAGACATAGATATAAATATAGTTATATAGAAAATGACATTATATGCAATGCTAAGTAGGTCTTATCCATTTTTGAGTCTTCATCTACTTTAATTGAGATTTTTGACACATAGTATGACACAACATTTATCATGGAGTTTTGTAAGCTTCACATAGTTCTTGGGTGTACTGGCATAATATCTAACTAGCATGAACACTTCCCTGTCAACAGGTATTGTGCATGATCCATTTGAAATAGCAGTCATTAGATAACTGCTTTAGAAATCAAACTTGGATGCTCAGGTGCTTACTACAGACCCATCTTCAGTATAGTTATTTTGTCTAAAACTCTAGAGAAAATTGTAGTGGTTCAAATTCAGTCGTACTTGGTAGCAAATACTATCCTCGAAATATTCCAGTCCAGGGACACAGCACTGAAACTGCTTTAACTAGGATTGTGAATGACATATTAACAGCAACTTCTGACAAGGTGGCAGTGCTCTTGCTTCACAATATTTTTCTACCTATGTGCACCTTAAAATGCTTTTCTGTCTTTAACTATGTACACCTCCACACCATTTTATTTTTGTTCTCCATGCTGCTGCAACAACCAAATTTCTCCTTGTGGGATAAATAAAGTTTATCTTGTCAATTTTACTGCTGCTTTTGATACAATTGACTGTTCACTTTCCTGAATTGGTTTGAATCAGAAGTTGGCTTATTTGGAAAAGTAATGAAGTGGTTTACCTCCTATTTAACTACTTATTATCACTATGTTCAGATGTCTAGTAGTGGTTGTGCTTCATCAGTGTCACCAGTCAAATGTGGGGTACCACAGGGGTCACTCCTTGGACCTGTATTGTTCTGTTTGTGTATGTGACCACTAGGTACTATAACAAGAAAACAAAACAGTAACTTCCACATGTATCCAGATGACACATAAATCTTTATTTCAGCCACATCTAATGATGCCTCATTGTCATTTTGGCTAATTGCTTTATGGATTTCAGGACTTTGATGAGTGAAAACATCTTGTCACTCAACATGGAAAAAACTGAGTTCTACTGTTTGGAGGTAATACAGATTGGACTACTATTTCCACACTCAACATTTAGACGCTGAACTTCCACATTAATTGTTTGGCCTGTAACTTGGGCATCATTTTAGACACTAGTTTATCATTCAGATCACATGGTAATGCAGTTTTGTAGACATGCTTCTTACAGTCACAGAATATTGCTGAGCTTAATCAATTACTATTCAACACACTGAAAAACTAATGCATGCTTTTGTATAGAGTAGACTGGATTACAGTAGTGTTCTATAGCTAGGAAGTACACAACAAACATTAAATTCCTTACAGTGCGTTCAAAACGCAGAGGGTAGAATTGCTACTAGGAGCAGAAAGGACAAAATTCAGGTCTTCTCCTTGTCCTACATATAAACAAAATTACTGTTAGCGCTAAAGCTATTAGTTACAGGGCCCCGAGATCATGGAACAGTCTTCCAGCCTGTGTATGCGATGCCAAGTCGGTATCAGTCTTTTAAATCACAACTGAAGACCTTTAGTCTAACTTACCTGCACCTTATTACATCTCTCTGTCCAATCGTTTAGTTGAGTCCTACTCTTCATGACCTTAGGGACTTTAGTACACTAGATGTGTCTGTCAGCTACTGCTTCTTTAAGCTGTTGAATGGTCATATTCATAGCTTCACGAATGTTGCCTGTAACGAAGTGGTCGTCACGTTCCACAGCAGCACAGTAAAAACCCTGGTTACACACATACCCCACGTACGCACGCACACTTTCTACGCCGTGGGAGCAAGTTATGGGTACACACGTAACTTAGCTGGCCTTGCGATATTTCATACACACCGCTAGAGTCACAACTATTGTACATCGGTAAACAGGAACGGTCAATAATCGTTACACCAGGACACAAACACTGGCTCATTTATTTCGTATTCTTATCGTTACAGTTTGTTGTGTTGTCTCCGTTTGTTGTCATACCTGGATTCCACGTTTGTGTCTGTGTTCCGGTTGCGTCTCGTCCAAGGCAGTATGGGAAGCTGAGTTTTCTGGATGCAAAAACAGTTATGGCATCTTCCCGCCTTGGGCAAGCGCAGAGTAACGAAGTGGACGATCCCATTATTGTAGGGGTTATTGCACATGTTAAATTGCAGTTAACGGGGCAACTGTTTGTTTGATGTTGTTTATTTATGGTTGTTTTAATACCCATTGGGTAAAATGTTAATGTTAAAGAGGTTTCCTGTGTGCGACTGTCTTCAATGTTTATTTTTAACAGAATGTTGAGTGGTATGGGCAAGGGGGAGTGGCTTTTGGTACAAAAGCCACCAAACAGATGTGTTTTGAGGATAATGACTAGGAGTAATTGATGTGGGGAGCTGGAAATAAAGGCACCTGAACTGCAGCTGAGCTATTGGTTGTGTGGTTGTGTGGTTGTGTGGTTGTGTGGTTGTGTGGTTGTGTGGTTAGACTCGTGAAGCAAACAGTGCCTCTTTATGACACTGTCCATCTATCTTAGTTTCTGCTGCCCTTTCCTCCATTTGCCTTCAATTTTTCTTAGCATCAGGGTCTTTTCCAGTGATTCTCATCTTTGTATTATGTGGCCAAAGTATTTAAGCTTTAATTTTAGGGTAGCTCCTTCTAGCAAACAATCTGGGTTTATTTCTGTAAGTATTGAGTGATTAGATCTTTTTGCAGTCCATGGAATTTGCAATAATTTCCTCCAACACCACAGTTCGAAGGCATCAATTTTCCTACACATATCCTTGTTTATGGTCCAACTTTCACAGCCGTATGTTACTACTGGAAAGACCATAGCCTGAACTATCCTAGTCTTTGTTTGTAAAGGATAGTTTACCCACCTTATTATACCTGATACCTTATTACATAACACATTGCAATTTTGGCTGTTGGTGCTGCTGTACAAGCCTGTGTGGTCCTGTGTGTTTGCCAGCAAGGTACAAACGTCCATTCTAACCACATGTCTGGAAGGTTCCCACTGTGGGGACCATCCAACTTGGAACCGGTGGATCCAAGTGAGACAAGTGAGATGTGACTGCAAACAAGATCTTCGAGGATTAGAATGATGAACTGGCTTGTAGATGATGGACTTTACAATAATTTGCTCTTTGAATATGTATTGCTCATACATGTTTCTCTGCTCTGTATAATGATAGCATGCCCAAAAGAGTTGACCTTGGACACCCGGAGGTTTTTTCTCCTTGCAGTACAGTTCTTGGTTCCTCTGCTCCATTGCTTTCTGACCTTTTCCTTTTTTATCAATGTACACTGTAGTTACCACTGTTAAGTGCCTTGGGGCAACCGCATTACGAATGGCACTATAAAATTAATTGCCATGGTTACTTCTGTGTTGTGCAGTTTGGGAGTTTGTCCATTTCTTTGTGCCAAGGAGCGCAGCTGAAACAAGGTGAGAGTGAACCTTAGAGCACTGGCAGGCCATTTTGGTGGGTGCAATAAATTTCACACAGGATAATTAAAGTTATGATGACTATATTACATTGTGTGACTTATTCCATTTTTTTTTTTTTTCTGTGGCAGATTTCACCAGCGCTATTAGGAATGTTAATAACGGGCTAGATCTGATTTTGAAGGGAATTTATGAAGAAAATTAGACATGTTTTATAATTTTTGTTACATCCTAGCATTTTAAATGAATAAAATAATGAGATGTTTTCCTTGTGTGACATCTCAAGAAAGGTTGAATTATTATCATCTGTCAGGGAGAACTGTGCTTTAGATCAGTGCATCATTCTATGCAGCTTGACAATAGCAGCTTACTCAAACACATATGAGCTCATTTCTTATTTGTACTAAAGACTGTCTGCACCCCTGGACTTCAGGCTACCAGCTGCTACTAATTACTCATGTCAGTGTCATCATTCTACCAGCTGAGTTAGGCTGTGCACCACATGTACTTTCTCATCCTCACACCCAACACAACGAAACTCAGAGAGGTGGACCCAGATCTGCACATGACCTTCAAGCTTATTTTTCTGTTTTGAAACATGATCCAATTACCCATCATCTGATCACTTGTCCTGGTCAGGGTTGCAGAGGGGCCTGGAGCCTATCACAGGCTGCATAGGGGAGAAGGCTGTAGATGCCAATCCATCACAGGGCACATGCCTGTACATGATCATGTACTGCAAGCATTTTGGAGATGCCAGTTAGCCAAAAATCACATGTCTGTAGACTGCTAGAGAAAATCCATAGAGCACAGGGGGAGCATGCAGACGTCTCTCTCACACACACACACACACACACACACACACAACAGAGGTGGGCTTTGAACCCCCAACCCACAATGTGTAAGGCAACACTGCTAATCACTGAGTCACTGTGCCCCTACTACTGGATCATTCCCCACTTTAACAAATTAAAGTTAAACTTTCTCATTTGTATCTTTTAATCACCAGGGTGCATGCCTGTCTTTGTAAGTGTGTGAGTTGCATCCTATTCATGTGGCCCACCTTGTACCCCCATTGCTTCCCTTGCAACCCTGTACTGGATAAGTAATTGGATGTATGCATGCATGTGACAGGCAATTTCCTGGTGCCAACAGTTGGGAGGGGACCCCTGAGAACAGCTGACTGTAAAGGTACACATTGCAATGATAAATCTGTGGGCCACGTGAAGTTTTTTTGCATAGGGCCCCCAGAGTACCCAGAATCACCTCTAATGCATGCATGCATGGACTAATACTGAAATGTAACTAGAACAGTAGTAGTTCAATTATAATTCTAATTTTCACAATATGATTACCCCAAGACACTTAACAGGAGTGTATAGTACTTGCTGTGTTTTCTCCCCATAGCAATGATCGCAGCCTTCCATGGAGAAAAGCAGCATTAGGGTGGTGAATACAGCAGTCTGTCATAGAATGGTTCCAGTGCAGATGAGACTTGGACACTTTAAGATGGATCATGTTATTTTTATTACCTTTTGAGCCTTCTTTACAGTTTTTCCAATGTGTGAATTACCAATTAGACATTATTTAATTGCCAGGGAGTTCAGGCAAGTAAATAAAGTGGAAGCACCTTGTTCAAATCTGAATTCCTAGACTCTCTCCCAAAAGAGCTCAAAATTAATACTTAATTTTGACATTTTGACACCATCATTTTGCTAGGCGTGGAAAAGGCTCAGATATTCCAGGGCACTGCCCAAATTCTGTCATAAACAAAAGATGACATGGGCGGATAACATTCCAGAATGGCCTGAACAATGTCTCACACCTGTCTGTTATGTCATCAGTTTGCCCAAGTTCTTGCATGCAGGAGTGCCACACATCTGTGACTGTGCACACTAATGGTTTTAGAGACTCCAGGGCATCCTGGTTGTGAAGAGCCTATCCTGAAATGAGCCCTTCCATTAAGGCTCACCCCCAAGCCTTTAGCTAGAGAGTCTACACTGTAGAACCCTTGAGCAAAGAACTATCTGAACCTGTGATAAAAAAGTATAAAATCATAACTCACTTTTGGATATGTATCAGATTGCCAAATTATAAGGTTTTGTTTCACAAATAATGTATTGTATAGACACCACACCCGGTCTCACTGTATAGATGCTGTGTTCCAATGTCATCAGTGTGATCTGGACCCATATGTTTGAACAACAATAACTCTGTCAACTTACTGGACCCAAATGTTGGATTTCCCAGGCATCCTTCCCCCTAGCAGCTTCCTCAACATGACAGACAGGCATCCCTTTAATGCAGTGTCAGGTGTTTTTTGTTATCTCACGTAACTGCGTGGGACAGGTGAGACAGCTACATGAAACCGTTTTGATGAAGTTATATGAAAAGGAGGTGGTGCAGATTTTGCAAGTGAACGTCTCATACCCTGTCTAACATACCCCTTGTAAATACAAAACTTTATGCAAGAGCTTGTACTTGTCTTAACAAGGTTATTTGATGTTCAAGGTTGTTTCTGGCTTCTGCTGTAAGGAATGCAACCCTCAAGGGAGAACTAATTCAATTTAATTCAATTTTATTTATATAGCGCTTTTAACACGAAGCACGGTCACAAAGCGCTTTACATAGTCCCGGGTCCACAGTCCCCAGAGAGTAAGCCAAAGGCGGCAGCCGCAAGGAAGAACTCCCTCAAGAGGAAGAAACCTTGGGAGGAGCCAGACTCAAATAGGAAGCCTGTCCTCCTCAGGCCAGCACCAGGCAGGACAGATTAATGAATCCAGGTAGAACAATAGATATAAAAGGACAAGTCTTGTATCCGTCTGGGGGACAGCGTGGTCTTGCTGGTTGCAGTCCAGTAATCAGAGCAGGTTCGGTGGCTCAGAATGCAGCAAGCAGGTCAGACAGGACAGCTGAAGTTGAGGGAGGGCACTTAGGCCAGCAGACGATATGAAGATCTCTTGAATCCGAGACTGCAAGGGAAGCACCCCATAAGAGGAGGGCACAGGGGAGAGAGAATATGCATGAGCAGAGCAGCGATTCAAAGCGGCAGAATAATGTGTGATAAAAAAAAAAAGAAGTTAAACAGAAAGCACTAAAACAATTTTCTTTTCCTCCTCTTCCAGGCTGGGATGATGAGAGAATCATTCAACACAGAAAATAGCTTCAGAGGCCTTTAGCCAGACCCTTGATATCAGCTACTCCACAGTGCTGCTCCTTAGCAACAGTTGTTGAGGTGTTGTGGTGTCACAAGCTCTGCTGGCTTGTGAACTGAAATGGCCTTGCAGGAGAATGGGCGGCATCCAATTTCACCTTTAATAGAAGTTGATGTTCTAGATCTCAAGGAGAGTTGGGCCCTCAAGAGTGTTCACTTTTTAATACAGTGAATAATTCAGCTACTCCATTGACAGCTGAAATCCTTGGGTGGATTAGCTGGTAGTACTGATGCTTGATATCTCCAAGGTTGTGGGTTCAGTTCTAGCCCTGGAATCTTACAAATAGAGTTTGCATGTTTTCCCACTGTTCATGTGGGTTTACTCCCACAGTTCAAAGATATGCAGTTATATGATGTCTCAGAATTGTCCATAGTCTTGGAGTGTGTGTCCCAGCTGTTCCCTGCCTTATGTACTATGCTTCCTGGTATTGGCTCTAGGGTCTCACCATGAATGTGTACTGAATAAACAGTGATGGATGCAATGCAAATTTCAGTAAATTTACTTGGAGCCATCGTACAACCTTCAGACATGCCTTTGCTTGATGATAATTTGATAAGACATATAAGCCACTCCTTGTATGGCTGCAAAAACAGAACGCTCAGTACAACTGGGTTGGCAAGAGTAGAAAGACGAAAGCAGAGCAGGTTTGGCATCATTTGGGGAAAAGTATCCATCTGTCAAGCAGAGTTTTGTACCCGGCAACAGGAAGGGTGGTGCAGTAGATGGGCATCATTCATTGCTGGTGGTTGTATTTGTGGGGGTGGGGAGGTATGTTAGAGTTGCAGCATGTATGCATGTACCTGAGTGGTGCATCACCCCCTATTCATCTATCGGCATGTTTCCACCGCATGGTACGGTTTGACTCAACTTAGCTCGACTGAGCTCGACTCGACTCTACTCGCTTGGCATTCCGTTTCCATTACAGAAAGCTAGTGGTCAGGACTCTGCACGCAATTCCCATAACATCATATTCAACGCAACAAACAGGAAAGAACAATGGATGGTATGGAAGGAATTTTGTATTTGATTCTCAGTATGTGACTATTTGTCACAGTAAGGAGAAAACTTTTATTTCAGAAGAGGCTGAGGGCAGCAAAACAAAACACCGCTAAAAAATGGTGGTCTGCTTGGTCAAACGCCAAAACAGACGGTCCGCGGTGGCAACTTTGCAAATAGTGAAAGATCTGAAACACACATACACAGCATACCCATTTTAATATGTAATAGTAGTTGACCACGGTGTGGTTTTGCGGCCGTCCATATCGGTTAAAGTTAAAAACAGTAGATGGTCAGTCAAATCCAAAATGGTTTGCTAAAATGCTTTGCCCAGTGTACTCCGTCGTGTGTTGATGATGCAGTGCTGTTGATTCTTTCTGACTAGTCAGTAGCCTGCAGCATTTTCATGTCCTGGTATCTACTTGGCTCGATTCGAACCACAGCACAGTTGGTACTAAAAAATGGGACCAGGTACCAGGTACTCTCCTCAGTTTTGCCAAATGGAAACGCAAAAAAGGCGAGTAGAGTCGAGCCAGTTCCATGTGGTGGAAATGGGGCTTAAAAGGACTTCAGAGCTCAATGGAGGTAGGGGAGTATGAGGAATGAGGCTGAATTTCCCAGTGGGTGTAAATGGGACTTCACGGCAAAGCAGAGACTGTTTGTCCCCTGCTGTGCCCCATGAGACAGTACTCATGACACACAAAAGAACTGAGCTGCATTTCCCTGGCTCAAATTTATACAACAGAGAAGAACGGTGATAGACTCCCGTCTTTGGAGACCATGAAATCCATTGTTTGAAAGGTGAAAGGTCTTCCAACAGGAGTCATTTCTGCTCTCTCTCATGTCACGTGCGGCATAAAGTTATATTTGAATTGCATCCATCTGAAACAGACAGGGCTTCAATCAGTAAACGTGCCACTCAGTTCCAATGAGTTTTTTCAAGTCTAAATCTCAACTTGTAAAATGGTGCAGACCTTCCAGTAGGGAGAGTACAGTGTGTTACAGAGATTAATCATGTATTCACAAAAATAATTGTTAACAAAGATACTGTTACTATGCCAATCCCTAATCACCATGAATACAAACTGTACTGTAAAATTAAAATGAAAATAATGACAACCCAAAGTATTTCAAAGCTCAAACACTGGAACCTGATGCATATAACAGTACTATTTTCACAGAATTTAAAGACAAAATAAAAATATCTGTTGCTTTATGAGCCCCAGGAGTCTCACACCAATTAAACACCTACTTAGGTCTGGGATTTGAGCAACACATAAATCCAAAATATGTGATACAGTTTCAAACATTTTTGGGAGCTGCAGGCTTAAAGGGAGAATGGGGGGAAAACATATTTAAATTGGAAACTGTCAAGCAATCCATCCAGGGCCTCTTTTATAGTCACAATGTAAAAAATTATTCAAATGGGCTCTGAAGAGGACAATAAATCATAAATTCAGCCATTTTGTTTCACTCTTATACAAATGAGCTCTTGCATTCCTAAGTTACCATCCATCATCCATAGGGCACAAGGCTGTGGTACACCTTGGATGGTATGGCAGTACAAACAAACGGAACCTTAAGGCTCATTCTTATTTCACTTTTCCATGCTCTGTCACGGTCCATGAATCGTGTGCCTGATGTCAATTTTGTCATCAGCGGTGTCCAAGTAGACTGTGCACATGCAAGGAATACATTAGTGCACTGCTGGGGATTTCCAGTAAATAGCAGCAAATATAAAACGTCAGAAATTGATGAAGAAGGAGTAGACGAAGGGAGTATTCATCATGAAAGCCTTCTGTGAGCTGCTGTGTAAAGAAGTGTGGCAGTATCTGCACATTTATGACTTGTCTTTGAAGGGCCACAAGTACATGTTTTGGTGTACTGACTTATGGAAAGAGATCACCCAAACACTTGGAAAGGAGTTTCAATTCCGTGAGGACAACATTTGCCCTTTGCTGTTCTGGTGGAATATTATTGCTGCTGACCGTGAATGTATACATGAAAAGACAAATGTAGTAGAGTACAAAGGTCTGCATGTTCGACTGTCCATGGCATGGGAAAGTGAAGCATGGATGAGCCTTTACTGTACAGCAGTGGTTCACAAACCTTCAGACCCAGGGGGCGCACTGGCATTACCGGGGGGGGGCATAAGGTGGAAGATTTGGAGCAGAACTAAAATTTAAGTAACACTTTCATGTAGGAGCAATACAAAAATGTAGTGTTCAAATTAGGTAGTCAATTCATTCCTAAGGCAAGGCCCATAACAGCACAAATTGGACAGATTTTTGACAGCTATGAAAAGAAAAGTAGACTGTTGTAGGGCAGTCAGTTCAAAACTGAAGTCAAGGAAATATGATGAAGCTTATCTTAGTCTAGAGGTTACTGTCAACATGGTGATAGAGGAGAGAGCTCATTTTGAGAATATATGAAGTACTGCAAAGCAAACTCACTGCAGCATTAATGTAGTAATAAGAGTAATAACAGAATTGCTTTCTTGCTTGCTAATAATCTGCACTTGATCATTTTGCAGTGTTTGCAGTTAGTTGTTTCATAATTGCAAAATTTTTCGAAATCTTTAAAAGATATGTTTTGTGTCTCTGTATGTTTTTGCTCTAGATACAAAATCAGAGACTTTTGAAGTGATTGAGTGATAAAATGTATTTTGATAAAGTTCAAGTGAACATTTACCCTGCATTTTTATTTGCACAGCAGAAATTGTAGAAAGAAAAGCAACAGGCAGTTCTTGATGGTATTTCAATAAATTAAAGTTAATATTAATATATTTCGTTAAGTTACTTGCAAAAAAAAAGTGTGTGTGTGTGTGTGTGTGTGGTGGGGGGGGGGGGGGGGTCGTGAAATCTTTTTTGTTTTCAAAAGGGGAAATGAAAGAAAAGGTTTCAGAATCACTAGTCTACAGGAAATTTAAAAGCACCAGTTGGCCTACCTTCATGCATTTTGGCAGTAGGAGGAAACAGGGATACCCAGAGGAACACATAGAGAACGTGCAAAGTGTACACACAGAGCAGAGGTGGGATTTGAATGCTCAAGCCTAGAGGTGTGAGGTGACCATGCTACCCACAGATCCATCACACTGCACACCCTTCTGTTAATGTGGTGTCTGAGCTGGTCAAAGTTGAACGCTGTGAGAAAAGACGGTTCATATTATTCAAATTTGAATTTCTTTTTTATAAAGTACAACAATAAAGGACGTGCAGGAGCAAATTTTCCACTTTTGTTCTTTCTAGGAAGCTGTTCTCTTAACCTGTTCTTTCTGGAAAGGTATCAACAGCAGGAACTTAGTAATATGGTTTTTATTACCAGTTCAGAGAGGTTGTGTTGGGTTCTAATCCCATCAGTATCTCTATCTTCCCAACTAGGAATAGAGTAACTTTGAAACATCTGGGAACTGCTGGTCCTGCACTTGCAATCATCGCAGTTTTTCCAAGTATGGGTTTATCGGGCCTAGGGCTTGACTAAACAGTTAAGAACTGACATGATTACCTTTACTCTTCTGCATTCATAGGAACGCAGACCTTGTCGAGACAAGCTGTAAGTAATTAAAGCTCTCACGAAGAGTTATATTTTATTTTCTTGCCACTTTCATCCACAATGACTTGCCATTTTTCCCATTTGACAAGTGTTTGTATTTCACCAGAATGATTTGGGGTAGGTACATCACTTGAGGGTATAACAGCAGTAACTGTTCCAAGAGGGTATCAACCAGCAACCATCAATTCCAAGTCCTTACTGTCAGCGCTAACTGCTGGCATACGTGATCAATGATCATTTACTGTGCCTGGCGGACATTATATCAGCTGATCATGGTGGGTATTCCCTATGGTGAAATACGATTAAAACCTGAGTATAGCAACCAGCTGAAATTACTGACATAAATTTGATCTCATCACTTGAATATTGACTAAATCTGTTTCCAGTAAGGCCAATCCTTTTAGTAACCTCCAGTTCCCTTGCCCCACTGCACAGTTTTGATTTTTACACCCTTACTGAGGGCCTCATTTATTGTAGGTTTGCCTGTGTATGACCCCTGCTAGTTTTCTGTCTTTACCTTTTGCCTTTCAACTTGAATTTGTTTGCTGTGCTCATTGACCAGTTCTGGATTATGACCTTTTTGCTTGTGATCACAAGAGCAAACAGCCTTTGGCTGTTTTTGGATACCCCTTTGGCTTTGGAAATCTAGTTTGTTCTGATTTTGACCCTGCCTGGATCCAGTCTGCATGTTATGCCCATAGCAAACCAGCCATACCCAGCTCATCATCAATCTCCCTTCCCAGAATACAGAACACCTGCAGCCCATTTCCAAGCACTACAAATGCCTCCCAACAGAGCAGCTAGTTGTGAGGTGTTGCATGTTTTTCACTGTGCTGAGTAGGCAGTCCTAGTGATAAGTTTCTGATTCCATAAATGACTTTGATCTGCTTCTCCTGACTATTGTCTAACAATTTGAATCTGGTTGCTGTTCTGCCTGCCTTTTTGGATTCTGAGCTTTGTGTATTTTGCCAACAATTACAATTTCTGGATTATCCTGTGCTTGGAAATCTCAAATTTTTGGCTTTTACCCTCATTTTTTGATGATCCACTTGCTTTCTGATTAAGAGTTCTGTACTTCGAACTTAGGTTCACATTACCAGGCTGAAGTGACTCAAATCTGATTTTTTGCCTTGATGTGACACAGATGTGATTTTTTTTTTCCCAGGGCTGTGTGGACACAGAAATCCGATCTTTTCAAATTAGGTTTTAGTCACTTTCATATGTCGTCCTAGATCGCGTATGTATCCGATTCGTGGAAATGCGACATGAATGAGAATGGTCACGTCAGAATTCATGTGGTTTTTTTTGGCTATACGGATGCGCCATCAGCCGGCATTGGCAGCATGACAAAACACCAATGCAGGACAGCAGTCAGTAGAACGATGGGGAAGTTTACGATTTATGGATATTTGGGGAAATGAATCAGTTCAAGCCAAACTGGAAGGAACCTACAGAAATCCTGTAGTGTTCGAAACAATTGCCAAAGAAATATCAAAGCACAGCTATCACAGCTGTGACGACGCAGACGACTCGGGCAAAAACGTATCAATGTGCATATGTGTGCCGTTTCGGAGGACAGATGCGTTCACATTATACAACCCCAAATCAGAAAAAGATGGGACGGTATGGAAAAGGAAAATTAAAAAAAAAAAAGTGATTCTTAAATTTATTGACTTTTATTTCATTGCATACGGTATGAACCCAAGATATTTCATGTTTTGTCTGGTCAACTTCATTTCATTTGTTAATATACATCCATTCCTGCATTTCAGGCTTGTAACACGTTCCAAAAAAGTTAGGACAGTAAGACATTTACCACTGTGTTATATTGCCATTCCTTCTCACAACACTTAAAAGATGTTTTGGCACCGAGGATACCAAGCGATGAAGCGTTTCAGGTGATATTTTTTTTCCCAGTCTTCCTGCAAACATGTCTTAAGGTGTGCAAAAGTACAGGGTCATCGTTGTTGCATTTTTCATTTCAAAGTTTACCACACATTCTCTATTGGGGACAGGTCAGGACTGCAGGCAGGCCAGTCCAGTACCCGTACCATCTTCTTGCGCAGCCATGCCTTTGTAATGTGTGCAAAATGTGATTTTGCATTGCCTTGTTGGAAAATGCATGGACGTTCCTGGAAAAGATGTCATCTTGAAGGAAGCATATGTTGCTCTAAAATCTCAATGTACTTTTCTGCATTAATGCTGCCATCACAGAGGTATAAGTTACCAAAGGCACTCACACAACCCCATACCATGACAGACCCTGGCTTTTGGACTTGTTGCTGATAACAGTCTGGATGGCCCTTTTCATCTTTGGTCCATTTCTTCCAAAAAAGATCTGGAATACTGATTCGTTTGAGCACGATACACATTTCCAGTGTGTGATGGTCCATCCCAGATACCTCCGAACCCAGAGAAGTCGACGCCCTTTCTGGACATGGTTACCATAAGGCTTCTTTTTGCACAGTAAAGTTTTAAGTGGCATTTGTAAATGTAACTCCATATTGTAGTGCTTGACAAAGGTTTGCCAAAGTAATCCCTTGCCCATGTGGTTATATCAGCTATTGATAAATGATGGTTCTTGATGCAGTGCCGTCTGCGGGATCGGGGATCATGGGTGTTCTGTTTAGGCTTGCACCCTTGCCCTTTACACACTGAAATTCCTCCAGATTCCTTGAATTGTTTAATGATATTATGCACTGTAGAGGGGAAATAAGCAAATCCTTTCCATTCTTTCTTTGAGGAACATTATTTTTAAACATTTCAATAATTTTCTCAGGCATTTGTTGACAAAGTGGAGATCCTCTGCCCATCCTTGCTTCTCAAAGACTCAGCTTTTCCTGGATACTGCTTTTGTACCAAATCATGATTACAATCACCTGTTGACCTTACCTGCTTGGAATCACATATTATTAATATTTCTTTACCTCATTACTAGCCCTAAATTGCCCACATCCCAAATTGTTTTGGAATGTGTTGCAGGCCTGAAATGCAGGAATGGATGTATATTAACAAATGAAATGAAGTTGACCAGATGAACCATGAAATATCTTGGGTTCATATTGTCTGCAATGAAATAAAAGTCAAAGAAAATTGAAGAATCACTGCATTTTTTTTTTCCTTTGCATTTTCCATACCGTCCCAACTTTTTCTGTTTTGGGGTTGTAGTTAGATACAAGTCACTTGTAATTATCAATGTGAACCGTCAAAACAGGAAAATTTGATCTGAGCAAAAAATCGGAATTGAATAATGAGGCTTGTAATGTGAATGTGGCCAAAACCCCCTGAGCCCTAACACCTCAACACCCTTATCCCAGTTCCATGAATACCCAGTATCCTGCTTGTTCGGGGCGAGGTATTCAGCGTTTACTGCCATTACCGAGTGTGTCTTCCTGTGAGCTGTTTTATGTGAATGACCGAATGTTTCCCCCTTTGACTAATTTATTCTAGTGCTTTGTGTTTTTGATCTTGTTGCCTAGTTGTAGATTGGATTTCTGGCTTTTGGAATGGAAGATTCATTTTTGGATTATGTGTTTTGGATTGCGTTTTGTGCTGATTAACTGGACCTCCTGGTTTATCAGACTCTCTGCCTGTCTTTTTGACTACCTTCTTCGGTCAGCCCCCTCGTGACTAAACTTCAAGTTCTGCACCTGGATGTGATCTCCATGTATTTGTTACATTTTTGTATGTTTGTGAATTGCATTTGCATGTCATATGGTCTTAGATTGTGTTTCCAAGGAAAATTCCTGGGTACACTATATCTTCATTGAATAAAAATGATTCTGTGTCAGATGTATATATCTCTATATACAGTATATCAGAAAATATAAGTGAATATGTTATGGTCTCTTATATACATTCATCTTCAAACTCTAATACTGGTCAAATTCACAAGATGACTATGTTTACTTGTCACTAAAAATTTGCTCTATGCTGGTAAAGCAGCTACTTCTATTACTCTCACCCTATAGTATTGTGTTAAGTTAAATTGTGGTTAATTGTTTTGCATTAATACTGGACGAAACTGTATTATCATGCTACCCATTTACTCCCTTTGTGGAGTGAAAATATGCAGACTCTGATGTTTTGCTGAGGGGAATCATGATGCATTGTCGTGATTGATCCAAACCCGAAGAACCAGCAGGAAAGAAAAATATGTGGATATTTAAAGACTGAGAAGCAATGAGAATAATATAGTTTTTTTGCTTTCAAAGCTCAACATTTTATTCCAGTTATTGGTTATCCTGGCTGCATATTGTGAACAGAGGTAAAATGTGATCGATCTATACTACAGGCAGAGTTGCAGAAGGTGTTAGATGTTAATTCATCCTACATGACAAATTGTGACCTGTTTTCTCTACTGTACCCATGGTCATAGCATGTTTGATTTAGCCATAAATATTTAAAGGGCCTTTTAAAGCTGACTGCAGCAGTCACTATTTGCTGAGAATGTCTTTCTGTATACAAATGTGTCAAGATGTCCATACAACTTTAAAAAGAAATTGTGTTTATATGAATTCATCACATTTTTGATTTGTGGATAACTGAAAAGCAGGCTAATAGCCAAAAGTAAATGTGTGGTTGCATTTCAACATACATAACAGTGCTATAGCTAAATTATGCACATGTAACATTGTAGCTAAGCATAAATCTAAGTATATAAAATAATACCAAATATGTCTCCTGTTCAATCAAACCTTTCTTTGAATATCAAATAACACAACCAAACATTACTTTTTGTGGGAACCCTCCCCACACCTCCAAAGGCCTTAGCAATACCAGACTAATTATTTGAATTTCCTCCAAGTGGACTGACATTCTTAAGATGTTGATGAGTGTGTCTTTGTGTTTAACTATGCCCTGTGATAGATTGCCATGGAAGCCAGGGTACACTTTGCCAGGATCATTGCAAAATCATTACTAACAAAGACTGGATGAACAGTTTTACTGGATGACTTCTGCCCAGTAACAGTAAATTAACCACAGACATTGAAGAATAGAGCTCTTCGAGCCCAAAGTAAGACAACCTATAGTATAGCATATTATATTATGCTTTCTACTTTGCAGAGTGCAAAAAACACTGTGAGGCACACTATTATTTATTTTCCTTAAACGGCCAGTTTCAGAAGGAGCTAATTCAACTCAGCAATATGGCATCTTGTTCTCCATAAGACAAGACATTTAGGTGATTCAGAAGGTGGGACATCACCAAGATTCTCTAGGATAAAACTACAATTAATATAACTTCCCCTTCTGGGAGAAAATCTGAGTGCCTATCTCCACTCACACAAACATGCAAAAAGTACCCCTGCAATCAAGAAGATCAAACAGACATCTAACCGATGGTTTTTGATGCATGCATGCATGAAATCCATTTAAATTTGTCCTTCCCCCAGAGTCTTCCTCTCACCTCCAAATTACAGACACCTCCCATGCATCGCCTCGAAATTCAAAAGCCTAAAACAGGGGGCCGTTCATATTTTTCTCCTTGATCACTTGACTGATCACTCCAGGTCACTTGTGCATCCTGGCAAACCAGATCCACCCCTTCATGATGAGTGTCTACCCCGATGGCACAGGTTGGTTCCAGCAGGACATATCCCCTTGCCATGTCATTAGGAGTGTGTGTGGTTTGAGGAATGACAAAACTGCTGTTTATTTCAAAAGCCTTAAAGCTGTTATTGCAGCAAAAGTTGCTCTGCCAAAAACTAATGTGTAGGGTTAGAATACTTGGTAAGTGGCATTTCAGTTTTTGTTTTTCTCTAAAAGATTTGCTGACAAATACTGTGAAAAACTATGAGCTAGCAATAAAAATATAAACAGGAACAGTAAATGTATGTATAATATATAAATCAAGCAAATCTTTACAGGGTTTTGAATACTTTTGCAAGCCACAGTGGATTGAAAAATACACCCCCCATCCAAAGATTTAGCATTTTCCTTGTTACAATTGCACATTTCATGGATTTAAATGCCCTTGTTCTGCCATGATTCAAAGTACAGTACACAATAAACCACATGAATACAGTGAACCCATTTTAATTTGATAAAAAGAAATGCTTAAATGGCAAAACTGAAACGTCTTCATGTATTAAGCATGCACCCTCCTTTGTTAGTACTTGGAGATTCTTCTACAGAATCTCCCTGTATTTGGCTCCATCCGTCCTGACAAGTTTCTCAGTCCCTGCAGATGAGAAACATTCCCATATTATATTTTGCCACCATCATGCTTTACAGGCAAGATCAAGTTGTTTTGGTGATGGGATGTTCTGGGTTTTCTCTACACATAATACTTGGCAGTTACTGAATGTTAAAAAGTTCTATTTAGGTCTGATTGGACCACAAAAGCATCCGAAGAAAAGCATGCGGCCGGGGGGTTAGCATCAGTATTTTTTTTTTTTTTTTTTTTTGAAGAGCCACAGAAGTACACGCAAAGAGCCGCATGCAGCTCACAAGTCTCTTGTTGGAGATGTTGCCAGTAGATTTGTCAGTAGTCGCAAAGATTTGAAAAGCATATAGAGATGCAAGGCAGAAATAACCTTAAAGTGTGCGCATGTATGTGTGTGTGAGAGAGGGATTAAAACAAAGGATAAGAACTGAAGTTGAGGGAAACTGAGCGATACACAGAGAGACGACGGATGGGCTGGGGGGGGAGACTAGATTACGCAGTTCCGCCTTAAGCCTGCCTAGGCAACGAATCCGAAAGGCTGTACGGCAAAGCTGAACGCCGCTGAGGGGGGCCGGCCTTGGGTTCAGCTCAGACACCGGCGGCTGGGTGACAGACGGCAGAAGAGTCAGTCACACGGTGGAAGCCGGCCGCGGAGGTTCGTCAAAATGAGCTGACAGCTTTTTAAAATAAAAACAAACAAACAAAAAAAAAAACTGTATTTTTATACGGCATTTTGTATCTGCTGTTCTTCGTCCGAGAAAGGTTGTTTCCGAAACTGATTATAAAGGCGCATCTGTAGTGATGCAGTCTTCTTTCAGGATTTCACGGCGTGTTAAAGTCCTGGGAGGCGCAGTGGGGGGACCGCAGTAAGGTGTGGACGCTTCTTCTTTTTTTTTACAGCTCTTATTTCCAGGCTTTGCCTTCTGTATTTTTTTTTTTTTGATCCCCCGTCAACATGATGAACTCGATCCTCTTCTCCGACGGGTCCCCGGCGTCCGGGGTGGCCGCGGTGCCTGGTAACGCGGCGTCCAGCGGCCGATCGGGCGCGATGCCCAGCGTGCTGCGGAATGACCTGGGCTCCAACATCCACGTCCTGAAGACGCTGAACCTGCGCTTCCGCTGCTTCCTAGCCAAAGTGCACGAACTGGAGCGCAGAAACAAGCTGCTGGAGAATCAGCTCCAGCAAGCCTCGCAGAAGTCCCGTTACCGCGCGTTGTACAGTCGCGACGCGGCGGTGCAGGCAGACCTCGCCCCGCCGGAGACGCCGCTCCAGGGGCAGTCTCTCCAGGCCAGGTTGCCGGGCACCATCTGGAGCTTCACACACGTGAGGAGACACGGGCAGCGCTTGGAAACCCTCCAGGGCCCTGGGGTAACTTGGACGCACCCGGATGGTGTTGGGGTCCAGATTGACACCATCACACCAGAAATAAGAGCGCTGTACAATGTGCTGGCCAAAGTCAAGCGGGAGAGGGACGAGTACCGGAGAAAGTAAGTGATGTGTACCCTGGAGCGGGCGATGAACCAGAGCGAACCTCGGCTATCAGTACGGGTACGGCCGGACGGTGATGGTGGCGGTCCGAAATCTTAAGCCGACGACGACGCCCGGCTGGTCAAATCGCAAAGTTATACGCTCTGTGTATTTAAACTTCAGTCTATGTATAATATACACATATATATCATCGTCATTTGAGTATAATGTAGAAATTAATACAAAGATATTCGGTTCAAATCCAGTCTAGTAGAAACCGTCTGGACCGATAAAGTGGACCTGGTCACTGCCTTTATAGCCAGGATGTTACATCAGCATACCGAATAATCCGCTTTTTATCGTTTCGGGCAGGCTTTTTTTTAAAAAAAATATTAATACCGTTCTTGTGGTGGTTTTGGGTTTTTTAGTCGACTTCAACTGTTCGAAAATGAGCCTATCGCCTTTTCCACGTATTTTCACCATACTTAATTACGTGTCCGAATGAAATGTTATATTTCGTTAATAACGCTTGTAGGTTTTATATTCGTGTATTTTCTGCGGGTTTAGGAAGTCGGTCCTTCAGGCTGTACTGAAATGCAGCAGACTGCGAAGTTCGGCCGCGTTAGATTTATTCCAGATGACAGCGTTTACTTTAATTGCACCAGTGATATTCCACACAGTCTTTTCTTACATGACCACCCACATCGTGATCTGGAGCTTAATCGCCGTGATTCGGGGCGTACGGTAGAATATGATCCTTAAGATGTTTTTGAAATGTATGAAAAGCACCAAACTGAGGTTTGACTTCCCCCAATGGTTTTCACTTCCTCCTAAAAATCAGAGAATCAGAATCAGAATATCTTTATTGTCATTGTAACGAGTACAACGAAATTAAGTGCAGTCCCTGTGTCAGAGA
>JAACJT020000105.1:16210249-16236404 GCA_009936485.2 Gymnarchus niloticus | reverse complement strand
ACAGGGTAAAAACTGCTGTTTAGTCTGTTTGTCCTTGTTTTAATGCTTCTGTATCTTTTGCCTGATGGCAGCAGTTGTAGGGCTGCCGTTTTGGATTGACCACAGATGATGTCTGCAGCGTTGTGCAGTTTCTCCCGTTCAGTCACGCTCATTTCATGCCTGAATATTTACTTCAAAAAAATGGGGGGGGATTCACATAAGGACTGTGACCTGTGGGGGTAAAAGGTGACTTACTTCTGGAGGATTAGTCGGGAGAGAGCTGGGTAATCTAGTGGTCGCAGCTGGACCTGAAGCCAGAAGGTTTAGAACCTGACGCAGACAACACGCACCACCCAAACACCAGTGGAAGTCAGGCAAAGCCTTTGAATTAACATTCAGGGCCGTGAAGGGCTCCCTTTGCAAACATCCTGGGTAACTGAAGTTATAAATAAAGAACAAGCTCTCTTTAAATAGACAATCTGCAAGCATGACTGATGCATGTATTAATAACCTGTGAGAGGATTGAGGAATTCTACAACAGAATACCTGTAAACCTGGTACTGTTGTAAATAATCACAAGTAAACCGTATAGAGCGCATTGTGGTCTGTTATTTCAGTTGACTGGCAAAGCATCAGATGACTTGTACCTTGCGCTGCCTGTGAGACTCTGGGCTCACAGCGATCCGGTGCTGGATAAGTGCCTCCAAGGTGATTCGCAAGTCCTGTCACCTGTCTTTGATATGTCCCGCTTGACACGTTCAGTGCGAGTGGGTGGGGGTGCTTTCCGGTCCCAGCTGTTGAAATTGATGGGTGTAAAAGCATTTACACTGGATGCAGGCGTATTGCTGCTGCCGCACACAGAAAGGAAAGTGTTTGAAACTCCAATGGTTTTCCACCAGTCTACGGGTGGAGTTCAGCTACAGCTGGTGCGAGTGCCTGCTTTAGGTGAAAGTACAAGGAACATTAGGCCCTGTTGCCCAGTGTAATGCTACCAGTTCAGATTTATTTCCCTGGCTTATAAACTTCAGGGTCACAATCACCTTAAGCAGATTAACTGGCACTCTGAATGAAGAGTCAAAAGAACGTTTTTATAGGCAAAATCTGTGCATATCGTAAAACAGCCTAAGACAACTTGTATAAGGATTTATGCAGTATTAACTTCTATAATGTCTAGCATTTGTTGAATATTTCTCTGAAGGATACAACAGCCAATGCCCAGCATCCTCAAATACCACACCTTGTTCTCCTGCCACCTGATCGGTGGCCTAGGTTGTGGAGATGGGTATGATGCAAGGAAATCTGAATAAAACATTTGCGCTGAAAGAAAACAAACTCAGAGTTGCCTTTGACACTTTCCATCCAAGAATGTCACGAGGAAAATTTGCACAGAGGTATCAAAAGTTCAAAGATTCACTTTCCCTCAATACGTTTGGTCCACATAGAAGCCTTTGCTTTCATCTTTTCCTTTTCTGGACAAAGGTGCCACCTGAGTCTCTGTATTGTTGTTAACGCTTCAAAGGTACACATTTACTCTCTTTTCATTAATGAAGAATTTCAGATATTGCAGTCTGGTTCCTCACTCCTGTCATACTAAAAATATAACCCCCATTTGCAGCTAATCACTCCTTGCAGGCTCTGAACAGTAGTGGTATCAGTCAGAGTGAGAAAAGTTAATGTGATTGGGTTGGGCATCTTCGTTTCTGTCAGGTGCTGTTCATCCGTTGCCCAACTTGTCTTAAGAGCAGGATGGATGGATTAGGGCAGATGTAAATATTCATCTTTTTTTAATTTTGCTGATGTCGTACCTCCTCAGAGGGGCTTTTGTGTGAGCGCAGCTTTTGGATGGGGGAGTCCAATTAGGGAGTTGAATCCTTTGGGTCAGAGTAGCAGGACGCTGGCTGCCCTGCTCTCAGCTGGATGAGCCCTCCCTGGGCTGGGGTCAGGCTTTTAAATAGCAGGCCTGTTTTTTTTTTTTTTTTTTTTTTTTGGCATGGGCTGATTTACCATCAAACAGTAGCTTTATGTAGATTGATAAATTCAAGGGTACAGTGTAGTGAGGGAGGGCTTTGGCACAGACACAGATGTACAGTCATGAAGTCATTGTAGTGTGCGAAGACAGGCTGGATAATGAGGCCTACAGCCAGTGAGGAAGTGGTCTCTGAGGTCCTGCTGTGACACATCATATCGGGCTTTTCAGTGGCAGACAGAAGTCTTTTTCAGTAGAGGCTTCAATGTGAATTTAGTACTGCTGCGTGTGTCGTAAAGGGTGCAAGCAGCGTGGTCCCCATTCTGAAGAGATGAGCCCCCCCATATCAGAAATACCTCTCATCAGAATTATGATCCCGCTTTCCTCTTTCAAAACACAGGGGGTCTTATCACTCCTCTTTGAAGGATAAGAAAATGAAGTGTTCTGGGCTACAACCACCTTTAATGTCTGGTTGCCCGTGCTCCTGAAATCCTGGCTTAAAAAAAAAAAATCCGATTGTGTTTGTATTCCTCAACAACTTTGCAGCAGAAACAAAAGGCTGTGTTAAATTAGCCAATCCAAAGCAGTTATTCAGCTTAAAGACGTTTAATTGGTTGTTTCACAATTGAACTTACTGAATTTTTGGGCCAGCCAGGAAACAACGAATTAGCCTTTTTTATAATTACATTTTAGCAGCACTTAGCATGTGCAGAGGATGGAAGAATGCCATTCATCACAAATTGGTAAAAACAAGTGAGATCAAAAGGAATATGGAAAAGGCCCATTGGAACGCACTGCTAATTAGCGACGCATCTATCAGCTGGCTCAGATGGTGAATTGAACCCTATAATTCAGCATCAGAGAGTAGCTAGTGGTCTTGGGGCTCCCACTCTGGTGGTGATTAACATCTTCTGAAAGCATTATTGTTTTATGGTGGAGAACTTTCCCAAGGAATTGGGTGAAACTTCCGAGTGTTCTAGACCCCCTGTAGTTTTTGTTACAATTGCTCTGTTATTGAGATGCAACCTTTGTTCCGGGTGATTTTTTTTAAAAAGTGTATTCTTTATTTTGCCAGACCCATGAAATCTTTTGGGTTTTGTCATAGAAGTTCCCAGCTCAAGGGTCTAAGGGCAGAGCCTCTCTGGGATGGATGTGCGGATGCTTAACATGCTGACGAATTTACTAATGCCCGCCACAAAGTTTCTGTAGACATGAGTGGGAGTATTTTTTTAAATTTTTTTTAAGGAGACAGGAAATTTGCACAAAGAATGTGTTCTAGCATATACAATGCCAGGGAATTTGACTAATAGATGAGGAAGTTACAGATGGTTTAGACAGTTTGTAATAAGACAGTGGGGAGAGTGCAGGAAGTACCCAGCCACAGCCCTGAACTAAAGCTTACTCTTGCCTTTTTTGTGTTTCTGCATTTTAATTAAAATTTCTTTTAACATTCTTCCTATAGGCACATAGGGAGAAAGTTACAAGAAAATGCGCTTGCATTGGAGAATGAATTGTCTATCACTTTAAGGGCAGAATGGTCAATGTAGGATCTGAAGTGAGAATAACTGTTTAGTCTCCAGTTGGCACAGCTGGTCACAGTAAGGGGATGGGTCACAAATATAGCAGCTTGGACAGCTGGGGTTGGGAACTGGATTATCCCTTGGTGTAAACGTATAAACCGTCTAAATCCTGGCTGTGCATTCTCTCATAGACGGTCCTGATTGAAGGTCTACCTGTGTGTACATTCATGAGGTAATGCAAGTAGACAGGTGATTATGGTTAAAAACAGGTGGAGTTTCGTTTCACTGTCCTGGAGGTGTAAGCATGTGCTTAGTCGATGTTTTCAGTTTCAATCTGTCCTTCATCAGGTGAGAGGGGTTGCAGTGACAAGTCTGGCCTGGGCTACACAGTTCTCCATTGATACCTCCACTCCTCTTTCATCTTCCGGCCACTTCACCATCCTGCTCTGCCTCTTTGTCAGTTTACAAAGTCTTCCCTCTTTCCAGTTCTTGATGTACTCTTTTCTCCCTCTCCGTTACTCTGCCCATTCACTGCCTTCCCTCTGTCCACTCCTCCACCAATTCATCCATTGTTTCCTGTTTCCGCCTGAATGAACAGAACCAGAATCTGAACCAGAAGGGGTTAGAAGGAGCCTCTCGTGTTATCCTTAGCAAGAGTCCTGGAGGGTCGCAAACCCGTTTTACATGTATATCTGCTATCAGTTTCTGGGAAATCTGTAAGACCCGACAGTGACCCTCCTACAGTGGTATTAGGGACTCATTTTCATTTAGTGATGACAAGAACTCAGGTTGATTTTTACCGGATTTCATTATCTCAGCATCTAAATTCTTGTGTAACGATAGGTTCTGTTAATAGAAACAAGCTTTAAATATGGGTGATCGCAGCAGCTGTCTCCTTCCCTCCAGAGCAGGGGTGGCAGTGTGACAAGCCCTGTACACCCTTTGTCAACCCCTACCACACTCCGTGGTCAGTCCCTAACCACTTCAGTCCTCCCCCCTTTGTGCTCTGTCTTGTGTTTCTCAGACTTCTCGCTTGCTGGGCCTCCATCTCTGTGGAACATGGTCATTTGTTTGAACATGTGGTGGGATGGGCCTGGAAATGGGGGGTGTCTTCAGATTCTGCGAAATAGCTGGTGGGGTTTTATTAGTCACACCTAAGCCGAGAGCTGATGTCATGTATTATCCGTGATGGGTGGTGTCATTTTGCTTTTATCCCTTTATCATATGGAAACTTTGTCAAGTTATCGGGCGTCTCCTTTTCTGTCCCTCCAGGTAATAAGGTGATTCTTCTCAAATCTCCAGAAAGTCATATGGCTTGCGCAGAGTGTGGCATTATTGCATGTTTTAGCCTGTGAGATGGATGAATTTAAGCCTACATCATGGGTGTTGTTTTTCTTTTCGGTTTGCTGGATCAGAAATGCTTTTCAGATATTACTTTGAGCTGAATACATCTGCAGGAGTTGCAGGACAATTTAATTAGCCAACCTGTTATATAATTACAGGATGGCTTTCATAGTCTTGCCAACTGCCCAGGCTTCCTCCTGCTCAGAGCCAGGTTGTGGCAAGTAAAAGGTGGGAAACCCTGTAACTCCCGCCCCCCTGTTTAGTGTTAGTGGCAGGTGACAAACCCTGGCTCTGAGTGGTTTTTATCAAACTGTGTGTGTGAAAGTGCTGTTACACATGTGGGTTATGTACAACCCCAATTCCAAAAAAGTTAGGACGCTGTGTAAAATGTAAATAGAATGCAATGATTTGCAAATCCCATAAACCCATATTTTATTCACAATAGAACATAGAAAACATATCAAATGTTTAAACTGAGAGATGTTACTATTTCATGAAAAATATTAGCTCATTTTGAATTTGATGGCAGCAGCACATCTCAAAAAAGCTGGGATGAGGGCAACAAAAGGCTGGAAAAGTAGTACTAAAAAGAAACAGCTGGAGGAACATTTTGCAACTAGGTTAATTGGCAACAGGTCAGTAATATGATTAGGTATAAAAAGAGCATCTTAGAGAGGCAGAGCCTCTCAGAAGTAAAGATGGGCAGAGGGTCACTAATCTGCAAAAGACTGCATCTACAAATTGTGGAACAATTTCAGAATAACGTTCCTCAATGTAAAATTGCGAAGACTTTGAATATCTCATCATCTACAGTACATAATATGATCAAAAGATTCTGAGAATCTGGAGAAATCTCTGCATAAGGGACAAGGCTGAAAATCAGTATTGGATGCCCGTGATCTTCGGGCTCTCAGGCGGCACTGCATCAAAAACAGGCATGATTCTGCCGTAGAAATCACTGCATGGGCTCAGGAACACTTCCAGAAATCATTGTCTATGAACGTAGTTCACCGTGCCATCCACAAATGCAGGTTATAGCTCTGTCATGCAATGAAGAAGCCATATGTGACCTGATCCAGAAACACCACCGTCTTCTCTGGGCCAAAGCTCATTTAAAATGGACTGAGGCAAAGTGGGAAACTGTTCTGTGGTCAGACAAATCGAAATTTGAAATTCTTTTTGGAACACATGGACGCTACGTTGTCTGGACTAAAGAGGAGAGGGACCATTCGGCTTGTTATCAGCACTCAGTTCAAAAGCCCGCGTCTCTGATGATATGGGGGTGCATCAGTGCCGATGGAATTGGCAGCTTGCATATCTGGAAAGGCACCATCAATGCTGAAAGGTATATACAGGTTTTAGAGCAACATATGCTCCCATCCAGACGACCTCTTTTTCAGGGAAGGCCTTGCATTTTTCAGCGAGACAATGCTAAACCACATACTGCATCTGTTACAACAGCATGGCTTCATAGTAGAAGAGTCCGGGTGCTTAACTGGCCTGCCTGCAGTCCAGACATTTCACCAATTGAAAACATTTGGCGCATCACGAAACGAAAAATACGACAAAGATGACCCAGGACTGCTGAGCAGCTAGAATCCTGTATCAGACAAGAATGGGACAACATTCCTCTCCCAAAAATCCAGCAAGTGGTCTCCTCAGTTCCCAGACGTTTATGAGAGGATGCTACACAGTGGTAAACATGGCCCCGTCCCAAATTTTTTGAGACGTGTTGCTGCCATCAAATTGAAATGACCTTATTTTCTTAAAATGGTACATTTTCTCAGTTTAAACATTTGATATGTTTTCTATGTTCTATTGTGAATAAAATATGGGCTTATGAGATTTGCAAATCATTGCATTCTGTTTGTTTACATTTTATACAGCATCCCAACTTTTTTGGAATTGGGGTTGTAGGTTAATACTTTCTCATGAAAAGTGCTGTTTTTTTTTTTTTTGGCTTTTCTCTCGCACGTACATGAATGTTGAGGTTTCTGTAAACCCTTCACAATTTTTCTGGCTGGACTTCTCTCCTCCTCGAGAAAACTGGGGAACTTGGAGGTAAGGCAACAAGCTGGTGCTTGTTGTACTACTATGTTGGGTTGGGCAGTTTTCCCTGGAATTCATTAATGAACACTTCCTCTTAACAGTGACTAACACCTGTGTATGCCCTTGGAGTGGCAGACTGCTGGGTGTTTTCTTGCCTGAGGAAGTCACATGGTCAAACCCTACCAATTCCTACTGTGGAATGGCATATCTGCAGTCATTATAAGCAGATAGACAGCAACAAGCCCTCCATCCACCCCCATCACTTCTATACCAGCAGTCTGTTTATAGCTAAGGGCTGCTTCACAAATGTTAGATTGCCTTATGGGGAGGGTCTTTAGCATGTAATACTGGCTGTCACTTACTCTGAGTGAAGAGTTAGGGAGATTTCCCAGTTAACAGTTAGTAGGTGGCCTTATGGAATTACGAATGCAGCTGCGAATGACTAGACCTAGATCACTGGGAAAGGGGCCATGACTGTCGATTCCACTTGCCTGAGTTTCCCAGAAGTCCCAGCACATTGAGTGGTTCCCCTTTCACTAGCAGCTGGTACCCTGCATAAATTGAGATGTTGCTGTATTTAGTTCGAATTGAAGAATTCCTGGAGAGACCCATCTGGAAACTTTTCACCATAGCAGATTGCTTAGAGCAGGGAGATAATTGATGTTAATGACTAGCGTCTGTCGTATGCTGAGCCGGGACATCATACTGCGAGCTCTGACAGTACCTGATCATTAAAGGTATTTGCTGAGTGCTTGTCTTTGCGCTTATTCCCACCTAATTCGATAGACATATAAACACACTTCAACTGTCACACAGCAGGTACCAAGTAGGATGAACTGTTTCTAACCGAGACTGCGAGTTGTGGGAATGCCATATATGGGCGAACTTCATTACATGGGTCTAAAGTGATAAACAGAGGTCAGTAGAGGGAATGGTCTCATTTTTGCTTATGAGATGCCAATCAAACTTGGGTGTTACGACTACTGTAATTAGTGATTTATCTTTCAGTTTGTGACTTATTTCAGTTCTGTTGTTTCCCTTCTCTGGGTGCTTTGGTATCCACGGGGACATGTGGGCCAGCCTTGCTCACCACTCTAAAATGTTGAATCTTGGGATGGCGGCAGCTTACTCTCCTTGCCCCATGATTCAGTAGGATCAGCGTCTGAGCGTGGCCTTTCCCTTCCTCAGGTTGAGATTGAGCAGATGGCCGGTACAGTGAGTCCCCTTCCTATTCCCTGTCCCCTCTCTTCCTCCTCTAACATACACGTCACACACGGCTTCCTAAGGGTATGTTTCCTTCTCCCGCATGTGTATTGTTCGTTTCTGGCTGGCATTCATTAAGGTATGTCAAGTCGTCGTTTGCTAAGATGTTTTCTATTGATAGGAAGCACTTTGCTAACGGTACTTACAGTTAGTGCATGATTTTTTTTTTTTTTTTAGCTCTTTACTTACTGTTGTTGTTTTAAAGATGTTAGTGGACCAGACAAGTTTTATGAGGTGTCAGTTAATGGCTAGACATCAGTTCAAAAGGGCACAGCTGCTCTGAATGGATTAATTGCATGTTCAGTCCCTCTTCAGTTAATCTTTGGAGTTAGCCAGGCTGTGAAAGTAGGCTGTGAAAAAGCACTCAGAGGCAGCATCGACCTTTGGTCTCCACAGGCTAACTCCATCCTGCAGCCTTTTTACTGAATGTGTATTCCTTTGCGTCCTTGGTGTGCCATGGCTGGAGGCAAACCACGCATCAAACCTCATAAACCCACTCTCAGTTTCAGTCCTCTCCCGTTCTGAAGCAAATGAGTGTCTCGCCTTAGGAGTGTGACTAGTGGGGATCGGAATGCTCCCTGATGGAGCTCAGAAAGGCTGCCAGATTGCATCAGTAATAAATGGCCTGTCTGTGGTTGTCACGGAACTGTTATGACGACAAGGAGAAGGTCATTTCCCTTTCTGTAGTCAGGAGTCGGCGGCAGTCAACAAGCCAGGTGAGGACAGGAGGCTCACTTGCCACATGAGAGTCAACCAGCATCCGGCACCCCAGTGCTGTTTGTGTTAAGGGCCTTGCCCAAGGGCTCAACAGCAATATGAAGACTCTGCTGGTTACAGGTTTTGAACCCATGATCCCTAACCTTCTGAATTGCACATTCCTCCAGGGTCTGGAGGACCAGTGCAGTGAGAGTTAGACTTTGCTGTGTGATTTGATCCATTTAGGCTCACATCTAACTTTTTTCTTTTGCTAAATGAAGCTGATTCAGTGAGCATATAATATAGCCCCCAAGTGTAATGGATGTGCTGAAAGATACCACAGATGTCTGAGTGTTTTAGTTATGACGATACACTATAAAGAATGAGTAATCGCAAGAGGCTTGCAGTTCCTTACACCTTTTGTCTAGATCAGACATTTTTGAGATACAGTTCAGTATTTTAACACAGCATGGGTGGAGGAGCCACACCCTGTCAGTGAGGAGCATTGCTGGGTCTTGCGTAATGGCTAAGTCTCCTGATGGTTTGTGAATTCTTCTTCCAGGGCATAGTTAACCTATAGACTTTCCTTCATGTGCTGTCTTGTACTTCTTTGTCTATCTTCCTTGCTGTCTCACTCCTTTAGTAGTGTTCTCCCCCTGTGTGTGACAACCTGACAGACGTGACACCTACCTCCCAAGGTCTGTTGAGATGCTTGTGGAAGGCAGATGGGTGCACTGAAGACCTCTCCTGATGCAGGGCCTGGTTCCACTCACAGAGCCCCAAAGCTTCCTACAGCTTAGAAGAAAGTGATGGAGGGAAATCTTGTTAAACTTTCCCAGATGCTCCCAGCCAAGCTGACTTGCTGACCTGAAGCTACTGTGTTATCAGCTCTTTTTTGCTTTGTGTTGCTTCTTCTGTAAACCCCTTTGGTTGAAGGAGGGCAGTGGAAGCCATGAATCGGCTGGTGTTCTGTTAGCAAATCCTGTGTAGCTTCTTGAGTCTGTGTAAGTAGGAGTCAAGGCTACTCATTGATTAGTTCCCCTATCTGGGGATTCAGGTCCTCTCTCTTAATCTAATCTTAACCTCTGCAGGTTGCGGTAGTTGAGGTTAAGAGGGTTTATTCCCAGATCAGGCTAAGGCATTGAAGAAACTTCCTTTCCACAATAATGTCTGCCAGAGCTGACAATATCTGAAAAGAGTCAGCGAATTAGGAAAAAGGTGACACGTGGCTTATTGGTAACCGCAGCAGGCATCCTCGGCATTGTCTTTCATTTACCTGAGCGGCACTGAATAAGCCACTGAAGTCAGCAAGACTCATTTTAAACCTGAGCTTTAGCTATGACACCTTTGCCAGACTGATTATTGCCAAGCCCTACAAGTTCTGACACTGAGGAGGCAGAACCTCACTGTTTCCTGGAAACAATTGTGCACTCTTACCTCATGTATCACCCAATGCCACATGTAAACTCGTCTCTTCTTGTTGGAGATAGGATGTACCAAAGGAGTACTCTTGGAATCGGATCATTCTTTTGTATGACATCAGAGGGCCAACCTCAGTGTTGGTTTGGGGGGGAATCAGTAAGTTGAGTCCTCCTCTGTCTGGGTGTACTTTGCTCTCCTCTGCCTACTATGCTGTGTGAGAGATGCTTCCATTTGTGTTGGAGGGAGACCTTGGTAGCTGTTGTACTTGGGTTATAGCACTTAGAGACTATCATAGGATGTGCTCATAGAATCATTTTCATTAAGCACAAGAAACAAACACGTATGCAAAAAAGCCACTTCCTATGTTTTTTTTGTCTTGTTCCACTTAATTTCTGAAAAGAGCAACTGTACACGTAACGTTTTCCAGTGTTGAAAATGCCTGGCGTTAACTGATATGTATGTCCAATCCAGTCAGTTCAGTACATATTAGCACAGCCTATGTTCTTGTCTGTTTATTAATGTTTCACACAAACACAAGATTTAAACCTTTCCTGCAAGTATGGGACTAATTATATGGGTTTTGTTTCGACAGAACACAACAGTCACAACATCGAATGACTTTTGTTTTCGCTGTTGTCTGCATTTGACTAATGACACCTGTGTCCTTCACTACAGTCAAAAAACCTTTGTGAAATCATTTCAGTGTCGTGGTTTGGTTGGGCGCTGCCTTGTGTGAATTGTACCTCCTTTTGATGGTCTGCCTGGAAGCACCCAGCTATCCTAGTTGCCTCGTCCTCCTCTGCCTGCATGTTTGGCAGTAGATTTGGTAGCCGAAGGTTTGCCGTTTGGGTTTTTTTTTTTTTCCCAGCACAGTCTATTTAAGGAGCTTGTATTTGCGGCTGCAGAGAAATATTCCTCGCAATGTGCTGAGTCACGCCCCTAAGCCAGCCGTTTTCCTCTGGGATCACGTCACATGACATCATGAATGGTGTAAAGTACAGATGTCATGAGCCTCCTTGAACATTGTGAAGGAATTTCTGTTCCCTTTGGTGTTCATTACGTTCTAAAATAATACATTCTGTGGCTTAAGAGCTTCTCTTCTAAATGGGTGTATCTGGAAAACTTGTTGACAACTTGTGGCATGTTACTTCCTTGCATTATAACACAGCTTTGGGCAAACTGCAGACACAATATTTTAAACCTTTGGCGTGTTTTCACTGGGGAAGAAACCTTTAATGTGAAGTAAGCAAAATTACCAGCAGTATGTCTCATAACTCGAAGGATGAGTGGAAAGCTTTCCTAATCAGGCTCTGCATCGTAGCTGAATAACAATTCATGACCCCCAGCATGACTGATGCTCCAAACTGTGCTTTGCTCTCATTGGACAGGCAGGAATTCCATCAGTCTTAAATTGCCCATGACATGCTACAAGGTTGCTTGGCAACTGGAGTGTTTGCAGATATGGCTGTGGTGTGGTTATGTGTGGGGATGTATGTAGCGTGCTACATTTAATCAGGGAGCGGATCAGGACAGACTCCTGAAGAGCAGCAGGCTGGGGGAGGGGTCCAGTCTGGGTTAGAGAATGACGGAGTGCTGCTGCGATTTTTTTTTTTTTAATGACTCTGTCAGATGCAGAAAGCAGCGTGTGAGTCAGTGGTGTGCGGGGACCATATCCTGTTGGTTATTCAAACAACAAGGTGCCTGGAGTTACTGATTTTGGCAGTTGCTAAATTACAGCACAATAAGATTATTTTATAATTATATCATATCTGTTAGTATTATAGCTAATAATGATGTCTCATACTGTGCTTTAAATTGGAGTAGGAAAAGAGGAATAGTGTGACTGGGGAACATGAGGAAGGGGGGTGAAGCATGTGAGAGAATGAGGGGCCTGAAAGTGAAGCCTCTCAATACTCGACCTTGACAAGTGGCCTATTAAGCACTTTCATACTCTGTAAAGTGGGGGGGCTCAGCTCCCTTAGCTCAACCTTGCGATTAATGTCACCCCAGACATACTGGTTTCTGTTGCTGTAGCAGAATGTAGACCCTTCTCCCCACACTTCAGAAAACCAATTCCAATGCATATTATCCTTTCCCTCATGGTATAGTTCTCAACATTGTACCTTGTTTAGGGGTCTTTCTTGGGTTACACTTTTTCTGAACAATGTGGTGGTGTTATTCCATCCACCAGAAACCAGCTAAAGGAAATATGGGCCCTGAGCCCCCGAATACTTAAGGCAAGATGAAGATGAAATTAAACATTATATGAATTCTTTTTTAATATTGAATGAACATTTATCTATAGGCAGCATGCAAAGTGCTTTGCCGGCCATACAGTGGAGTTTTGCTGTTAGCCTAGAGGGATCTGGGCTGCAATGGAACACACTCTAGTGGCAGTGTCACATAGCAAGAAACAGTCAGTGAGGGCAAAGCAGAACAACTGAAAAAGAACACAAAATTGGCAGAGTAATAAAGGAAGAGGAACAGAAAGGTGGAATGGAAGTACCATAAACGTGATTGTTGTCACCTCATCCCTAACCTAGAAAATCAGTGGTGTGTCATGTTTAGTCACTGACATTACCTTGGTTTCATGCCAATAAGTAAAATATCATGGGTGGATAAGAGAATGTTGCAGATATTTCCTACGGGGCCTTTTCAAGGAAATGGACACCCTGGTAATATTAGGGTAAAGATGGTCCTCCAGCTGTTGGTTTTGACCGTTTGTTCCATGGCTACTCCAGTTAACACTTTCAAGGGGGAAACCTTCAGATTTTCTCAGAGTCAAACTATGAACTTGAGAACAAAGGAGAACATTCTAAAGTGAAATCCCCTGCCATTTATGGACAGCAGGCAGAAGATTTAGGATTCAGAACTTGCTGAAACTTGCTCATATTAATCATCTATTTCCAGGATAACAAAGGCAAACACCGTGCGTGATTAAGGTATGATTCACCCAACGTGGACATGACATAACTTTGAAAACACTGGGGTGGTGATGACGTTCAGTGCAATGATGTGTTCAGCAAGGATATCTATCTATCTTTCAGCTTGTTTAAAGAAAAAAAGCTGTTTCCCAGGGATCTCCGAACTGGCCAACTTTCCCCTGGTCTCCAGAAAGTGATAAGGAACGTGCAGAGGAATGACAGTGATTTGCAAAAGTGTAGTGTATTATTTGTCTGGTAGTAGCATGTGTGTGCGTTTGTTGACGTTCTGGTGGAATGTCTTTGTTCTCTTGATAAATCCCTTCCTTATAAATCTGCCTTGTTTCTTGTACTTCACAGTAGACCTTTTGGTTGTAGACTCAGCATAGATACTCCAGAAGGCTGTACTTATAGGACAGTTTATCAGTCTGCATTAATGATATGTAAAAATGATGAATCAATCAAGAATCAAGACGTAAAATCTTATCAGGTATCAATGATGGCTTATGAGTAGATTGATGCATCAAGAAGCATTTTTACATGCCTTGAATTGTTTTTATATTGTTGATTGTTCTAAGTGAAACCTTCAGTCATTTCCCGTGCCTTCAGAAGTTATTTCTCAATCGACGCAGGATGAGTTGTGGAGTAGTTTTGTGGATATGGCAGGCTACATTTAGCGCACATTTCTACAGATTGTCAAAAGGCTGTTTCCCACGTTTGGGGCCGTATCATTGAATGGGAGCCTGTTTGCAATTCCAGAAGTTTGTGGAAAGTGAATAGCATGATGCATACCTCAGCTGTCTTGGGCGCGTGGGCCTGTTGGCTTCCAACACGGTGACTAGCCTATTACGTTATCCAGAATGCAAGAGGGGACCTTGTCTATGGGGCAGAGAACACTGCCCTTGTAAGGTGATCGTCATTTTGTTTTGTCCCTCAAAATAAAAGCTAGAGCTGTGGTAGACCTTTTTGAGCTAGGTCATGACAAAGAGCTCTAACAGGCTTGCTATTCTCTTCATAGCTTTTCCGTGTGTCTGAATTGTTTTGGTTTATGCTGTGCTGCAGATGTCAGGGAGAACGCACTACAATGGAAAGTCTTTGGAACTTTTGTTTAGGATGAATGCTATGATCTTGAGCTAGGAGGCGTCTTGGTTCAGGGCTGATTCTGAAAAGTGGGGACCCTCTGAAGAGTCGACAGGAAAGGGGTCGTACCTACAGGCTGGAATGTCTAGGGTGCAAGGCAAAGGGAAATGTACTCTGATTTTGGGTGGAATGTTGGGTATACCTAGAGGGGCAGACAGAAATGGGTGGGCCCAGATGTGAAGAATTAACCTCATTTTGTGAGACAGATCTGCTTGCATCTGGAAGAGCATACGTGTAGTCGAAGTGGTATACTGGTACCAAACTGGACCTTTCGTAACATAAAACTTAATTTGATCTTTCTGGCAAGTTACCAAGTGTGGAGTATAGCTGCAGTGCTGCACCAAAATTAACAAGGCAGCACAGGGCCGCTTCCATGCAGTCAACAGGAAACATCATGGGCAATCATCAAATGAAATGGTGCTGCCGTCGGCAAAGCGGTCTGCCAAAGAGTTCCTCTTTGTCAGTCTGATGTTGGAGGACTGTTCTGTTTATTTGTGTTGCCATGTCAATGGTTAGGAAGTGGGCGCTGTGCCTTGCTGTGAGCAGATCTTTATCATGTGCCCTGGCAGTAAGACTTGGTGGTAAGGCGTGTCTCAGCCGCCGGCTAACCTAATGATATGCATAACTGTTAATGGGGAAGAGTTTTATTATTCTATCTGTAGGCAATTTAACCAATAAGGATTCCGTTTCATCTCATTGCCAGTGCTAATTCACTGTGACCAGATTCATTCAAAACCACATCTAGAAGGATGAATGTTAATGTGGAATGGTTTGAATTTTACTTCATGGCAAAAATGACTAGTTTTCTTCTGTTTATAAGCTGTCCAGGGGATTTCCATCTTTTTATACGGGATTCTGTAATTGTGGAAGGGGCTAGTAGAGTGAAGGTAAATAGCATTTTTTGTTATTTATGTTTTTAGGCTACAATATGTACATACTGTATAGCAATTGCATATTTTCAGAATTAAGTATATTCAATTTTTATATACTCTGGACTTTAGACACTCTGATTTACTTGGTACTCCCTTTAGTCTTAAGTTATTGGAGTCCTTGAGACCTGTTGCTTGTAAAAGCATAATGAATGACCATCTCAGCTCTGTTCCTAGTTTTGTGTGCCCATCTTTCAAGTTTTTTACGTACTTGTCCTTGTTGCTCTGAATTGAACGGAAGGAATCCTCCCCGTTTATGAGTTTGGCTTCTGGGTGCATTGGAAAGTATGGTGGAAAGATGTCAAGCTCACAGGCACATGTGCCTCCCTTGAGGTCTCTACTATTCAAAGGTGTGTAATTAAGGTTTTTTTTTTCTTTTGTATTAAGCTGTAATTTAGTTTGTTGTAGAATGCTGGAATGAAAATACTGAATGTACTGCGTTTTTAGGCTTGTGTGCATGATCTCCTACTGAAAGCTGACATATACTGAAGTGGTAAATTTCATAATCCAAGGGGAGGAATGAAGATCTGAGAGTGTTTTGAGGAATTTGCAAAAACTGAAGACACACAGATTATGGGTTTGAAAGGCTGAAAAACGTGCATTTCTACTGCTGGTGCTGAAGGTTCCTGCTTGCTGACTGATAAGCTTGGTTTGTTGTGAGAAAACGCTCCTTCCTTCTGATGAATACATGTGCAGAAGGCAAGTTTTGTTTTGTACATATAGTAACTTCTTGTGCATAAATATGTTTCAATAGAATATATGTGAGGAAATGCCCCCAGTACTCTTTTAAGCGTCATGTTGATGATTCTGTAGTCATGAGTCAGGGTTAGGATGGTTGAAGGTCTTGGCAGAATATTTTGGCCATGCACAGCAGTAAATGTGGTTATGCATTGTAGTAGGATTTCCTACTGTGTGACCTGCACTGACCTAAGTTGTCCTGTATTGCAGATGGGAAGAGGAACTGTCCAAACGTCAACAGATGGAGTCCATGGTGGAGACCTTACAGGAGGTGTGACCTTAACCAGCTCCCCCCCTCGCTTGAACCTGATAATGTATCACAGAGATGGTGTGAGTTTGAGAACTTGAGCAGGCGGCCATGTTGACTGCTGTGGGCAATGTGTCTTTTCAGAACGTTCAGGAGTCACAGGCCATCCAGGAGGCGCTGAGCGAGAAGGTGGAAAGACTGAAGGCTGAGCTGGTGGTTTTCAAGAGCCTTGTGACTGATGTAAGGGTCTCCAGGTCTTGTTTGGCATTTCTTACTTCATTCTCTACCTTTCCTACAAGGGGACTCAGTTGTGGTGTCTTTATAAAAGTTCTATAAAACGAAAATATAAACACACCAAGAGATGTAAAAAAGCAGATTTGTTTGATTTATTCATTTGACCAAGTGCTCTTTCACGTGACACGTTTTATAGAGTATTTTACGATAGATGCATGCAAAAAGATGCTAAACCTGAATCAACTGTCAGCTGCCTTCTCAGTTAATGGAAGCCTAATTAAGTGAAACACTACCGTTGGTCCAGGTACATTGAAGGACTCTGCCCATTAGACATTTACAACGCCATACAAATTTACAAAGCTCCCTTAATCAGCTGATTCAATCTTTTTTGACACCCATAGTCTAGAATTGAGTTCCGTTCTTTGACTATGTCTGGGCCTTGACTGACTTGGCTTAGAGTGACTGGGTGGGATGTGTGGAGTTTCAGGCTCGGCCCGTGATGGTTCAGTGAGGTCCAACTTGCCACTGAACTACAATCCAAGCCTTATTTGGCAGCTTGTTGTCATGGCAGTGGAGACATCCCTGAGTAAACAGTTGCAGAAGTTTCGAAGGCTAATGATTGGTGGATTCCTGTATGCTCAAATAAGCCAACAGAGGATAAAAACAGTTGACTGGAGGAGGAGCCCTGTAACCTCTCACTGTAAGAGAGCGGTGTTCAAATTCCCATCTATTACACCACAGCAGAGCAGCCATATGGCACTGGAATGAATACACGAACCCCAGACAGATTTCCAAACGCCGTCCTGAGCTCTTTTGGACTGTGATGGCATGCATCACCTTCCCACAGCTTCTGACTAATGCTACTGCGTTATATACTGGGGTTCCTGAAAAGTACCAGCTGTTGGTGTGGCTCTCCAGGGGCATGAGGGGGAAGTGGGGAGACACAAAAGGCCTCTGGTGACTTGGGCTCTGTTTAGAGGCCCTTGTCAGGTAGGGGAACCTGGAAGTATAACTCACCTCCCTCTAGTGTCCCCCTTCTAACCAGTGTAGTGCAGCTATATTCTTAATTGTTCTTCTGTTACTTCATTATTTACATCACATCCCACAAGCTTGGTGGGTGGGATGGCTGGCTGATATCTCCAGGCTTGACTCCCAGCTTGAGCTCTGTGTGTGGAGTTTGCATGTTCTCCCTATATTGTGTGGGTTTCCACCTGTAGCCCAAATACATGCAGCTAGACTAATTGGGGTATCTAAGTTTCCCTGTGTGTGTGTGTGTGCGCGCGCACCCTGTGACTGACTGGCATACCATCCAGGATGTACCTCAGCCTTGTACCCTATGCTGCCTGGGATAGACTCCAGGCCCCCCTATGAGTCCCCACAGAAGTGCTTAACCCCTATGAAGCTTTAACTAATAAGGTTGCGTGTGTCATGTGACTGGGGGATTTAACAGCTGATTGCCTCAATCGCATCTTAAAACCCCACACCCTTCCTGTCAGTTGTCCTTCTGACTGGTCTCCACCTACCCCATCTCCTTTTAGCAAATGTCCGACCTGGACACCAAGATCCAGGAGAAGGCCATGAAAGTGGACATGGACATCTGCCGCCGCATCGACATCACGGCAAAGCTGTGCGACGTAGCCCAGCAGCGCAACTCAGAGGACATGTCCGTCATGTTCAATGTGAGCCCGCCTCGGGTGCCTGCAGACAGGGTACGTATGCCCAAGGGAGCTTGAGCTTGCTTCCGCAAAGATGCAGGCCCATAGGGGCACATAGGGCAGTTGGTAGTTAAGGAACTGGCCCAGTAAGGTTTCTGTTTCAGGATGACTAGCTTTTGTATTCTGATGCTGCTTCGACTTGCAAGACACTCCAGAGAAAAATATCTGATTAGCTGCTAAAAACCAAGTCAGAATTTTCCAGACTGATGGACATTTCTAGTCTGTGAGCCCCTCTTGAAATGAGTCACTGAGCATTTTCAAAGACTACGTTTCTCTCTGCTGGGGAGTTTGCTGACTTTCTTTGTATAAGCACTTCCTGTGGGTGAACTTCCTGTTTTTGATCTATGACTGGTCTGAGTAGATTGGCTACAGCTTATTTAATTTTCTCTTGTTTTCTGTCCTCCTGCACTGGAGGTACTTGCAAGTTCCAGATGTTGAAGGGTTTTTCAATCCCATAGAAGACTAGTGTAGGAAGCCAAACTTTCCTTCAGATGTCTCCTTTGAAGGGGTGGGGCCATGACTTGGCTCCTTCACGGAAGAGCATTACACGTGTCTGTGCCTGACACTCCGGAAGGATTATCACACGTGACCATCGCATCGTTTCCATATAAGGAATGTGCACTTTTCTCTAGGATATCCTAATTCACCCATTTATTTCTCCTTTCCTTCCTCCCCTCGTTTCCTCCAAGAACTTTGAGCTAGTGGACAAGGAGACGGGGAGAGGAAACGAGTGGAGAAGATGAAATAAGCAAATTGAGACAAAGCCATTGTCATTGAGTTTGATGACTGTGAGTAGGTGGGTGTCATAGATTGGGGTGGGAGAGGAATGCGGAATCAGCAAGGGTATTTCCTCTAAAACATTCAGGCAGCAGCAACCCGAAAGAAGGACCGGAAGGTGGTTTCAGATGAGGACAATTCAGAGATGGATGCTGACCCCAGCACATCAGAGGAGGAGGTGGCCAGTTCGCTCAATATCACTGACGAGATGAAGCGGATGCTCAACCAGCTGTGAGTTCACGCGCTGCATTGGCAACTACTCCGCATGTTACCATGTGCTTCTCAGACATTTGTAACCGTCATGTTGTTAACACCTACTTGTGCTTTTTAATGTTGTATTAACCTGTGTATCTGATAATGCAGTACACCACTGGTCTAATACTGCAACACTCTGGTGGTGTGGTGAATTGCACCCATAAAGCCGGAAGGCAACTTTAGACTCAAACGTTAATTATACTGACTACAGTAAAAACCTTTTGAAAGCATTACTACACAAAATGAACTGTTCAGGTGACTTTTACCTCCAGTGGGATTAGCTGTGTCAAGGTTTTGTGTTACTAGATAGTTAGCTCAGCCTATGGTGGCCTCTGACAGCGAGACCTGCAGTGACTCCTCTCTCTGTTCGCCCTGGGCTCTTCCCCTTCCCTCATTTGTTGTCCCCTGCCCACCATGATGTCCCCCTGCCTCTCCCGCTTTGACCCTTGGGGCCTACCATGATAAACACTCTGTTGCCAGGAGGGAAACGTTTGACATTGACGATGACTGCGACAGCCTGACATGGGAGGAGAACGAGGACACATTGCTCTTGTGGGAGGACTTCACCAACCTCAATGCACCCCCAACGCTCTGCATGGCTAGCTGTGCGGCTGACTGCCTTGGGGAAGGCCAAGACTCTGTGAGTCTGCATCCTCTACCCTCCCCGTTCCTATTACTGCCCATCAGTTGCTAAAAGGTGCCTTCTCATCTTTAATGTAGGTCTTCCATGACGGAACCCTGGGTACCCTCATCGATGAGACGGAGTCCCTCTTCAAAACCAGAGAAAAGGAGTATCAGGAGACCATTGGACAGATAGAGGTGTGTGTGTGTGTGTGTGTGTGAGGTACCCTCTGGACCAGATTGAGTGAGTTTAAATGATTCCTGTCCCTGTAGAGTGGTATTTCCCTCTACAAAGCCCAGTACTTTAGAAACAGGCAGAATTGGATTACTGGGTTTTTCTGCCATAATATTGTCCCATGATTTACCACTCAGGAAAGCAAATTGCTGCTGTCTCTGTCCATGTTTATGTTCCTGTGGCCCAAGCTTCTATTCAAAGTCTTTTAAACTTTCACTCAGCTGAATCATAGCAAATTCAGTGCCATATTTCAAAGTTAAAACACCTGGGTCATGGTAGCCTTCAGGTTATGAACTCGTGCCCTTAACTGCTGTCACTCCCCCCAGTTGGAACTAGCTACAGCTAAGAGTGACATGAACCGACACCTACATGAGTACATGGAGATGTGCAGCATGAAGAGGGGGCTGGATGTGCAGATGGAGACCTGCAGGAGGTTAATCAAGGGTGGCAGGTATGTCCATCTCTATGGAGGTTTGAGAATATAGAGCCTGTAGAGGACGGCAGGTTCCTGTCTAGTAGAATCAATGTGACACGACCATCAAGGCCTCATAGTGAGTGTGACGTGGTGTGTACATTCCCCCCCACAGGACCTCACCGTCTTTCAGCTCGGTGGCAAGCAGCGACTCGGGGAATACGGACGAGATCCAGGATGAGCTGGACAAAGATGGCGAGGGGGAGGGGCTGCTCAGCTAATCACCTGCCCTGGGTTTTCAGGAGGGGCTCTCAGGACATGGTTATCCTAGATGGTGATTCACCGTGTCCTTTGCCATCAGGGGCCGTAATGTCTTTGACTTCATGGGGCTCTGCTGTGTGCTACAGCTGTACTCGCCTTCACCCACCCTCCTAGGGGGTCCCTGGGGGCCTTTGCTTTCTGCCAGCTTCACAGAACAGACCGTACCATGAAAGTCCCATCTTTACGTGGACACAGACAGCAGCCAGAAGACTAGGCTGCCCCCTGACCGTCTTTAATCATACTTCAGACAGTAGTTGTTTAGCCTTCACAGAGCAGGGAGCCAAAGAGCCAGAATAATACCTGGAGCACTCAGGTGTGGGGGGTGGACGGTTGGCGGGTGGGCTATAGTGCCTCAGGGCTGCTAATTTGCTCTCCCCTGCCCCTCCATCCCCCTGTCCCTGGTGTCCATCATGTTACCATGCCTTAAAGTCACAACTGTTGCCAACAATTTAATGACCGTTCTTCCTGGGGGACGTTGGAGCCCCAGAAAGGAAAGCACACCCCAAGTTTAAAAAGAGAAAAGGAAAAAAAAAAAAATGCTTGGTTCAGGTACTATGCAATTCAATTGCCTTATTTTTTTAGACCAGTATTTATTACTGTCATTACTGTTTTTGTTATTGGTGTTGTCTTGCCTGAATGGTGCATTTTTTATAAGCTTACGCATAGAAGGTGCAGCCCATAAAATCCCATGAGACAAGACTCCCACATATGTACTGAAGGGAACAGTGTGAAAAGGCAACCTATCAATCCACCCATCCATCTTATAATCAAGGCTGGGAGGATGTTCTAGTGGTCTAACTCTTGTCGCAGGCAGCATTGGACTCAAGGTTGGTGCACACCCAGTCTGTCATAGGACACATGCACACACTTTTGAACATGTACACTTTGTGCTGTTAAAGGATGCTGGTTAGCCTAACTGCATGTCTTTGGACAGTGAGGGTTCTGGAGTATCCAGAGGAAGCTCATGAGACACAGGGAGAATATAAACCCCTGACCCTGGAGGTGAGAGGTAACAGTGCTAATCACTGAGCCACCATGTCCACCACTTTTTAAAATTCATCAAATAATTCAGCTTTTATTTGAGCTGAAAGTAAATGGTCAAAGCTTCCTGTGCAGGATGAACTAGCAAGTCAGAGTATTATACAGATTAGTTTCTAGACTTCTTGGTCTTAGCAGCAGGAGCAATTCAATTTTGAATGAATGGAGAAGTGTACAGTTGACTAAAGTGTTCACTAGGTGTCACCCCAGCATTATGCTGCCTGTCATTGCCTGTTGGATTCTTATCGCTCAGACATTCTCCCCCTTTTGTACTTCTTTTTTTTCCCCAGAAAACCACATGTATTTCACGGTGGCTGGCACCTGGTTGCACCTTTAGTGGCCTTTCATTAGAATTGCTAATTGCTTATATGTAATGTTTGAGTATTTTTATTTTCTATATGTTTAAATCATATATAGTACTATTTTTTTAAATCAGGTATGGGTCGAGGCTTTAAATACATTTTCAATTTACCTTTTATTTATATGCAAAACTGCTGTTAAAAAAAGGAATTTGCAAAACTGGTATATAACACAGTTGAATTTCAGGAAGATTTGCTTATGTTATGGATTGTTGCAGTATAACCTAAAATCTGTTTGTTTTGCAGTAAAACCAGGGGTCAAAGTATTGGAAAATGTGCATAATAGGGGTTAATGAGGGGCTCAGGTTCATTTTAAACACTCCTATGAGTGCTGACCTTTGTCAACGTGTATCTTTGAGTTCTATATTAGCACTCTGCTGCTTAATTGTCATAAACATTGGGGAAAAAATGCAACCCATTACTGAAATTTATAGGTTTGTTTCGAGAACACATGAAGTGGAGATGCACATGCAGATGACAAAAGCTTCACTGAAAACAGTAGACTCATATGCCTTTTAAAAAAAGTTTGTTTGGAGACATGAGGGCAACGTCCATCTTCCATCCTCCCTGTTTACCATGGTATTACCGTAAAAGAGCCTGATGACAGTTGAACAGGTCTTAACAAAGCTGGCCTGTCAGTCGTTTTCCATATTCATTATTGCTTGTGTCATTTGTTTTCTTTGTTATGCAGGTTTGTACCTCTTTAAAGATGATTTCCTTTTGCGTGTTCGTGAATGGACTGTAGAATGAGCCGAGTGTTTTTCTTTTATACTCGAAGGTATAAAAGTGCCTGATAGGAACCTTAATAAAAGATTTGTCTTTACTTACAGAACAGGAACAGTTATATGATCCTTAGTCAATGAGGCATTTGAACACAGATCAGCCATGGTTGAGTCCAAGTTTTTAGTATCTCTGGAGTTCACAAATAAGGTGGGTTCTTTGGGCCAGGAGTGAGGAAGTTTCTGATTCTGTTTACGTGCCCCTGTTTACAATTAGCAGGCCTACCAATGACCATTATTCTGGTTCTGCACTCAGCTTCTTCCTCCAAGGCCCTGGTCCATTTCTTATCTATTCTGGATCGTCTCAGCCAAAGAACACTTCTCATATCTGTATGTTCAGTGTTCAATAGAGGCTTGCTCCTCAAAAAAAATTAGAACTCATTGTAATTTTGTTTTGTCAATGAACACCGCCACTCTCAAAAAATGAAATCCACATGTAAATTATCAAGACAGTGTTTTAACACAGTCCTGCAGTCCATATAGTCTTTAATGAGGTGAGATAAAGGTTCCCAGACTATTTGAAAGCTGCCTGTGGTTTATTAGATGCAGAAAAAGCAGTCTTGTCTTACATGGTACTGAACTTTTCTATCATGCGGTTGTTTTCCAGTCTTAGTTTAGTGACTGAGTATTTCCCGTAAGTCTGTCTTTGCTACAGATCTGTTATATTAGTGGAACTGTGTTTAAGGTGATCTTCAAAGTAAGAGACAGGCCATCCTTATTTATTTTAAAACTTCAAATAAAAGCTTACCAGGCCACAATCAACAAATGATTTCTTGAGTGCAGTGGTGTTCAACCTGTGGGGGCCGTGGAGATTGTTTTGCATTAATATTACTGTATTTTTAATAGTTTCTGGTCAGCCTGCAATGGGCAGCCTTTATGTGTGTCTGGGTGGACCGTGAAATGGTAAAGGCTGGGAACCACTGCGCTAGTGTAATTTCCTTACCTAGTTCCTTGCAGACAAGAGATGAACACAGCCATAAGCTGAGCTATAAATAATAATGGATTGCTGTTAACTTGGAAGTATCAGCATGCACTTCATTGTCATGAATGACAGCCCTGCTACAAGGTACAGAGGTCATTGGAGCCATGTGGTAGACATTTTATAAGTGAACCAATAGGTGAATATCATTGTGAAACTGGTTAACCCTCAATTTCATCTTGGAGCATGGCAAGCAGCATAAGGGAAAAAACTACGTTTTGCAGTTAGTCCTAGTGAAAAGGTATGCTTCCATCAGATATGCTTAACCAAAGTATAGTCTGAAATAATTATAATCTAAAACAGTTTATTCCTCATGCTGCTAGTCAAAAACCAAAAAAAAATCGTGTTTTCACTGTGGTCCATAAATGCAATAACAGTTTACGTGGTAAGTTCATAATAGCATATTCCCACCAGCTCAACACTGAAAAGCGTGTGAAGCCTCGTCTGATTGTCTTGCCTGAAGTACAGACTGTTGCAGGCCTTTCTGTAAGCACGTGCTTTTGATGACTAAACTAGCCACAACTATTTTGGGATTTATTTTGTCCACCTTGAATATTTTCTGTCACCTTATCCATTCATCTGTTAATATAGATTTTTTTCTTTTTGCATTATTCACTAAAGAATACCTTTTCTTGATATAAAATATATTTGAGCCTTTGTCATAAACATTATACTTTTGTGTTTAAAAACTCAAAATGATTGCATTGATTATATGGAATTTGGATGCACATTTAATATATTAGATGTAAATGGTGTCTGGGTTAAAAAACAGTAATAAAAAAATTTATGGGTAACAGTTCTTGACTTCTCAATTTATTACTATATACCATTTTTACTTCTGTATATTTTAGACCAACCAGATAAAGATTTGCCATACTTGAACTGACATTTTATAAAATTCGAGAAAATGTGCATTATTCACCTTTCAAGGAAAACAGTCTAAAATTACAAAACTAAGCAAAAAGGATATACTGCACAGAAGAACCATAGAATTTGCAAGCTTTAAAGTCCATCTGCACTTTCCAAAGGCAATGTCAGGAAACGCCAGACTGTAACTTGTACTGTAAATTGATCTGCCAGTCGTTTTACTGTTGGTCTGATAGGTCCACATTTCTACCATTTTATGTACTCTCCTTCGAATTGGGAGGTCTTGTATATGAATACATTTATAAAGAGTACATAACCAAAAAGTAGGCATAAATATTGATATACTCAAAAACAAGTGGGGGAAGCTTATTGTTCTATATAAATTATAACATACCGCTACTTGCACAAACAGAACAGCATTGATGAGTGTTTGTTAAAATCCTTTTAAAAAGAGCTCGACCCGTAACTGACTGCATTCCCATTGGCTGTGGATATTTTCCCCTCATCTAAATGGCCATTCTGCAGTACGCCCTTGGTAATTTTCATTATTGTGAAATTTAGGGGAGCGTAAATCCGAATTTTGCCTAAATTAGCTTTATATATGAGGCAGATGCTGGATATAACAGCAAACATTTAACTTAAATTGTGTGAAAGTTGTTACATTAGGGTTATTCAAGTTTTATGTGCACATTTGTAAAGTTAGATCATTTATATATTTTTGGACTTCCCCTAAGTAATGGTATATTCTCATGTGCCAGTATTCACGTTATATGTTGGCGGTTGGTTTTCCGTGAAATATCATAATCAAATAGTGGTCAGGTATTTTTTTTTGCAAGCTGCTGGATGATTTTGTACTGAATAATATATATTTTACGCATTGCGTTTATTTTATTCTCCTGTTTTCCCTAAAGCATGCTGCGAACGAGAACCGTCCTCTGTCGGTCCTGGAGGGGGTAGGTCAACGTTGCTTGTCAAAGTCACCTCATACTGCATTTTTAATGAATGTTTTGACTTAACATTTTTATGCTTTAATTGGAAGATGGTCATCAGTCTGGTACATCTGTTGTCTAGGGACTGTAATCAGGTTGGTTATGTAATTCTGAGTTAAATATACTCAGCAAAATACAGCAGTTGGGTGGTCATAGGTGTCGCAGTAAATGGGTTTTGGTCATCTTTTTGAACACTTTGTGGTCCTAGTGATCTTTACTCTTCTAATAACGCTCGTTTTTTCTTTTTTCTTTCTTCACCTGATCAAGGAAGTGCCTGTTGTGCATGTTTTGGTAACTTAATTCCCCTAAAGATGATCACACATTTGGAAGACAGCGAGGCGTACTTGCAGAGTGCAGACG
>JAACJT020000105.1:16190868-16208967 GCA_009936485.2 Gymnarchus niloticus | reverse complement strand
TACTGACTTCCTGATTGGTGTCTGCTCTGGCTTATGTGCTTTTTTACCAAATAGAGGCTGGTTGTTGCTGGGAAGTCGACAAGGACTTATCTGTGGTCCCAGCAATGGCTGAGCATAGCACAGAGTGTGAGCCCTCGACCTTGACTTTGTTCCAGAATGGGCCTGGAAACGCTTTACATAGGCAAGTTCAGAGTCATTAGTGTCCTTACCAATCTGGGAGAACGCCTGGGGAAGCCTGTTAACAATCTCAGCTGCAATTGAGGAAGTATTATGACGACTAACACTCGATTTGGCAACAGGACGAGTAGCAGACTTAAGCCATACCTCAAACGTCAGGAGAGAGTGGTCTGAGACACATGCTCCAGAGAGATACCATGACTAATAATCAAGTCTACAGTGTGGTTACCTGAGCGAGTAGGCCCTACTACATTCTACAGAACACCAAAATATTCAAGAAGGGAGTTGAATACCGTTCTGCACGGCTCAGTCATTTTTCATATTGATTTTAAAATTCCCAGCAATTACAGGTTTGTCAGTAGTAACAACTAGATCAGAGAGGAAGTCAGAAAATTTCTGAATAAAACTGCTATATGGATCAGGTGATCTGTAGACAACAACAAGAGTAAATGATGGCAGGGAGATACGAGCACATGAGCTAACAACGGTAAGGACCAGTATTTCAAATGTGCTAAATTTGTAACACAACTTCTCAGAAACAGCTAGACTAGACTTAAATTAGAGAGCTGAGCTGGTTTTGAGTAATTCACAGTGGCCTTTTGCCTTTTCTGTGTCAATGATGCACATTGTGTTGGTGACTCATAGCCTAATTCAGACCATTTGATTGACCAGTCACATATGTATTATGATGCCACACTGTTTGCAAATTATGGAAGCTTTACAGTGAAGTGTGTCATTTTAAAAATGTAATTCAGGGATCAGCATATTCTGTCGTGATCTCTTCTCACTTGTATCTTTCACTCCTAACCCTTTGTATGCACTATCAGTAGACCTTCGCTTTTTCTATGACCCCAAATGGCATCAGAAAATGTCACAGTGAGAGTTTGGGAAGGAGCCAGTAATAGTCTTTTACTTTCCACAGCTTCAGACGCTCCGCCTGTGCTGCGTTGGAGGTGAAGAATGAGCCCGTGCTGGGGTTCAAGGATGGGAGTCAGGAGAGGGCAGAGTTGCTGAAGGTGCTAACATGCAAGCTGCTTTCCTGTCGGGGCCTGTGTGCGGTTTATCACACCTTGTGGAGACTAAGTTTGGGGTGAAGAACTAAGTGGCTGATTCATTTCACTCACTGAGCAGCAGTTGACAGTGATTTTCTAGGAGAGGAAGTATTTATCTTGCTAATCTAAAAGTGACCGAACCTTGATAAGATGTCCATCGTGGTGCAGGCCTTGCAGGTCCTGAAGGGGAAGACTGAGGAGATCCCCTGTGTGGTAGGAGATGAGCACATCTGGACCAGTGACATCAGATACCAGCTGTCGGTGGGTGGACTTTACAGTTCTTTCGTTGGTGCAGGTTCTATGGTCAGTAACGTGGGAGCATAATAACCAGGAATTCATGTATTGCTCAGAGGACTTTTGTCATTGTTTTCATTTGCAGTGATGGAATTACAGGAGGACAGACTGAGTATGATGCAACCTGCGTAAATTAGCTTGTTAACTGGGGGTCCATCCATGGCAGCCTTCCATATAGTGGGAGAGATGAAGAGCATCAATATAATTAATTTAGGCCAGGGGTACCTTAAAGGTCATCTGCAGTAGACTGCCACATCATCTTGTCAAGAGGGCTGTGGGTCATTAACCAAAATGATCATGATTTTTGATGGCCCCTGTATGGGACTTTTTTGGGGTTAGTAGATCATGTTAAGTTGGTCATTTTAAAACTAGATTGCAAGCCAAAAAAATATCCCTGATTTAGGCATGATTGATAACAATCTTTAGTTTCATTTCTTCTAATAGATCATCAATTGAGCTCACTTCTGAAATAAATGTCTTTCAGCCCTTCAGTCACTCTCACAAGGTAGCCAAGTTTTGCTATGCTGACAAGGTAAGCAGATAATCCTTTTTAGGGAGTACAGTATGGGATGGGCAACTAGAGGTGGGGCTTTGACAACTCAGAAAATCACATTGGGCATGTTGGTGAAACAGGAGCTCCTGAACAAAGCTATTGAGGCATCAGTGAGTGCCCGCCGGGACTGGGACCTCAAACCCATCCAGGACCGGGCACAGATCCTATTCAAGGCCGCTGACATCATCAGTGGACCCAAGCGGGCCGAGGTGTTGGCCAAGACGATGATTGGGCAGGTATGGTGAGGCAGTGGATCACTGAGCACAGTACCCTGCCAGTGTGAGTGGAGAAGCTGTTAATGATTCCAGTTAGTGATATGGAGTAAATGAGGAAAAATCCAGTTAACCCTTGCTGTGTTAGTATCTGGCATTAACGTGATGATGTACTTGTGGGCACTCTACTTTCATTTACAAAATATGTTTATATTTTAGACAACTCTTCATGGGTTTATAGCTAACTATTATTGGTTAACTTGAGTGTATTAAAACCATAAGAATGTAAGTGTTATTTGATTTAAAGCACTGTATGGGTCATCTGATATACCTACTGAGTGGAATTGGTGTACTGTATATGGGTTTCTATTTTTCCACTCAGTTAGATCAGGGCACCAGTTACCTGAAAACATACCCACGGTGCTTTCTGGACATTATCATCCTGTATGACGAATACTGTACTTGCATATGCTTGCAGTGAGTCACTTATTTTTTTCTGTTTGACTGCTGTGTGTGTGAATAGGGAAAGACGGTGGTTCAGGCGGAAATTGATGCTGCTGCCGAGCTGATCGACTTCTTCCGTTTCAATGCCAAGTATGCTGTGGAGCTGGAGCAGCAGCAGCCCCTCAACAGCGATGGGAGTACCAACACCACGTTGTACCGGGGACTTGAGGTTGGCGCTCCCTACAAGGCACCGTATACTGTCATCAAGGGCCCTTGCTTGATTAATAAAACATCGCTGAATACAGTCCTTATCTATTTGTTTACTTATCCCTTTCTTTATGCATAAGCCAAACTGTATATCCCTGGTGTGTGTTGTTGATTTTTTATTTTTTGTTCCTGACATTAAGTCGTATTTATTTGTCTGATTGTCTCACCTGCGCCTCCCCCCAGGGCTTTGTAGCTGCTGTTTCCCCTTTTAACTTCACTGCGATTGGAGGAAACCTGGCTGGAACCCCCGCCCTGATGGTACATCATGATTGATCCAATCTGTACACTATGTGATGCCAAAAGAGCTCACTGAAGTAACCTGACCTACTCTTGGCTGTTGCTAGGGCAATGTGGTGTTATGGAAGCCCAGTGACACAGCCATGTCTGCCAGCTATGCTGTCTACAAGATCCTGAGGGAGTCCGGCCTTCCACCCAATATTATCCAGTTTGTTCCAGCTGATGGGCCAGTTTTTGGGGACACTGTAACAGCCTCCGAACATCTGGCTGGCATCAACTTCACTGGCAGTGTGCCGTAAGTCCTCCATTTTCTCATCCATATATGGTGAATTTATTTAAACTTCCACCTAATCTGCGCCATAGTGGAGAAAAGGTCTGCTCTAAATTGGGCTGTTTAGTTCAGTTTTTCCCATTGGAATAAAAATGGAATACCATGTTATTCCTACCTAGGACTTTTAAGAGGCTGTGGAAACAGGTAGCACAAAATCTGGATCAGTATCGGAATTTTCCTCGAGTTGCTGGAGGTGGGTCTGAGCCTTCTCTTCTTTAGGTTATATTGACTGTTAAAGATAACTTCAACTCAGCTGTTGTTGACTAGGGAAAAGAAGTACAAAAATGGACAATTCCACTTTAGGTAGATTTCATTTTTAAGTCCTGCCTTAATAGTTTCCCTTGTGCAATTTTGCTTTTGGTTAAAAAGTAGGTGGCAATTAACTAGGTAACTAGAAATTGTTTGCCAGTTTGACATCTTGACATCAGTTACCTGAGAATTTGATTTTTTTTTTTGCTCTTGCAGAGTGTGGCGGTAAGAACTTCCACTTTGTGCACAAGTCAGCAGACATACGGAGTGTAGTGATTGGTACGATCCGCTCAGCGTTCGAGTACAGCGGCCAGAAGTGCTCAGCCTGCTCCAGGATGTATGTGCCAGACTCCCTGTGGCCCCGGATTAAGAAGGAGCTCCTGGATGTGCAGAAGCAGCTCAAAGTGGGCAATGTGAGCATTCTTCCAGGCTTGGGGCATGACCACAGCAAACAAAGGGTGCCGCTCAGCAGCAACATAATCTTATTTTCATTCCAGCATTTGGATTTAGGTGTTGATTAAACAAATCCCATTTAGCAAGACAGCAGCAAAACTGAAGTCTGCACTTCAACGATCTCATTCTATACTTTCTCTACAGCCCGTGGAAGACTTTGGCACGTTCTTCTCCGCTGTCATTGACAAGAAAGTAGGTTCCGGCATTCCTAACATGATACTTTTTGGTAAACCGTAACAAACGAGGTATTTGTAGGCTCAGCTCTTCAGTTAGCAGAAATGGCTGTAAAATGTTGTTTAAGATTGAAAAGTGAGTCTGACAGTGTTTCTCACCTTTGTTCATGAAAGTAGTTTGTTGGTGTTTGATTGTTTAACGACTTTCCACCCAGTCCTTTGCCCGCATCAAAAAGTGGCTCGATCATGCCAAGTCTTCCCCCAATCTGACTGTCATCGCTGGGGGGAACTGTGATGACAGCAAGGGGTACTTTGTGGAGCCCACCATCATTGAGACCAAAGATCCTCAAGATGTGATCATGAATGAGGTGAGGGAAGCAAAACAACCAACCTTTGACACCATCTATGAGTCCTATCATTTTGCAGGTGGGTGTTATGAACAAAGTTTTATGTGGAACTTCCTCTTCTAATCAGGAAATATTTGGGCCTGTTTTGACGGTCTATATCTACCCTGAGGAACAATACAAGGACGTGCTGAGGTTGATTGACAGCACATCCCCCTATGCCTTGACAGGATCTGTCTTCGCTCTTGATAAGTAAGCTGAACTTCACTTAGTGTGAGACTTCTGAGGTCTGTGGGGATTTGGAACACATTTTTAAAAACTACAGTGGTTAGTATGTGTTGTGAAGAATTTTTGCTTGTAGTTTGTCCTGTGACAGCTCAATTGCATGTAGATACGAATTTCTTATACTTATCATTAGAATAAAGCGTTTCACTGGTTAAATTATTTAACTTTTATTTTGCTAGGCCCTAAAGCAAAAAAACATTGAAACGTTAAAACCCAGCTTCTAGCTCAGGACAGCTGTGAGAATTTCTGTACAAATGTGTTTAATCCTGTGATGAAAACCAACTAAAGATGAGTGGGAAGGTCTGAGGGACGAGAACAACACCTTTCTCGAATGAAAGCTCTAAGAGACACAAAAACATCCAGCTGGACACCACAGATAAGCACCTTAAGATTTACACTTCTTCTCTGCTGAATCAGTTAATGTCCTTGCCATGGGTTTCAGGAATGTGGTGAACGAGGCTGCCAAGATCCTGCGGAATGCCGCAGGGAACTACTATGTCAATGACAAGTCAACGGGGTCCGTCGTCGCCCAGCAGCCCTTTGGGGGCTCCAGAGCTTCGGGTGAGTGCTGGCAATGGGTAGTGTGTCTTCCGGGAGGATTATCATGGAATGATTAGCATAAGCCTAGCAGAATTCCACGAAAGAATGTTTTGAGTGGCTAGTCATATTACAGACATCATGGTTAAGAGGTAGTTGGTGTATGGCTTAGCTGGGTTAATACTAGTGATATTTGTGAAAGGGGAAGTTGGTTCCTCTTCAGTTCCAAAGCAGAGCCCCTATTGACCCCTCTATGCCATCCCATTCAGGTACCAACGACAAGCCAGGTGGCCCCCACTATATTCTCCGGTGGACCTCTCCACAGGTCGTCAAGGAGACACATGTTCCGCTGACAGAATGGAAATACCCATACATGGGCTAGGAAGAAACTATATTCTGCATCCTTCCGTCAAGTTCCCTTCTTTTCTACTGATTAATGGCTGAGTAAGAATGTATCTAGTTGCTCTAATCGAGAGCACTCGTCATCGGACAATGCCCGCTGCAGCTGTCACCAAGCAGAAGGGGTCCAGACGAACGGCACCATCTCACACTCAATAGCTTGACTGAGCTTGGCTGTCCTTGGCTGTCCTCCCCCATTGGAAATGGTTATCATGATTTTGGTCAATTTTAACCCGGAAAGTCCCTACTGTTGAAAGAATGATTCAACTTGGATTTGAATTGAATTGTTGTCTCTATGGCCAAGTAGATTCAGGTGGTCAGGAGCTGAACTTTCCTGTCTGACTTCAGTGTTTTTACCATATTTCCTTTTGTGTTGGTGCAGTTTAGGTTTGTGAACTGCAGTTCAAGTTTATGTACTAATTCTTTGCAGTCACAGCAGTAGCTCTTCTTACACTGAGTCATTGTTCTTAGTGGAATGGTGTGCAGATGATCTTATCTGAGCTTGTGATTTGCTTTGCTTTGCTTAGATGATGCCTTTCAGCCCCCAGGCCTGTTTATAACTGTGTGGTTGACAGTATTGCAGTCGCTACCTTTTATCATAGTGATGTTCAAGGTGGGGTGTATGAATGTACATGAACATAGAGGTTATTTTTTTTTTAAGTTGATCTTCCATCTCCTGAATGTTTCTTGTGTCTTTACCTGATATATGTCCATTGTTCTGTTCTCAGAGCTGTGACACTGGCATTCTGTTTTCAGTAAGTTTATGCATTTAAGAAATATATAACCCAGGCTTCTTCCCCCCAGTGGACAGATGGTTATGTCACAAGGCTGGCTATCTCTGGACAAGTTGCCAGCCTGCAGGAAGAAAGCCGCAGAACATGCAGACACACACCGAGGTGGTATTCAAATCCCAAACCGTAATCATGTGAGGCATTGGTGCTACCCGCTGAGCCAACCACCCCCCTAAACATGTACCTTCACCAGTCCATTCATTTTATTTAGGTGTAGTTAGTGCAATGACTTAGCCTTCAAAGAGAATCCTGCTCTGATATCAGCACACAAACTAACCTCTCTGCCCAAACTCCTCAGTCAGACCAGACAGTATTGTCACCGCCTTGTCTACATTGGCACAGTGTGGTACCTCCATAGCAAGGCTGAGTAAACCAGACTTTGGCTAGGAACCTGAAACGGCCCGGCTGCCTGTTTGTTTGCTGTGGCTTAATGATTTACAAGCACCCTTGTTAGAGGCTGCTGGGAAATTTATCTGCCTGTCCATAATTTCACCTGCAGATTTCAGGTCAGGGTTTCTGTTGGATTAAGGGGTCTGCCACTACTTTGACCTGTAACATCCAAATACTGGTTTGTTTAAGGTAAGATTAATACCCACATGTCCACTGCCCTACCAACAAGATCGATGAATGGGTCATTCTCCATTTGCGATGGGAATTGAGGTGACAAAATTTTTAAAAATCAATTTAATTAATTCTAAATGGAAACCACTTTAATGTGTCTATTAATGTGTCATTTCTTCATATATACAAAATTACGAGCTTAATTCCAAATGTATTTTAAAATACTTAAATGTAAAATCCAAAGTTTTGGTCAGTTTGTCACTGGTGTTATCACATCACGAGCCATTCTTTTTGTCATGAATTTGTTAATATTCAATTTATGTTTCAGTGTGTCTGCATTTAACAGAGTCCCTTTTAAATTACTATGTTACTTATGCTCTTTTTTGCAGACATATTTTTTAACATCCTAAATTACAAGTATCTGTCATGTATTATCTTCAAATACAACTTATCAAAAAAATGAATTTATTCTTAGTTAAGAAACATGCATATTAAAAAGTTGAGTTAAAAAAGGACCAAAACGGAATTTTACAGCACTTTAAGTAACATACACTTAAAGGTATAATAAAGATAATATTTAATCAAAAAGAAAAAAAACACCTTGTCATAACACCAGTGACAGCATGTAACATAAGTGATGGAAAAAGTTAATTAACTGGAAAGACAGAGCCACATTACAAATGCAACATTACAAAGGAACAATAACAGTAACAACAAGCAAACACCAGTGACATTTCGATCAAAATGGAGGATTTTCTAAAATGCCAGCCACATGCACTAAAGGCTAACATATGCAACTTTTAAAATTCAGTTGCATTTTTAGGTTTCTGGCATTATTTTAACAAAATTTCAATTACCCATCCCTTATAGCTCATAACATCAGTGACATGTAGAAGTTACATGTTCCATGAGAAACAAATTTTTAAATGAAAATAAGCACGTGTGGACCTACCTTCTAGTGCCCTGAAATGCTCCCTCTGTGATGACCCTTGACCCAAGGAAGCAGGTCAGCCAAGCAACTACTACTATGTTAAAATGTCAAACAAGAGTCTTGATAACACAAAAATCTGTGACAAATTAATTTTTAGATAAATTGTATATTTTTGAATGTAATATAATGTTAAGGATATCTGGATCTGTTTTATACAACTGTATAATTTAAACCTTTTAAAAATATTTGTAGGAGCCTAGATACGCTTAATTGATCAGTATTGATTATATTCTTCATTACTTTGGTGATAGGATTGATAATTTATTAGTTATTGTTACATTCCTTGTCACCCTGATGACCAGATCCTAATAGTATAATTCTAGTAATAGCCAGTTAATTGTAATCTGGCCGATACTTTGAGATACGTACGACTTAGGAAGGAGGGAGCCACAGTCCTTTGACCTTCGTCTCTCGCTCTTATATTTTGTATCAACTTCGTCTCTCTCTCACTTACATGTTGTATGGAACTCAGACTTCTTGGATATAAAAGAAAATAGTAATAAGATTATCGAGTGGTCTCTTGGATCATTATTTTGTGAATCGGTAAGGAGAGAGTGAAGCGTCAACCCAAGGCTTCTTCACGATTGGAACCTACAATATTATATTAAAAATGTTTTCACAAATGTTAAAATTTGACTGTGTGACAAGCTATTTTACAGGTATAAAGCAAATATTAAACAAAAACAAAAATCTAATAAATCATGAGGTAAAGGTGTTACTTAATAAAACATCAACTGTGAGAATGTACATGCAAAATCTTGGAGCTCTGACTCCCATTTTAAGTATGCTGTTAAACCCTGCAACCTCTGTGACAGGGGTTCCCACTCCAAATGGAGAATGACCTGAATACAGACCTAATATTCCAAATATTAGTCGAGTAGCTCTTTGTTGTCATTTCAAGCACATACAGTTAGTACAGTACATAGTGAAACAAAACAATGTTCCTCCGGGACCACGGTGCCACACAGAGCACGGGACTACAAAAGACTACACATAACAACATAAAGTGCATGTGTGCAAACAGTGCAAGGCAAGACAGCGGTACAGACGATGACAGTGCAGTGCTGATCGGTACACAGTTGTGATATATACAGAAGTAGCAGGTAGTGATCATTTACAATTGATATTTACAATGCAGAAGGTAGCAGGTTGTGCAGAGATGTGACAATATAATTAGTTAATAAAGAGCAGATGAAGACATGACACTGGGAGTAGGAAGAAGGTCACAGTATAATAATAAATATATGATAGAGACAGGTGAGAGTGTGTGTGGTATCAGTTCATTCCCTGAGTGTTTAAGAGTCTTGTGGCTTGAGGGATGAAACTGTTGCGCAGTCTGGTAGTTAAGGCCTGAATGCTTCAGTACCTTTTTCCAGACGGCAGGAGGGTGAGGAGTTTGTCGGATCATCCACAATGCTGGTGGGTTTTCGGATGCAGTGTGTGGTGTAAATGTCCGTGACAGAGGGAAGAGAGATTCCGATGATCTTCTCTGCTGTCCTCACTATCCGCTTACAGGGTCTTGTGATCCGTGACGGTGCAATTCCCAAACCAGACAGTGATGCAGTTACTCAGGATGCTCTCAATAGTCCCTCTGTAGAATGCAGTTATGAGTTTAATCCAGTAGGTGGTGCACAGTGCACGCTTGATTGTCATGCAAGTGGCACTAAAATACTGCTGATAATGCAAATGCTTCTGTATGGCAGTGCAGTTGATATACCAGCAACCTCTTAAGATGTCTAAATTTTCCCTGCTTTTTTTTTTTTTGCGTCAGTTCAATACTACTGCATATCAGTAACCAACTGTATTTGCTGTGCTTGATGCAAAGGACAGCCTGTGCCAAAGATGTAGCAGCAATTCACTCCTGGGACCTGAACTAACATACTTAAGGTTGCCCATACATATCCGTAACTGTTATGCTGCCTGCTGCCCCTTGTGGTGGGGAATGTCAGAAATGACACAGAAAGCCCTGACTAGTCCACTGTCACCTGCTCTTAACTTTGCTTATGTTTGAAGAGGCGTTTGTGAAAAAGCTGCCCACGGACTTAGCTCATTTTCTCGTGTGCTACTGTATCGCCACCTGCTGGTCAAAGAGCAAAATGATTCTAGAGTTATGGAGATAATCCGGTGGTTTGCCTTTAAGAGTACCGGTTAATTACATTAGCTAACTCGTAACAGAATGGCTTTAAATAAAATGTGTGCTACGCAGCTTCACTTCCTGAGCCATTGATGAGTATGTAAGGATTTACAAAGCTCAGCGTTATACATGCATTATTTGTGATCAGAGACCAGATATATGTTCCCAGCACCTCAGAAAAAGGTGACTTTCCATATCAAGCCAAAGTTTAGAGGCTTGTGGCTTTTGCTCTACAAGTTCAAAGTGACAAACTATTACAAATTGGGTTTATTTACAGTTTTCCACAGATCAGGATAGCTACCAAATGTTTGTCATTTTCATGGCCTCAGAAAAACACTGTTTAGGCAAGGATTCTTTGTGTTTTGTTAGCATCTTGTTCCTTTTATTTGGTGAGCAAAATGAGCTACGGGTAAATGTCACATATTGAGATAATGCTTAATATGCAGAATAATGAGCTAGCGGCGTCCTGTAGGTGCTTTGGAGGTGCCAGCTGTGTGTGGGCAGGCTAAAAAGTTCTGGCACAGATTGCCCTCTCCACGCAATCTCCTAAGGGCTACTGAAGGCTCTATTGTGATGGCAGTCTGGATACGGCCCCTGTGCCTTTTGTTGGTGTGGCACAGAGCCCGCGGCCACTGAGCACGTGCAGCCAGATTTGGTAATGCAACCGTCCTGCTGAGCAGAAAGGACCAGCTGATTAGTGCCCTGGTAATGTTCAGGCAGATGCCCCATGTGCTGTTTTTGTGCTCAGCTGAGTTGTATTGTGCTAGGGCATGTGCTTTATTCAGATGGACTGACTGTGGATGCTGTCCTGTTACTAGGTTAAATCTCTGTGTGGTTGGCATTGTAACCAGGAGGTACAGTAAATAACCTGTGACTAAGAAGCTATTGCACTTGAATCCAATCTGAATTAACAAAATGGAATATGTTAAATCCTGAGCATTCTTGTAAAATAATAATAATAATTGTTGTTGTTGTCAAGTTACAATTCCTGGGCAAACATATAGACAAGATTTCTCCAGAATGTTATGTCTGGGTTTTTGGCCTTTTGAATGACATGTTTATTATTGTGATGATTGATGCAAAATTTACAAGCTTTTGTAAATTGGGCCACATGCATCACATTTTACCAACAGTTAATCTGTGAATAGGCATAATTATAATCATCGGTCTAATTAATGTAAGATCCAATGGACCAACGTAGACATGAATGCCTGTGGATTTAAACTTCTTCAAACATCTTGACAGTTAACTTGACATTGACCTATGATTATATATTACACTCTGTATGAGTCTCCCTAATGTATAGTTCCAATGTTCAACTTTTTGTAGTCCGTCAATTTTGTTATGTTAACAATACTTATGCTGCAATAATATCTTGTGTATGAGTGCTAATGTCAGTCTGGGGAAGGGGGAGACTCAATGAATTCTCATGCTGGCTATCATAACGTGTGCTGGAGGCGTGTACAAGGTGATGGGTTGTTAGGGCCATAAACCACCCCCAGTGTTCTAAGTGATGGCTGGTGTGTCTAATCAAAGCCAGCTAATAACACATGGACCTCATGCTCTATCACCAGTGTTCCACTGCAGCCCTGGGCCAGATTGATGTAACAATACCAGTTAAACCATTAACTAAAAGAACAGTAGTTTCTCAGTTTCCAAGTGAGTACAAGGCCAGCAAAATGAAATATTTATGTATATACATTTTATCAAATGTTTAACCTCCTTTTTGGCCCTCTGGTATTGTGGGGAGATTCATTTAAATTCAGAGGTGATGTTGAAATAGTCTCACAACACCAATTAATTGTTATTATAGCTTAAACTTTGTTCTGTTCGTGCAGAAATGACGGACTGAAAAATAAGTCTTTCAATTTCGATGGTTCTGTTAGGCTTCTTTAAAATGTCAGATACAACGGCCTACTCTTAAAGTCGTTTATTAATATTTAATTATAAACCAGTGATTTTGTTATATTCAGTTTTCTCACGCTATGAATAGTTCTTAAATTAACATTGCGGCGCGTGAGCTGTTCCTTTTGTTCCCTAGTGCTGGTTACTGATTCGGTATGCCAGAAATCAAACGAATAGGGACTTTATAAAATAAGAAGCATTTATTCACAGGAAATAAACGAAACATGGATTTCTATCAATTTGATAAATACAAAAAGAAAATTTTAAATTCCAAGCAAGTATGAGGACCTACTACAAAATCCAAAAAATAAAAACTGTTTTACAGAAAACGAATTTGAAACACCCGTCGGTGCGAAACATCTTCCTTACTTAGAAACAGCATGAGAAGACGATACGAAATTTACAATATGTAAAGAGAATTAATCTTCATGGAAGTTAAATTAATAAAGCATTAAATGCGAATATATACAGGAAAGACTGCATTCTATACAGAATATTAGCTGTCACGACAAGTTTTGCCTACAGAGGTTAGAAATCAAACGGGAACATACAATTCCTACTGACAGAGAAGGTGCCGGCGGTGTAATGCAGTTACTGCCGTACACAGGGACAGCACTCATTCTGGTTTCTTTCACGTGAAAACTTTTCACCAAGGTCTCCATAACGTGTCGCGCCCGGCCGCACTACACGAGTGGACGGAAGACGGGTTAGGGCGAGCCGGGTGCTTCTCAGCCCGCCGGTCCGGCGGATGAAAGTGGTCCAACAGCTTGTCCCGCGAGTCTCGGAGGCGCTCGTGCGACGACAGGAAGCGGAGCGTCTCCTGTAAGCACTTGGTGAAACCCTCCGCGTAGCTGTGTCCCGGTGCCGCTGGACGCAAGCTGTCCCTCAGGTAAAGCACTGCCATTTCCAGGATATCAGCCTTCTCCAGTTTAGAGCCGAGCTGCGACTCTTTTAGTTCCTTCTCCAGCAACGCTTTCAACTGCTCGATGCTGCCGTTGATACGATCTCTGCGCATCTTCTCCACAACTGGTTTCCTTAACTAAAAGCAAAGGCAAGATTACACAATAATAATTTGATCAATAATAATAATTTAATAAATAATAAACAGGTCAATTGAGTTTTAAAAGATTTATTATTATTAAAACTCAATTGACCTGTTGATGTGACGTGTCGTACTTACTTTGCTTTTTTCTTTCGTGGTCAGAACAGCGTTACAGGTTTTGACGGGAGCCATGTCGTCGTTCTTGGTCTTTGCAGACGTTTTCTGTCTGTAATGAAAATGTCGTCTTGCCTTGCACCAGCACTGTCGCTGCAATTTATAGGTCTGTGCCAGCGTCGGGCAGTGTGGGTCTTAGCCGGGCTGGGGTTTCCCACAGTCGAAATCCAATCAGAAGTCCTTGCGGCACAATAGAGGAAGCTTCAATTGCTTCATGCTAAATTGACAGCATATTGCCTTGGGACAATAGGCGCCATCCACATGAACAGGTGGAGTGTGTGGGATAATAGAGAGCACCCGTGGAATCGTGTAGGATCTGGGAAATAGTTGACCATCGCAATAACCTCCGTACCCGCTCCCCCACCCACCGCAAATTTTCTTACAGCTAAATTCCAAGATCACACGTCGCACCGTTAACTGAAGCGGACAAGCTAAAGGAAAAGGCGGGAAAACGAAGAACCAGGAGTCTCTGCCCGAATTGCAGTATTATTAGATGAATGGGTCAGCGGCATTTGACAGATGACGACGAAAGAAAAGTGGTGCACCTGATTACAGATGTGATAGTATCGATGACAAGTATTTATACTAAAAATGCTTCATGCTAAATATGAATCAAAGCATCTTAACTTTTTATATTATATGTAGGCTATGCGTATAGCCATGCGAGCAACACCGCATTTAATCAAACTTCGCATCAATAATGTTAAGCTATAAATATGCCTAATATCAAACTGAAAATCACAAGAAAAAAAATTAAGCAACTGAGCAATGGAATTGTCAGACGCAGTATTTTATAAACAAATTACCGTTATCAAGACAGGTGAGATTAAAGAAAAACATATAGACGAATGTATTTATAAACAGATCACGACACGCCACTGGATTAGCGAAACAGGGGGGCGCTGATGGATTTATAAACTAGAGTTATAACGTCTTTCAGATCCTAGCAGTTGGAGAAAACTTGTATTAACATGATACTTCACCAGATGGCCCTTTTGGGAAGTGGATACTAAATGGACGGCCATTGGGAAGGCAGCATTGAACACGGCACACTTCCATTGTGCTGTCATTGAAAACGCGCTGTGGGAAAGTGGAGCCAATAAGGGCCCCGGGCGGCTCAAAAGAGCAGCTGGCTTCTGCGAGCGGGAACCTTTTCAAGTGCGAGCTGGCTGTTTTGATCAAAGGTGAACACCAACGACCAAAATCCCCCCCCCCCGCCCTTTCATAAAGTCTTTTGCGCAACAGTAAACAGTTTTTCGCAATGCGTTTTGTACCATAAAGCGGCATGATTCTCTCGACAGCGTAAAACGGTAAAGAAAAGAAGAATAAGGTACAGCGCAGTACAATTCGAAATTGTGCCTAGAGGTAACCGCTGCATATAAATCTTATCACCTGCCCTCTCTCCTTCCCCCACCGTTAAGGTAACATTGGGGTCTCAGCATGTAAATACCATTCTGCCACTCTCTAAGCAGCTACCCATTTTTTAGTTGTTTTCATTCCTATAAAGTTTCTCTTTAAACTACACAGTGCTTTAAGCAAACAGGTCTTAAACCCAGTCTAGCCACAAAGCCTCAAAATAGTACATGCCCAAACTGAAACGCTCCCACTAATTCACAGTTAAAGTCATAGTTTAGTAGCAAAAATTAGAAAAAAACAACTGGATTTGAGTGCCTGGATTTGGGTGATGTTGAGAATTATCAGAGAGAGAAAAATTTGGTGTGGATTTACACTGCTGCCCATGTGAATTGGCACAGACAACAGAAAAAGATTTGGGATTACGAGAAATATGTGTGTGGTTCAACTTGCACTAAGTTTCCCACACTCACTTCTGTCCCCCTCACTTGGTGAATTGGGGGGTACAAAGCGTTCCTGCCCCTCTGCCGAAACAGCCTTTGACAGTGCCGCCCGCCCATGGCGGCTCGCACTCCGAGAGGCAGGTGTTTGGCGCCACGTGCAGGGAAAGGGGGCCTGCAGGCGGCCTCAACCTGGGAAATGCCTGACCCCTCCCCCGGAGAGCACCGGAGCCTCCCCTTGAGATGGGTGGGGCTAGTGTTATTTGCTGCCTGGCCTCACAAAGGGGGCCACGGGAAGCCGCAGAAGGCGGGAAACGACTCATTTTCAAAGACCCCTTTTAACCCCCCCCCCAAGGATTTGGTGACTTAATAATATGTAGGTGACTGGGGCGTGTTGGGGGTAGTGAGATAAAGGTTTTCTGTTCTTGCCATTTAATTGGTTTTTCAGCCAAAACGATGAGATTTAATTTTTCTAATATGATATAACGAAATCCCTAAACCACTGATCTATTATGATGACTGTTCCAATTACAGTATATGGTTGGTAAGTGACAAACTTGTTCATTTTGCTCATATTTTAATTTTAATATAGTATAATTCTTAACAGGGAGGTATAGTGGCTCAGTGAGTAGTACTGTTGCTTCATGTCCAGGGTTGGGGATTTGAATCTTACTCCTGCTGTGTGTGGAGTTTGAATGTTCTGCCTGTGTTGCATGCATTTCCCCCCACAGTCCAAAGACATGCAGTTCATGCAGTTAAGCTAAATGACATCTCTAAACTGCCTGTTGTATGTGTGTGTGCCCCGCAATGGACTGATATTCAGTCCAGGATGTACCAAACACTGCCTGAAATAGGCTCCGTACTCCCTCTCTCCCAATACAGAATAGGTGGGTGTAATTTGGATGGATTATTATTTAAATGTTTTTTTTTTAATCTTGTAACTGATCATTAGTAGAATAAGTTCAAAGAATTCCAGCATTTATTAGAACAACAAAATGTTTGTCAAGAAGTGCACTGTCTACCTATTGGTTTTGCTGAGGTGTGTGGCGCGAAACAAGTCAGGTCATGGTACGGTGGTCCAGATGGTCCATTGAGAGAAACGGTTGATTCACATGGATGGATGGGGGCTGCGGGGCAGACCCTCTTGTTTTGAGCAGCAATGAATGGGCCTGTGGTGTGGGAACAGGGAGTAGACCTGAGCTCTCACGCATTCCTGGCCGGGCCACGTTTAAACAGGGGGCCGTGGGTGGCGTCCACCACCGAGGCCTGTTTATGGTGAGCCTTCGTAATGGAGACGTTGTTTTTTCCCTTCTTCTTTTCTCCATGAATGAAGCAGAATGTCTACCTTGGAATGCCCTAAACAATGGCCTTTCAGGAATGGGCCAAGATCCTATTTAGCACTGGAAAACGATGCAGAGATACAAGAAAAAAATACGAAGGAATGCTTAGAGATGTTTTCCCTCCAAAATCATCCTCTGGCATCTGGTGCTGGATAGGATGGCCATTTTTCAAGTGATTCAAAGACCCACTGACCATTATTTTAGTTTTAATATAAAATGGGTAATCAACCATTTATATTAACATTCACAAAATAAGCATGCTCAGAGTTTGTAATCTATGACTTCATGCATATTTGTGAATTTCTCTAAAGTGTTCTGGAAGTGCATCCATTATTCAAAACATTTTAAAATCAAGTACTCTTTAAAATTCCAAATTATTTTACAAGTATTTGTGCACTTACAAATCCTACATTTAAACATTTCAAAAATGGAATGTAAAGCTTGTCTCACCGACTTTTGGGTGTATGTGCTCTTTGGTAGGTCACAATATACAGTAATAATTATAACAATCAAGGCAATTACAATGACTGGACATTATATCAATTCTAATTGATTTTATTTCTTAGGAAACACAGTATCAGTTAGTAGCTGTTACACAGGTGGTATGATAATTGTCAACTGTATAATAATGAAAATATAGTAATAAAAATTATCTTTATGCTATATTACAGTTAAAGAAGTAGTTGCTTTAATTGAATTATTTATGTCTTCATAATACAGTCTCTTAAGATGCCCTTGAGATGTAAGATGAGATCAAAAATGTTATGACAGTGTAGGAGAACCATTTGGAATTTAAGGAAAGATTATGATTATGGTCATTATTGGTTGGGCTCTGCATGTAAGTGCCTGATTTTATTATATGTATTGGTGTTAATGTAGGCATCACAATGGGAATTTCAGTATTTATAATCAGCCCCAGCCAGGGAGAGCTTCATAATTTTGACTTGAAGTCAAGTTAATTCAGGTGGGCTTCATTGGCATACCTTCCATATACAATAGAATAGAAAGAGGGGTTATAATAATTTAAAGGTGCAAAAACTTGAGGGGGGGGTGTAACTTGTGACTGTATGTGTATAGTGCAGTATATATTATCAAATAATAATAACATTTTGTTTTGTGTTGCAAGTCCATTAACAGGTCTTAGATTCAGGGATCAATGGGAAGCAGATGTTATAAGCACCTCTGGGCACTCAAGGGCCTGGAGGTGGGATGAAACAGTCTGAGCATGACTGGATGAGCGTGGGAGCGTCCAGCAGAACAGGTGAGGCTAGCAATTCAGACGCGAATACACACGCGCCCAGGGGCATGCCGGAGACTCAGATCTGATCAGTGGGATGAAAGAGGCTCCTGTCTGGGCTGGG
>JAACJT020000105.1:16160355-16190768 GCA_009936485.2 Gymnarchus niloticus | reverse complement strand
GAGATCGTGCATTTCTTGTCTGGGGAGCAAATGAAGACACAGTCCCAGTTAAGACTTCTGAAGCACTTCCAAAACATACAGCCTTCCACTAGTGTGAGGAGGAATGACAGCATCCTGATTAACCTGAGCTCACCAACTTGCTGCTCTGATATCAAAGTGAAGACTTCAATCAGTAACGCCCTCTGGAGGCCCTGGAAGAGTCCTACACACTGGAGCTCAGACAATCAAAATTGAACATGTTGATGGGATGGACATGGACAGTTATTTTAAAAGTGTAGGAAGTTCCTCTTCCTTCCTTTTCTCCACAAGCAAGAGATTTCTGTTACTCCTTCATTTGAATCAAATATTAATATTTGAATCTTTAGTGCTATAGCAAGTTTGAAGGTATTTTTTTACATTACTATCACACAATGCTTGTGATAAATGGTTTGAAAACAGATGAATGTATTGAAATATTTTCACATTGAAAAATCTTCATTTGAGAGGAGTTTTGCTCATTCCTGTTGAGTGAATGCTTTGAGATACTTTTTTTTTATTTTTATTTAAAGAATATGCCAATATTGATTTTAAAATTCTCCAGTGAGAAAATTTGAATGAGAATGCTGCAATTTTCAATCATTTTTTCCCATATTGCATTGCATTGTAAAATGATAACCCACGTTTCTCAATTTGGGGATTTTTAGGTTATTATGTAATAATTTCTGCTATACTGACTGGTGAAAATGTGGCGCACTTTACACTGAAGTACAGGTGACCTCATAGTATAGTGAAATGGTAGTGTTTAAAACATATGTGATAGAATATCTTTTATGAAGATCTTTACTTGATCTGCAGAGTAATTGTTTAAACTGTTTTTGGAATATTTCCAAGCCATTGTTGTTCTTTTGTATCTCTGTGTGAGAAATAATTTCAGTCACCTTCAGTGAAGGATTTGTGTTCCAAGGACAAATCATTGAAAATGATTTTAGTAAAAGGTTCATGTTATTCCTTTTGTAGTGTGTCTATTTCTAAACTTTCAGCACTCAGACACACTCCACACATTCAAACATACAAATAATAATTACACTTTCATAATTACACCTTCTGTTTCCACATAAGATAAATCCAGCTTAGCTGATTTTGTGTGAGCAGATCGTTTCTTTGACCTTCATTCCTCAGAGTACTTCGGGAACTTTCACAAAAACTTACTGAAATCCATCCATCCATTCATCGTTCACGCTTGGACATATCAGACCAGGAGATCGAAATGCAGCAAAATAGGGGGTTTTATTTGAGGAACCAGGCAAATGGACTTAGAAACAATGCACTCGAATCTTGGTTGTAAGTCAGGCATGGAGGGTCCAGTAGCCAGGGAGATCAGTCCTGAGACACACTATAGCAAGAGAATAACTACACAGGGCAAAGGCCAGGGCAGAGGAAAATCACAGGGAAGGATAACCAGGCAGTAAGATTAGTAGAGGGCACACACTAGGGACAAGGGACCTCTATTGCTCAGTACTCAACATCAGCTGACAATACTTCACACTAGAAGCAGCAGCACCGCAGCTTAATAACGGGTGCCGATAAGGTGAGTCAGCTGCGGGGTGTTGGCTTACCTTGTGCAATCTAGAAAGGGATGGGTGTCACGCTATCCATCCACCAAACCATAATTTTTCGACCACTTATCCAATACGGTGTTGTAGTTAGAATAAGCGAAACCCAGGAAGCCCGAGGAATAAGGCAGGGAACACAGTGAATGGGATGTCAGTTTGTTGAGGGTCATACATGTAGGCAATGGACTTTAGGCAGAAACTGGAGTTTCTGGGGAACACATAGATAACACTTTAACCTTGCAATACAACAGTAGAACAACAGATGTTATAGCTAAATCATTATCTTAATTATATATAGCTACAGTTAAATCATTAAGCTGGTCATTGAATTTCCCATATTATGTGAATAGAACGTATACTGCCACTTGAACGCCTGGGGGCATGACAAGGGTGGTTTTGTCAGCTATTTACGTCACTGGACCTTGGACTTCAATCAGAGAAGACACTGCCATCCAAGTTAAATAGGAAAGGAACGATATAGCATGTTAAATTACAACAGGTCATATACCTCAAATTTGACACCCCGTAGTAATTTACCATGATATCCTCTACCATTTAAGCACATGCAAGCGGGCTAAAGCTAAGGTACCCGAGCACATGTCCTTTCGACCCGAATCAAGTGTCCCGACAAGCCGTGTTAGAACCGAGATGCACGACGTCTGGCCACGACTGCATGGCAGGACTTCCAGGGGGTGATCACCCTACAAGCTACCAGGAAAACCAACACCAGATTCCGCGTTGCTACCCAGAATTTTATGAACAGGTTGGAGATTATAACATGATCATTACATTCCAGTCATAACTCCACGTTGAGCGCAGCGTATCGCCGTCGATTTATTCCTCCAGCGGGGTAAACACTCGGTGGCGTAGGAACGTCGTGTCTCTGACGTCATTAGGCGAAATCGCTTCTGCCGTCGCTCTCGACTACGAGGCCAGTCATTCAACATGGCGGGGAGAGGCAGTCACAGCATGGACAAAAGCATTACCCTCCCACCCGACGAGATCTTCCGCAACCTGGAGAATGCCAAGAGGTTCGCAATAGATATAGGTACCAGCCTGCAGGGGAGCGTGGGTTTTTACGTCTCATTTTACCTGCGTGTTATTAACCCACTTGTAGAAGCTGTTGTTCGTGCGGTTGCATGGAGGGGGCTGCCGGGGCAGAGGAAGGAACCGATGACACATGCCCCAGGACGGCGATCGCTCCGCTGTTTCTGGACCTTCACACGGCGCCGCTTGCCTTCTATATCTGTCTTTCCCATCCGGCTCCTTGTTGCTTTGCACACTGCTTTACTCCAGGGTCACAAGCCTTACTGATAATATGCCTTCAGTTTCGTCTAGATGTGTGTTTTTATATTACAGTACTGATTGTATGCCACTGTGTCACGTTCTAAGTATGATGTTTTTGTGAGTATTTCGGTCGGGCCTGTGTTTTGATAAGTCTCTCTTTTTTTACATGTGTGCTTTCGAAAGTCAGATTCGGACTGCACTGTATAAATACATTATTATTATTAATGTATTAAGGGTGCTGCTTGTCGCTAGAGCTGCCTGTGGTTTTGAATCTAATGCTGATTACCAAATCTCGGGTTAACTGGGCTACTACAAGTAAGACATTGTAATAAAAATGAACATTTATTGAAGATTACACTAGCGCATCGTGTAATGTATGTGATGTGAAAGGTGATTTATATGAAACGACGTGTACCGTGAGAGGTCAGTGCGTCCTGTTTGAAGTTTGTGTTACGGTAAAGCTACTTGGAAAGTTTATGCTGTATGTTTGTATGCTTGGCATGAGTTGGGTGACATGGTGTAAAACTGATCACTTTTTTTTCTGAAATACATATAAGCTGCATCTCTTTTTCGACTGACTGAGCTCTAAGCTTAGCCAAGAATATGTTAATATTTGCTTTTAATTGCACTGTATTTCTTTCCATGACATTAACAGGTTATGTTAGCTTGCAGCATAACTCCTTGACGGTAATGCTTGGTAGTATTCTGGACATTGCTGTTAATGATGATTGTGACACACATTTCTTGTGGTGTTATCGCTCTCTCTCTGTTGGAATGTACATTTTATACCAAGATAGGATAGGTTTGGTGCTGAAACCTCACTTTAATTTGCTATTTCAACAGGAGGTTCTTTGACAAAACTTGCCTACTACTCCACAGTCCAACACAAAGTGGCCAAAGTCAGATCCTTCGACCATACCATAAAGGTAAGTTATAAAGCCTGCTGTCTTGTTTTATGGTGTTTACCGCAGTTGTTGTGATTTCTTACTGTTGTTTGAAGAGACCATTTTACAAATAATATGATTATCACTTTGAATGATAAGCAACAATACAGATTTGCACCATCATCCTGTGGCATTTGACATAGATGTATTGATAAAGGTTGAAAAGGCAGTGTTTTCCCATATGTGCCTTGCCTAGTCTTACTGTTGATGGAAGGTCTTTAATCCATGCTCCCATCCAGACCATGATGTGAACATTTAGGAATTAACAACCTGGGTGCTCTTCAGACCTGTGTTTTCTTTAGTTATCAGACTTCTCAGATAATTGCATTTCTGGGTGAATGAAGACCATCATTTGGATGATTCTGTCTCGGCTTTGTTTCCTTTAAACTTTACTCCTTATCAAACCAAAAACAAAACATTCTGTAAATCTGGACTCTTTTTTTTTTTGGGGGGGGTGTTATGTGAAGTGTCTGTGAAGCCTGGAAGAGCAATTTACTCCAGTATCTCGTTATCTTTAAATCATCAGTCTTGACGATCTGTCTTTGGTTTTCCTGTTTATTGATTCTGTGGCTTCCTGGAGGTGTGTTGATCCAAAGGGCTCATAACTAACCACTGGATACTTATTAAACCAATTGAAATTGGCCTCTTTGTGAAGGTTACAATAGCAAGGTCTGAATGCTGGTTAAGGATTATCTGTAACTGCCAGTGGTTTTTCACCTGTGTAGTCTTCTGGGTGCATACCTTTTGACCACATCTCCTACTTCCTCTTCAGGAGGCAGAAGGTGACCCCCTATATGAGATATCTGTGCAGGAGGAAATCACTGCCCGTCTCCACTTCATCAAGTTTGAGAATGCCTACATCGAGACCTGCCTGGACTTCATCAAAGACCACCTGGTCAACACTGAGACCAAGGTCATCAAGGCCACTGGTGGGGGCGCTTACAAGTTTAAGGACCTCATTGAGAAGAAGCTGAGGCTCAAGTGAGTTTTAAATTTTCTCAGTTGCCTTTTAGGTATGGTTTTGGCTATATTGAACTTATAACCAAAACTTAACATCAAATGAATACAATTGTTCTCTTTTGTTATAATGGTTAAATAGTTCTAGGATTGGGGAAAATCTTGCCAGTCAAATTGAACCCACAGAATTCAGTTTATTAACAGTATTGAAAAATTGTCCATCGGATGTTGCTCTTTTTGGCTTCACTGTTTGCACTTTGGGAAAAATTTTATCCAACCCCAGAACAAATTGCAATAGACCTTGTGTCCTTCATGCATTATATCATGTCTGTGACCCAGGGTGGACAAGGAAGATGAGATGACCTGTCTGATCAAGGGCTGTAACTTTGTGCTGAGGAATATTCCCCATGAGGCCTTTGTGTATGCCAAGCATGCTGATTCCGAGTTCCGCTTCCAGAACACGCACCCAGACATCTTCCCCTACCTGCTCATCAACATAGGCTCTGGTGTGTCCATAGTCAAAGTAAGCACCAACGACACTAACCCATCTGCATTATTCTCAGGCTGCTCTGTAAACAATGTGTTTTCTCAACTAAGGTTGAGTCTGAGGACAAGTTCGAGCGGATTGGTGGAAGTTCGATTGGGGGCGGGACCTTCTGGGGCTTGGGTGCTCTGCTCACTAAGACAAAGGTATATGTGTCAACTTGCAGTTTCATGTCAACAAGAGCTATAGCACTGCACAGTGATTGCTTCAGTTATGACTACAAGTCAATTGACTGTACACAAGCCTTCACTCCTTTTCTGTGCTCGTTTTCTAATTGATTGCAGCTTGTGCAAGCCCTTTTTCTCATAACTGCTTAACTGTATATATAACTTTTTCCTCTGGTTTATTTAAGTTGCTTAGGAAATAGAGTAAACATTTTATTGCAATGTGGCCATCTTGTGCATTTGGCTTACATAGGAAAAATAGTGAAATCCTTTGGCGAATCAGCAACTTCAAATTAAAAATTCTGCTTAACACACTGTAGCGAGTGTACGTTAAATGTAAGACATGCATCTGCATGGTAATGTGTCTTGACCACATAGCTGTGCTACACTGGCGTCATCATTTTCAAGGCCAAACAAATTGCCGATTTTCTTTCGTCTTTTTATTGCTTTTAGAGATTTGATGAACTGCTTCAGCTGGCCTCCAGGGGGCAGCATACCAGCGTGGACATGTTGGTGAAAGACATATACGGGGGGGCATACGGTTCCCTGGGCTTGACTGGTGACCTCATAGCTAGCAGTTTTGGTAAATCGGCCACAGCTGACAAAGGTAAGCCCATTTGTTCCAAATTTTCTTTTCTCACTGCATTTTTCCCACAACTATAGAGCTGGTCTTGTTACAGTAGCCAGACAGCCCCTTCTACCAGATTTGTCTGGTCTGTCTGCTGTGTGGTGTTATTTTTGAAGAAGCTGTAATGATGGCTCTAGGCCATTTGTAACTCAGGGACACTTTCTGGATAACTCTGATGTGTTCTTGACTATGCAAAGTGCTTCAGAGTTAATGGAAAAATTTGGGTAAAGGATTTGGGGTTCAACTGCATGCCCCAAAGAGGCACTTGCTCAGTGCGCTAATTGCTTCTCCAGATGGCTGCTCTTATCAGGCAAAATTACTCATTCCCCCCATTCCCCTGTCACGGCCCCCTGTCTGAGTTCAGATGTCCATTATGGTACTGTCATCCAGTTGGAGTATGCAGAGCCTCATCTCAGTATTGCATTTACACTTATTTGGCACACACTTTTGTCCAAAGCGATTAATGAAGAATAGTAATTTAGCTATCGAGGAGTTAGCCTGGGTAAGAGTGTAGCCAGCCTAAGCTTCCAGTGAGTAGCCAAAAATGAGTGCACGATAGATTTTGGAAAGATGAGCTACATGGCAGCTTCTTAAAAGCCTCCTCCTCTTTCCTGCTCCAGAGTTTTCCAAGGAGGACATGGCAAAGAGCCTCCTGCACATGATCAGCAATGACATCGGGCAGCTGGCCTGCCTGTATGCACGGCTGCACAACTTAACTCGGGTTTACTTTGGTGGCTTCTTTATCCGCGGCCATCCCGTCACCATGCACACCATCACCTACAGTATCAACTTCTTCACCAAGGTGAGATGCTGTTTGACCCCTGCCCACTGTAACAGAGCATTGCCATGCTTCCTAGGATGTTTGTTAGCTTCTGGTGGGTTCTAGTACAAAGGTATTAAATTTAGCTAAATTCAGGTTAACAGTGTTTTAGCAAATTGACAGTGCGGTAACTTTGATGACGCTCTTCCTGGAGTCTTTGTGGCCTTATCCTGCTGAAATATGGTTTAGCAAAGCAATACATAGTTTAACAATTTATTTGGACTCCATCAAGCAAGCTTCCATTTTATCACTAGGCTGTCAGGTGCCATCGCAGAATCATGTTGGAGCTGTTAAGTTTAGAGGGCTGAAGATTAAACCTGTTGGCATAGATGAGGTGGCGTTTGTATGTGTTTTTCTGAAACTTAAATGATTCCTGCAGCTCTTCTAAATGTATTATAATAAAGGTGGTTTTGATGACTATCTGGACAGGTTGAGTCATTCGCCATGTGTCTGTCTGTTGGCTTCCAGGGGGAAGTCCAGGCTTTATTCCTGAGACATGAGGGTTACCTTGGAGCAATCGGCGCTTTTCTTAAAGGGGCCGAGGAAGACAGTAAGTCCCGCGTCTCCTCCCACTATTTATTTTATGAGGATACTTTGGATGAGTTAATTTCAAAGACCTGCTTATTAAACAGTGACGGAGTCCTTTGTTGGTTAGATTTTAATGTAAGCCAGTCACTTACGTTTTACGAGTTATCCATGTTCTCTTTTTCTCGTCTGTTTGCTTGTGTAGTGGGCATCGGAAAACGAACGGTTCCACTTGGAGTGTGGTGTGTGTGTTTTTTTTTTTTTTGTGTAACGGGCATGTGCTCTGACCCCCTGCAGACCCCAACCAGTACAGCTGGGGTGAGAATTATGCTGGGAGCTCTGGTCTGATGAGTGTCTCCCCCGATTTAAACCCAATGCAGCGGGTCCGCAGTGGAACGGTAAGTTGCTGTAGGGGGAGCGCTTACTGCCCGGAAGACTAGAAATAATTTATTTATGGGTTGTTGTTTTTCTCAAATCCCAAAACATTTCTCTCCATACGTCCATCTTCTTTTTTAATTGCTTAACACAAATGGTGTCAAACCTAATTTGAGTTCAGTTATCCTTTAAAACAGGAACCATATGATGTACATAACGGTCCATAATATGCCTTTTGTTTTTGCCTATTTTCCATATTTTCCATGTCCTTCCTCTTTTTTTAACCTTCTCTTCAGTTCCCTGTAAGTACACACACCCCCACCTCCCTCTGTTTGCCGTGTTTGAGCCTTGAAATGAAACATCATCTCATGCTTCCAGTGCCTAAACTGGAAATGGTGGCTGTTTTAAAATGCAGATGGTTCCCAACGCATGTCTACAGATACTCAGCTACCTATTAGCGATCTATTGAAAGCATCTGTATAGTTTTGTAAGGTTACTTCTGTCATTTATGTATTATTTAAAAGACTTGATGCATGTGTTTGTTAGCTTCTGTTACATCAGGTCAACCCCCGGCTAATTTAACACCGTACAATTAGTCATTGGGTTTGGGGCTCAGGTGATAATGTTTACTGGGGCTGGCATTTCCCTTTTTTGGGGTCAGGATGGCCAGGCAGATTAAATTGAGTAGCGCAGGTACAATGCCTATCCATCCTGAGATGGCCATGCCTACTCTCCACCCTTCTCACTGATCACTTGTTAGTAGCTGGCTGAATATCCCTGCAGAAGCTTGCCGCAGTGTTGAATCCGTGCTTCTGCGTACCCGTTGTCCTTGAGTGCTCCACTGAGCAGTGTAAAGTAGGCAGCCGTTTCGTTCTGTTAACTGCTAGATGCTACTGCTGTTCAGCTGAAATCTGCAAGGGGTCATTTGGTACAAAACATTAATTATAATATGGTGACTCCGAGACCGTGTTACCTTGTCCAGGAAAGTGTGCTGGCAGAGTAAGAATTCAGTTGTGCGGTTCTGCAAGGAAACACTGGAGTTGCTATGTAAGAGAGAACCAAACCCTACCTCCACTGCCTGGGCCTCTGTAAACATGTGCTTGAGAGTTTGGAAAACCTTTTCAAGGCCTTAGCAATCACATTGGGCAGCTAAAAGAACTAAACTCGTGGAATTATTGGCAAAAGCTTGCAGATTCAGTTGAATTAAACTTGAATTCCTTTCGTTTTTAGTAGAAACAAATGTGTGTTGTGGGTCTCAACATCAGCTGGTTGGTGGAGTCTTTGAATTATTTTGAGCAGTTGTGTAAGTGTAGAAATACACTTGGCATCTGTTTAGGATTAGCTGCTGTGTGGGTCCATCTAAAGGGGATTGCCCGCTGTGCAGGTTTAGGTAAAGCCAGGGAAGTCCTTTCCTAATGTTGTGTTAGTGTTGTAAATGAATGGTATTGTATGCAGCAGTTCAGACATGTGCCATTTGTGACCCTGATTCTCGACCCCCTCCCAGTTTGATATGCTGGAGATGGACAGACTGGAGAGGCAGCTGGTGAACCTACCCTTACTGCAGGACCCTTCATCCTACATCCCTGATACTGTGGACCTGACGGAGGACGCACTGGCCCGCCAATACTGGCTCTACTGCTTTGAGGAGGCGCTGGATGGGGTAACTGGGACTGCGAGTGGGCCTGGGAGTTATAACATTTTTCATTCTGGCACAGCTATCAGTTCTTCTCGTAGGAGGTCGTGTAGTCTGCCTTATAAAAATGGTACTCCTCACAGATTCGGTTACACCTTATAGATAATTCTCTTCACATGGCAACAAAAGTCTCACTGCTACAGTATTGTAAAACGTATGGTAGCAATGTAAGCATTTTTTTTGCAAGTTCAAGCTCTATTGTTATGTCTTTAATGGGCCAGCGGTCTATAAGAGCATTGTGGAGGCACTTCTAGCTGCGGATCTCTCCCACACACCACCAGGTGGTGAAACGGGCTGTCGCTAGCCAGCCCGACCTGCCGCAGGCTGTGGAGCGGGCAGAAAAGTTCCGCCAGAAGTATCTGCACAAGCTTCAGACTCTCCGGCACCAGCCATTGTAAGCACCATTTGCTTCCTCTCAGTCTCAGCTCTTTCTCTGATTCTCCCCCTAGACTGGTTTTTCTAAGCTGCCAGGTGTCCGTGGCAGGCCTCTGATGGCTGATGTAGTTCTCAACCGCCTTGTTTTTCCTCTCATTTTACTTTTAAACCTTGTCTTATCGTCATTCCTCTGAAATTCTTGCTTTTTCACTGCAGTGCACATCCAGGGAAGGACAAAGGAATGTTCCTGCGGTACTTTTCTAGTGCGTGTTGGTGTAGTTTTTGTTCTCTCTGCTAACATAGCTACCTTCTCTTCCCACTTTTACTAGTGCTTACGGGTCCCTCACAGTCAGAAGTCTGTTAGACACAAGAGAACACTGTCTCAACGAGTTCAACTTCCCTGATCCCTACTCCAAGGTCAGAAATGACTCTCCTTCCTCTGCTCTGGGTTTTTTTCCCCTTTCCTTTGACTGCTCTGTCAGACTGCCCCTTTCCATGACTTTCTGGGATCTTGCTTAGGTTTTACATCAAGTCAACTAGCCCCCCTAAACACCCCCCCCCCGCCAAGAAAAGGAAATGTGCTTTTATAAATAAAAAAAAAAAAAAAAAAAAATCGATACATACTTTTTAAAAGCATCAATTGATGTAGTGCTACTATAGATGAGATCCAGTAGGCATCCAAAATGCAGTTGAACCTTGACATTGTATAAAACATACTATGTGTACAATTTTATACATCCTATGAAGTTAGTCACTACATTAATGGCAAATTGAGTGAGTGCTGTGATCGACTCTATTCACCAACAAGCAGTAAAGCACCTTTGCCTTTGGTCTGTCTGTTTTCTGTCACACTCCATCAGGCTTAATCTCTCACTCTGTTCAGATCAAACAGAAGGAGAACGATATGGCCTTGAGGTACTTTCAGAAAGTGGTGAAGTCTCTGGAGAAGCTCAGCTGGGAACAGAGGCAGTTGGCTCTGGTCAAGGGTCTCCTGGCGGGGAACGTATTTGACTGGGGTGCCAAGGCTGTATCTGAGTGAGTGGACAAGGCCAACATGTTGGAGAGGAAAGTGTAAGGTCTGGGGTGTACTTCAAAGGACAAACTAGATGCAAACCAGCCGAAGTTGAAACAGAGACAAAAAGCTTGACACCCTGCCAACACAAGGGGGCAAACATTGATTTTTGGGTTTAGTGGCAACTTTATGTTTTATTAAACCTTTTATTTTGTGAAACCCCCAGCTTTATTTATCTAGATTAGTCCCATTGAGATTTGGCATCTCTCTCTACAGTAGAACCCTGGCTAAAATATGCAGCAGTAAAAAGTTTTCGGCATAAAAATGCGTACGACTGAATTTCGAAAGCTTTCTTTTGTTCGTTCGTTTTGGTCGGACTGCACAACTGACTACGTAAAATGGTGTGACCAGTTGTAGAAGGGTGGTCCAAACCAATGACATGGCAAGATACAGTGGTCACTGTGGTGAACTCTGCGTATTTTTTTTTTTTTTGCTGCAGCGCCCTGATAGTCAGGTAAACATCTTCTTCTCCTTTGAAGTATACCCTCATGTTATGGGCTATACTGGTTGGCCAGCGGGCTCCTGCTTTGCTATTGGCCAGTATTTCCGAACCAATATGGCCTGTGATTTTCTGCATTCCCAATGGCGTATCAGTTCTAGCCTCCCTGCACGCTAAAACTGATAAAACATCTGAACTGGATTATCTGTTTCATTTAAGTCTGTCGTCGGTTATATCTTCACCAGTATTTTGATGTGTTTAATTCCACATATATAACATTAATATTTCATTTTTCAATGTCTTGTAGCGTCCTTGAATCTGATCCCGAATTCGGATTTGAAGAGGCAAAACGCCAATTGCAAGGTAATTAAAGGAAGTGTAAAATCCAGAGCATGCTTCTCCACGTGTGTGGGGCCCACGTTAGTAGCCAAGCAACATGGACACGGCTGTGGTCATATTTTTTTCATGTGTCTGTTCTCAGATGTGCGATATACGTATCTGCATTTATGTAATGAAATCTGAGCATAAATGGTGATGAGTGCATCAGAAATGTAATGGCGTACACTTGTTTGTGTGGACGATTTCATCTGCATGCCGTGGCGTCTGCAGTCATCGATGTTATTTTGTCCGCGCAGTTGGTACATGGTATGCAGGATGAATTGACCTTAATGCTTTGATTGGCAGACATTTGGACTGTCTTTACTGGGGTCAGTGAAGTGTCAGCATGACAAAATTCAATGAGTACGCTTTACAAACCAAAAGGTTTGGGGGGTGAAGTGGGGTTCTCGTGTGAAGGTGAATAAATTGCTTTAACGGTTTAACCCTAGATTAAGATGTGGGTATTCGGATACTGTCCATGGGGCCCTGGTCTCTAACCATTGCATTCAAATAACTGTCTTCACTGAGTACATTTCTGAGCTGAGTTCTTAATGGAGTTTTGAGAACAAGGGGTTTTCCTGTGTTTGGTCTTTCAAAATGGGAATTAAATATCCCTGATGAAAGGGAACAGCTTCTTGTAATTTTGAGCTTTGGCTCCTCTCTTTAATGAGCCCCTGTGCTGATCTGGCTCCATCTCTCCACAGAGCGTCCTTGGCTTATTGACTGCTACAACCAGTGGCTAGAGAGGCTGAAGGTGGGGGGCCGTGCTGCCCAGAAATTCCAGTGGTCTTATGAGAATTACTTTGCTTATAAATTTTACAATATTTGGCAGATGACTTGCTGTAACAGTCATATCAGTCATATTAATGCTTTTATTGAAAGAAACTATTAGTACATTTCCCCCACATGGGGTTTCAATGACGTTTAGTCCAGTGGCAGGGATGTTCAGAAAGGAGGTACTTAGAAAAGATGAGAGAAATAAAAGATCCCTAATGTGTTTATTTGGTGTAAAGAATCCAAAAAAACTATAGTGTATACAGAATGTATAGAATAAGTAAATGTTGCTTCTTCCACTGTAGTATAGTGTGTTCTCTGTGTGTGTTGGATTGTCCTCAAGCAGTGATTGAATACTGTGTATACTGGCTTTCTCTTGCAGGGTCCCCCTCACAAATGTGCCTTGTTTTTCGTAGATAATAGTGGAATAGACATCATTCTGGGAGTGTTCCCATTTGTTAGAGAGCTCCTCTGCCGTGGCACGGAGGTAAGGGTATTACCTGTCTAGTTCTGGCGCCGTAAATCTGGCCCAACGCTGAAGGACGGTGGAGTCCCGCACTTCCACGCGGAGCCGTCTCCCCGTCCGTGAGAACTTCTGTTACCGAGCCGTGACTGAGTCAGTTCCCGCCTTTGCTGCGGATTACGTCAGCGGTTTTGTCTACCCTCCCGCACAGGTTGTGCTGGCCAGCAACTCAGGGCCAGCGTTGAATGACGTGACCAACGGCGAACTGCAGATCCTGACAGAAAGGATTGCGGCAATGGATTCGGTCATTCAGTAGGTGTTCAGACTCTACCCAAGCACCAGATTTCAATTGTGTTGTACAGATACCACAGCGGTGTGAATTTACTGGAAGATGTTTGTTTAGTGGAATTTTAGCTCCGTGTTGTCTACCAGTTTATGCCTTGGTTCTCACCAAAGGTTGCGTCGCAAATGATACGTTCTGGGAAATGTTCTAATTTTTCCTCTCTTTCTAACCACCCATCTTTTTCTTAGGGCTGCAATCAAAGAGGACAGGTTGACTCTAGTTCAGAGTGGGTCTAGTTCACCGTGTTTAGATCTGAGGTACGTTTCTCCAAAGAAATGATTCTAGTTTTGTAGTTGTGGGGTTTTTTTTTGTTGTGTTTTTTTTTTTTTTTTAAAGGAAGCTTTGTATTATTTACATAGTTTTGAAATGTTCTTTTCATATTGGCTGTATAAACTAAAACATTTTAGCTGGTCATCAGGTGGTTTTCTGAGTGAGACTCTGTCTCTATGTCCTTGAGTAGAACACTGGATCATAACTATTAATGCAAGTAATCCTTAGATGATAAGTGGCTCTGGGTTTGCATTCTGTAATCTTGGCCCTCTGGACCAGTGCCTGGTGTGGGTCTGGATGATGCTGGTCATAGGCTGGTTTTGCTGTAGACTGTGGGTTTGATGTTTCCAGATGTTCCCCTGGGTGTGTCGCAGTAGCTCCCAGGTACTAACTACTGTATAATCCTCCTTGCTTTCAATGGCAGTCGGCTGGACAAGGCGCTGGCCATGGTGGTACGGGAGAGACACACTGACCTTGTGGTCATCGAGGGCATGGGCCGCGCCATCCACACCAACTACTATGCTGCCCTTAGCTGCGAAAGCCTCAAACTAGCGGTCATCAAGAACTCCTGGTTGGCTGAAAGGCTGGGTGGCAAGATCTTCAGTGTGGTCTTCAAGTATGAGGTTCCACCCAGCAGCCCAGGCCCAAAGCGATAGAGATCCCTCACAAGAAGTGGGTGACTGCTTGCATGGTGAGGACTGACCTATTTCACACGTCACTTGTGCCATGCTGCTTGGGTGCTGCCAGGACAAAGTCATTTTGCCGTGAGAATGAATGTTGAAATTATATCGAAGAAAGCAAGCTTTCGTTTAGGAGCGCTTTTGTTATGGATTTAATTTGGTTTTTTTTTTAGCTGTATGTAAGGGATTTGAAGCATCTGTCCCTTGGATTCTCTGTTGCAGTGTGAAATGGCACCTGCTACCATTTTCACAGTCGATTTGTGAAAAGCTTTTACATTTTCTGTATTAATTGGTGAACATTACTCTATAAATCAGTTGATTTGAGGACATTTTTACTTGAATGTCACTATCTACATGTATGAAGTACAGTGTTTTGGCTGTCCACCAAAAGTTTGAGTGAGACATGCAGTATGTCCTCCTGAGTTTCCTGAGTACAAAAACAATATTTTGATTGAATGCAATCAGAACTTATATATTTTGTGCCAAGCATAATTGGTAACCCGCTACTTTGGGTCCAAAAGACTTGTAATACTTTTGAATATCGTCAGAGACCCTGGGAATTTGGAGGTGTTTATAGAAACCATAATATTGTTTAGTCATAAGTACTTGGTAGCAATACCATCACTTGATGGGATACATTACCTGACTATGTTCTCGCTGTATTCTAAGCATTCACTTCAAGACGGGCAGGTTCTAGGGGTTGTTTTTTTTTTTAAACCAATTTAATGTGCCTTGCAATTGTCGTGGTTTGCCTATTTTTCAGTATTTTTTTTAATGGACTGAACAATGGGTATAAATATTCTCCTAAGAAATGTGACCCCCCCCCCCCCAAAAAAGAAAGTTTGAACTTGAAGCCAAAGCAAGGGGTGTTGGACTGTATTCCCTTCAAGTGTCCCTCATCCATCCTTGTGTCTGCATTCTCATTTTGACTTGACATTTTGTGTGCATACTTCCTTAACGACCTTGGATAAAGTGATTGTTTAAAACTACGTTGAACTGATTGTATTTAGAACTTAAAAAGAAAAAGCCACACTTAAGGACTTGTGATTTCCGGTGTGTTTTTGTTTCAAGACTACCACAGTTTGGTCCTGTGGCATAGCCTGCTTTTGGCTTTTCCATTGTTCCATTTGTGTCCAGTAGAGGGTAGTACAGTACAGCACATTTACGGGTAGTCCGGACAGCTGCTGCTGTTGTGTGCATGACTTTTATGAGTGGATGAGGGTAAACAGGACTCTGATCATATAATGTCCCATTAACTAGACCAGTGTTAAGTCCTTGCCCACACGCACAGGTTTGTATCCCCTTTGGGTTTTTAAAAGCACATTGCGAATTCGTGTGTAGTCAAGGGAAACACACGTGTGCCTACCCTTTGCAAGGCTGCACATTACTGCCTCCTCACACAGTCTAGTAAATAGAGATGGAAACAGTGTTGTTTTTTTTTTTTTTTTGAGTTTCTTCAACTGAAGGATTGTTCATTGATTTGTTCAGCTAAAACCCCTTGAATGTTTTGCTCCTGCCCCCATCCTGGATATTTTGCCATCTGGGGCTGGATTAATTTATGTATAAAATGGTATTAAAGATGTTAAGAATTTATCATTGTGTAAGTTAAATTGATTATATATTTATATATTAAACTTCCTTGTACATATTTTTATAAGTCATGTTATACTTGTATTTGCCATAATGACTTTTGTACATCATTACACCAGTGGTTGGATATCTCTATTTGTAAACAACATGATTTGGTTCACGCATGACCGAAGCTTCACTCAGTGAAGGAACCGATCAAAGTGGTGCAGTGACTGAGATCATTTTGTTCTCTCAAAAACTTGGGGAGGGGGGGATCATTCAGGAATGATACAGATCTAGTTAAGCATTGTGTTCCTTGCACAAGTGGGAAGCTTCCTTCATCGGTCCATATCACCATGTCCTTATTTATGGGGACAGCAGGGAAAGGAGTGTGTTTTAAGAAATTTCCCTGAGTTGATCAGTGGGAGAGACTCAATTGTGGGCACATACGCATGTTTTACTCTTGTCAAAAAAGAAAAAGGCTGTACAGTTTTTGTTGTATCATGAAAAGCATAAGGGAAAAAAATGCTCATCACGACCGAAGTTGGTGCTATTGTCCTTTTTTCGTCCAGCGTTTTGCTTGCTTTTACTGATGACTTTTGTAACTTTTATATTGTATTTGTATATAGGGTGTACATAATAAGGTCCAATTTGACTGTCGTGGCAGACACTTTTTGTTTTGGAAGGTCAAATGATTCAGTTGTCTGAGATATACTTTGAAACGCCTTCAGCTAATACTCCACATTTCATCTAGGTCTGGATGAACACTTGCTTTGGCTGGCTCTTTGTTTGAAATGTACAGAAATAGATGCAGTGGATCCACATCTTTTGTTCCTCAGTAGCAGAGGTTATGTGATGTTCCCACTGCCTTGCAGGAGTTTGAGAATGACAACATGAATCTGAATTTATTCACCCCCCCCCCCAATCGCACAAAGTTTAATAAAGTAAACTGTAAGCACCAAAAGCGTTGTTAATTCAAATTTAAATGCATTGTCAAGAGTCCTTGTGTTGGGTGTTAGGATGTATTTTCTCTAGCTAACTTTTGCTACTGGGAGGCTGATTGCAAACAGACTCCAGCTGTGCTTTCTGCATTCCACACATTCTGCTCGATGCAGTCCATAATTAAGTGAGTCATAGGCTGTAGTGCTGATGGTGGGGCGATCAGGAGGTGTGGCACATTCAAATCCCCACACACCACAGTACCTGTTAATCTAGTGTGTGTATGTTGTATTTTAAGTTTTCCTCAGTCCTGAAACATGTTAGTGTGTGAGACTAATTCATTAACTTGTGTAAAAACATGATTAAATCCTGCATGCCTGCTTTACCTCAGCATAACCAATCAGTACTCCAGTCATCCTCGAGTAAAATGAATATAGCGACGAGCTGAGGAATGAAGATATGCACAGCCACCCAGGAGACAAAGTAAATCACTTTGATGGTGTAACGAATAAAGAACACAGTAATTAGGCACATCTTGGCGAAATATACCCTGACATTCCAGTGTTCCTGAGTTGTTTGGTTTCTTGTGACAGCTTCAGAGCAGCAGTAGAATCCAGGACCTTTGATGGTGATGAAATTTAAATAAAATACAAAAACAGATTGTTGTTTTTTTTTTTTTTTTTTTAAAGACACATTCAAATCAGGAACATAGCAGTACTTTAGAAATGGTGCCCCCCTAATATAACAAAGGAGTTGAACTTACAGGTAAAATCTTGAAAAATAGGAATTCCTTTATGGGAAAAATGACAATATGACGCTTAATCACATGAAAATGGGTTGAAAGGTCATGACTGCCTGCTCTGCTGGTTTGTGGCCCTTGCAATTGGTGAAAGACCAAAGTAAATGTCAGATGCCATGTAGATGTATTCTTCCAGTAGCTGCTCTTGCTCTTGGCTAAATGCTTTAGGCTCATAGCCCACTCAAATTAGCAGCATCTCTCTGTAACAGAAAGTTGGAAAGTTGTTCTTTATGCCCAATTAATAGTTATTTGGAGATGTTGCACCAAGGGAATGAGCCTAAATAAAAGCTGGGATACAACAGAAGGTTTTAAAACACAGGCCGCTAGAGAATGGGTATGAAGCAGATGGTATGGTGGTTAAGAACCTGGGCCTACTGTCAGATGGTGGGATAGACCCAGTACAAACACTACATTAATTTACTTAAACTGCTGGCATTTGAAGGGTCTGTCAACAGCCTGTAAGAGTCGTGAAATCTACAGTTCTACCAGGAGGTGCTACTCGTTTTCCAGAGTTAAGAAGACCATGGGTGCAAGGCCCCAGAAGAGCACGATGGCAGGGTTGTAGGTTCAGCTTGAAAGTTGGTATGAAACCACAACAACTGCTTCAATTACACGTGTAAAAGTTGAGAACTAAAGTGTACATGTGCAGCTTTTGTTTGTGTCACATTGATAACCAGCTGGATCATCCACCATGAAGACCTCCAAGACTTCTGCTCACCACCCTGTTCACTGAAGATTGAGGACAGAGAGTGGTGTGATCCAAATGTTGGGGTAGAGAAAAAGCCTTGTCATGGATGTTTGCCCATATATCACCTATTCACAAAGACAGGTGGATTGGGATTAAGTCGGCAAGATTTTAGCTATCCATCCTGGTCTTGGTGGAGGCCATCTCCGACCAATATTGAGGTCCTTGTTCTCTTGGTGCTCTCATCTTCCTAGCCCTTAGATTTATTTTACATTTCCCATGGCTGGACCAATGTCATTTCTGTGTTTATCATCATCTCTCCTCCTCTTCCCTCATTCAAACACCTTCGAGTTTGATCTGAAGTAAAGTCATCTCACCCGGCTGAGTGGAGTAGGCAGCTCTGGGTTAACTGAACACAGCAAATCCCTGCTTATTTCCAGTTATTGTCATGGTTTTGTTTTCCTATTTTGTTCTATTTTCTGTTTACATATCTATGTCAAAGAACAGAATATGGCATCTTGGACCTCCAACAGGAATGCTGTGAAGGTACTGCTCTTGAACCTTTGATAAAGTCATTTATGCAGAATTTTCCCAGTAAATCAGCATGAATTTTACTGGGAAAGCATGTGATCAAATATATAGGGTTCACTTGTGTTACATGCCGGTACAGTGGTGGATTTGCCTATCTGGATTACCAGGAATTTTCGTGCTGGGCCTGATCATCCCAACAATTGTCATGGGGGTACCCCAGGATGCCTACATCATAGCCGTAGAAATATTTTTTCAAATACTGGCCTATATCCATAATTGGTTTTGTATTCCTTAATTGTAAACACCCACGATTCCCCTGAATTTTGCCAAGTAAGCCAGAAACACAAAATTAAAACACACTATAACTGACAGTGAAGATGCTTCATTCACAGACAAGGAAATCAGTGAAATCTATCAAAAAAACAAAACGTACAGCTGTTAGACCTGCTTGGATTTTAAGCAGCAATGATGGTGTTGATTTACTGCAGTACCTCATCCTCAGTCATAACAGGAGTACCAGTTTCTGCACGTCGGCTTTCTCTGTTTCACCACTGCCCACCTACCCCCTCCATGTACTGTAGCTGGTGGTTTGTGGGTCGGGGCACAGTAGGAGGCCCTGGCGTAGGCTGCTCTTCAGAAGTTTGTGAGTGGGGCGGGAGCTCTGAGAGAGGGTAAGCTGAGCACCAGGGAGAAAACTGGACTCCCTAGGCTGCTGGATTACCAGAATCCTCAGTGTGTGCCATGTTCCACTCCCCCGCGAGCTGCCAGTCCAGCATCAAAGTCGCTCAGCAGGGGGCAGCGTGGAGTAGGGGGGGGGTGCGCAGCAGTGCCAGGGGAGCCGCGAGGCTGATTGTGTGTTGCATGAGGCAGGGGGCCTTCCCTGGTCCCGCTGAGCTCCTGCTTTTTAATCCCCCCACCCTCCCTGTTCCCCTCAGCTGGAGGCGCTGCTGAAGATCACCCACAATCCATTTCGCACTGTTTAATACCGCTTGAAACGCTGAGGAGGTTTCCTTTATGACAAAATGAAAAAAGAAACCTTGAAATAATCAAACATGAGCTTATTTCCACTGAGACTCTTCTTCCTTCTCCTCTCTGCAGGTTTCATCAGAAACTATTTTTCACAAATACATAAATTCAAATGGTACATCCAAACATCAGCTGATCGTATTGCTACCAAGTTGGCCCCAGTGTCAGGATTTTGGGTCGATTTCTTTAAAAACACATTTTTGCATGATACCCAAATACTCAGTTTGTGCTAAATTTTGATCCTTCTGATCCAAACCATGGTCGCTTAGTGGATCCACGTTATACACTGTCTGGCCTCATTGATGGCAGTTGAATACCCTGTCATATTCGTTGATTGAATTTCCTGAAAGAATTCTCTTTGGATTCTTTCTCTTTTAAAAATACCTCTGTAGCTCATAGCCTGAAATCTATTCATGGTTTTCCAGCAGATGCTGTCTTGCATTGCCTGTCTCATTTGCATGAAAAGGACACTTTGCCTACTTTCAAACTGTGTCTCTTGGCCATGGGGTAAACTTGAAGAGATCGACTTTTAAAAATAAAAGTTTTCGCTCTGTAAATATGCATTTTTGATTTACATTCCGTGGATCGTGTCTGATAAAATGACTATTTTAATATGTTTTTGCTAGGCACACATATGTGTATTTTTGTATTTGCATAAAAGTGGTGGGGCTGTGTGTATAATGCATGGTTGCCATTTCAGAATTTCGAGACCACCAGTCAGGGAGGGTAATTATCTAAATCACAAAACCTATTCTGTACTGCTACAGGGCAGTGTTGCTGACCTAGGAAGGTTTACAGACTTCTTTGCTTGGCCTCCAGGAAGAATGCATGATGCTCGAATGCTCAGGGCATCACCGTTCTACACTACCTAGAAACACATCCTGGGAGATTATCAACTACATGGAGACAGTGCCTACGTCAACAACAGCTTCCCTTTCATAGTCATGCCAACATGATGATGACTTGCACAGGAATGTAATGATTACCAGAGGAAGGATAGTTGTTGAACAAGCATTTGGTCAGCTGAAATGCAAATGGATGTGGCTACCTGAACTACAAAACTGAAGAGAGGACATTGCAGTGAAAATCATTGGACTGCTGCTTGGGCACTTCACAAGCTGAGCACATGTATCAAGCATCAACATTGGTTGCCCAAGGGAAAAAGATGATAATCATTAAACACTTTTAAGTAGTTTCCCTTTTGTATTACACAAACAAAAGCTTTTTTGTTTTACAATTAATGTTCTTGTAATTAAAAAAAACATGTATCTGATAAACATCTTTTTAATAAACATGTCAAATAAAATAACAAGTATCTTTAATGAGCATCTCTTAGTGCATAAAAAGGTGTTTTAGTAAAATACATCTTCAAGAAAACAAATGTTTCTCAGGTTTATATTAACAACAAGCAAAAACACTTTATTGCAACACCATATTAATGCCCTTGTAATCAAAAAAACAAAACATCACCTAGATGTACTGTATGTCTCTTTAATAAACATGCCTAATAAAAGTCTTTAATGAGCATCTCTCTCATTAAAAAATAAGATGTCTACAATGAAATACATCAAAACATCAAATGTTACTAACTTTAACAACAGATAAAAAAAAACATTTTGTTGCAAAACAAAGAACACAAACACCTTTAGCCCTTCAATGAGAATCATATCTTGATTTCTCCTAGGACTGTATCATCTAGTCAAAGAGGTCATGCGCTGATTTAATTTATTTTAGGATTTCAACCATGCCTCCTTTGACTTGCTTCCTCAGACTTCCTAAGAAATTCCAACAATTCAGCTTTGTCTTATTTGACCTATCTTTTGCACTTGAGAGGAAGGTGGTGGCAACGGTTGGCTAAACTTGTCTCAAAGGTGACGGTGAGGGGCTTGAGCTCTCTGAATCAGAGGCTGCCAAACTGGCGGATGCAGAAAATGGACCTGCATCACTAGAGAGGCCTGATAATGGGGCTGTTGATGCAGATGTGCCTTGATTTAGGACATCAGGGCACCTAACTACTACTTCCATTGCAGTGTCCATAACAGGGAAATCAAAGTAATGATTCCCCCCAATAAGTTCATTTATTTCTTTGTAGAACAGGAACTTCATAGCTCTATTTCCTGTTGAGCTACTGGGATCCTTTGACTTCTTATAGACGTCCTCCAGAGTTGATCACTTCCAAGCCACTTTGTCCACCTCAAATTTCTGCTGGAACTGGTTGGCCAAATTTGTTGCAATTTCCTGCCAAAACACCTTCTTCAGCCCTATGACATTCCTGCTCTTGAATTGAGCTCAGGTAGGCTGTGAGGGAGATGTACCACATGAAGAGAGAGTCTGCTCTCTGTTGAAAACTTGATTTTGAGGCAGGGCACACTCTTCTGTACTGCTTCTCTTGGCTATGGTCAAAGAAAAAAGAGTTATGCTGGATGCAATATGTCTAAGGGTTTCTTCTTGGAAAAATGCTTGCCACACACAATGACAATATTCTGGAGAGTTAAAAGATGACATTCCTGTGTATTGAGTCCATATTGTTGTGCTGTTTTAATCATGACATTGCATTTAGTATATAATGCAATCAAATGCTTAAAGATTAAACATCCCATTTTTTACATTTCAGTAAATGCTTAATTAAAATTAACAGGATAATTGGAAGTCATTATCATCAGGCTGGTTTTCAACTACTCAGTATAATCTTGTTCATAAATGGGCAGATCTGTCACAACAATACACTTACTGTCAGAACCAACAGCAAATTGCCATGATGAGCTGGGTTCACAGGGAATGACGTGTAATTGTTTGTCTTTTTGTATTGAGCTTTTATCAAGAATGACCTTCCTTGGTATACCATTTCTCTTTTTACTGCCGGGACATTTTACTGGAGATGAAACCTATACGAGTCCCTTAAAGAACTTTGACCAATGTTATAATTGGGATTAGCTAATGAAAATGGCAGCAAACTCCTCTATTTGCAAGACTTCTGAGGCAGTGTGCTTTTATAAGCGATATGTGTTCTTCTTGTGCTGATCTGGGTTCAAAACCTGCTGTGCCACATTAACCATCTGTGATGAGGGTTAAGACTCATCCATCGGGCTGCTGGGAACACTGAGTCCTTCTGGCTGTTCTGCAGCACCATCTGCTGGTGTCTGGGTACCTAAACGGCAGTGGACTTCAGTAAAAAGTTGTCTCCTCTCAGTGTATCACACTAGGAACAAGTGATGAACAATGGATAAGGCGACAGAGGACCACTATGAGCTAGTCCTAGGATGCTGTTTTTTTTTGTTTTTTTTTTGCCTCAGATCAAAAGAGTAATACGACTTAGCCCCACACCACCAATCAGTCATAACTGGTCTGTCCTTTTTTCCTTTATCTTTTCTTTCTTTTTAAATTTTTCTTCTATGTCCAGTGGGATAAAAGATAACTTCGCCAGTAGGTAGCACAGAAGTGATAAGTAGCTTCTACTAATTTGCTATGAGTTTCTGAGTAGAAAGATGTTATTCTGTCTCAGCGTCATCCATTTCGTTCGTGTTTTTGATGCAGGGACACCGAGGCGCCTTATTCTAACTAGACGGGTGTCAGACAGCGAGCTGTGAGATCGGATGTCCTTTCGGGATTAATGCTGTGAGCTACAACTTCACTCCTTCTGAACTCAACGATAGATAGTAAATTGCTTCCAGTATTCAGCGAAGATTAAATTCCACGTATCTTCTATGAAGAAGGCCACCGTATTTCTAACTCGGTAGCCTAAACCGGCTATAATAATTATAATCCTCTGTAAATATGTCTGAAGTCATCGTTTTCTGAGGTGGAAGATCAATAGTTCTTCTAGAAAATTAATAAATCATCTGCCGATGTTTTATTCAGTTAATCCAACAGAGTTTTGCGTTTTAAATAAATCAACAAAACGCGCCTCTAGTCTCCGTTTTAACCTTTTGATTTTTACTTAACTCGGTGAGGCGTGTAGCGCTGACTCAATCGCCGTATGTGACAACAACTTATTAATAAGCCAGTTACAAATATTGGTTTTCTCTGTCTGAAAGGCACTGCACTGAAGTATCCGGAATATTAACCATCACACGAATGGCTTTAATCGCGTTGTTGTTCCGTAATGATTTATCGTATTTTGCACAAGGTTTTTCTGTCCATGAAAGCGTTAATATTAAGATTGCCTGGCGTCTATCAGTGACCAGGCCCGAAGACTGGCTGGGGCATGTTCTACACTCCTGGGAGATGGCCGGGAGACAGTCAATCGTCCTAGACCCCCACTGCCCCCCTTAGACAGGACTTCGTTTAATTAACTTGTAATCTGATTTCAGGCAAGTTTTTTTTTTTTTTTTTTTTTCGCATGTGCCCCTCCAAAAGCACATCTGGCCCCAGCCTCGTACCCCCTGTTTGAACAGTACCCCGGTGCTACATTGGTTTGAAGGGGGGCGGACAGTGATATGTGATGGGTGACGGTGTCTTTAGTTTGTGCAGTTAGCGCCGAAAACCCCAGACAGTTCAGGTCGTTTCTGGCGTATTCTTATAGGACACATAAACTTTACTGGGTATAGGTTATTTTCCTTCAAGGTGTCATTATTCGGGTTAGGTTTTGCGTCGTTGTGCGATTATTGCCAACACTTCTGAGGTTATTAGTTTAATTGGAGGCGGAGAGTTCATATCCCGAACACTTTCACCACAATAAAAAAGTGACGGGCTTCTTATTATACGTTTTGCATAATGAACTTTTAGGGACATTGCATGTTTCTGCAAAGGTGGTGTTTGCCCGTGCCGACGGTGTCTTGTCTGCGTGCTGAAATATGACTGTACAGCTCCGTCCATTGTGCAGCCTAGCGTCGTCGAACTCAGCGGGTTTCCCCATCACTGGTCCTCATTAAACAGCACCAACCCCTGTCAAAGCATGTGCCGAGCCCACGTCTTTTGTTCACTGTCCCGAGCCTTGCTCTCTCACCTCAGGTACTCCATCCCCCCACAGCCCTCCTCCAGCTCCGCGGGGTTCCACGCTGACATCAGTCCCCTAGCGAGAACGCGCCTACGGTAGCGCGCCCAGAGCTCGGCTCCTTATAATAAACCAGCTGGCAGCCAGCGCACCGCACATCTCGTCTTCAGCTCACAGCAAGCGCACTAAAAAACCCACCTCGCTCCACTGGGTTTGCTCAAACTCTGCGCCCGACAAATACGACTAGACCCGGTTCCAAATCGTCAGTTCACCACAGCGGGTGAAAGACGACTGGTAAGGACAACTGGGTTTTTCTTACTATCCATCATTTGTACTCCGTCAGTCCCGTTATTGCAAAAGCTGAACTCACCGTCGCCGCATCGGTCAGGTTTCTGTTCCGTCATCAGCGGCGATTCTGCTGTCAATTTGGCTTGTGGTAACTTATTTCTTGGTAAAAGTTAAGTAAACGACATTAACCCGTTGCCGTCATATTAACCCCCCAATCACGAACTTTACTAAATAGCAATACATGGCATTACGAAGATACGGCCGCTGCTGTTCTCCGTCGCGAATGGAAAGTGACAGTTCAATATAAAGTAATTTATTTCTCTAATAATTTCATCCAGCTGGATGCAGCTTTTGCCTGCAAGGGTTTTGCTGATGTTAAGCGATGACTTTGTACGTGTGAAGAAATTATTTCGATGTAAAATGCTTTGGATGTTGAAATCGTTTAAATATCATTCCGATTTATTCTGGGGCAGATGGCTCATTTGTGTGCTAAAAAACACGAATGATTATGAATAATTTGTCAAAACATTTTACAGACTTTTGGACTTAAGGCTCAGGTTTTCCCATATAGGCCTATTTAATGACTTTACTTAGTTAGTAGAGTATGTGTATTGTAGCGTTTTATTTTTTTACATCTTGTGAATTATGAAAGGCATTTGAGTATTCTTTAATGGACTGACCCATTATTACAAATAGCAGTGACAGTACATTACATTCACAGTGTGGCAATGCAAACAATAGCGGAAAAGATGCTGGACGGGTACTTTAAAGGGCATTAAAACGCTTTTAAAAATCAGGAAATTTAAATGACGGCATCAGGTGTAATCTGAGCGCTTCCTTGGACGTTTAATGGCAGCTAATCACAAAATCGCTCGAGAGCACAATTATACCAAAAATAGCCAATGTAATAACTATTTCCAATTATTGATGGAATGGAAGTTTCAATCAGTTCACGTATTACAGAAAAGGTGACATCGCTTATAAAAGGCATTAAGAAATAAACTCCAAAATTCTTCTGGAGTCTTTAGTCACACAATATGAAGACAGTTACATTTATTTCAATCACATCTATCACTATTAGATACATGCAATATAAATAAATATTCTTTCTTTGTTCTTTTGTCGTTTTCTGTTTGTCATTTACGTATTACTTTTAATTAAATGTGTCATTTAGCAGACAGTTACGTAATGCACGGTGAAATGCGCGTTTGACAATATGTTTAGCATCGTTTTTAATTCATCCCGTATTACATATGGAATAATTCACTCACGGTCCTATTAGGGTTTGTGTGGGTGCGCGTGTGCGCGCGTGCTCGCGTGTGTGTGCGCGCGCGTGGGAGGAATGACAGGTCATGCAATTTATTGCGCTAGTATAACGGCATAGAGCCATCACGATTATCAATGATGTGTTAATTGAAAATGAAACCAATTAGAAGTGGCGACCTCTGTCAGAGCCGTCACACAGGGAGCAGTTGACACGACCCACTTCCACGAAGAAATGAAGAAGCACAGGAAAATGTATGCATCTTTGCAACACATTATTCTGGTTCAAAGTTGAAATACAGGTGTTTTTGCTAAATGTTTTTTAGATGCGGGAAAGTTTTAAATTTTGCCTCCGTTTATTAATGGTAGTGAAACTGGAATATCCCTGTCACATACTGCATGACGAAGAGCGGTACAGAATTACCAGTACGTGACCCTAATAAGACGGAGCCGGCTTTCCCTAGGATGCGCGCCTTGGGGCCGCGCGCACCTGCCGCCGTGTGGCCGTGCCTGTCCGAAGGGGGGCGCCGCCGTGCCTCTTATTTTCCGTTTGACATTTCGGTAGAACCCTTGTCGACTTTGTCTTAGGAACAAGCGGCATGTGTTCTTGGTATTTGTTGTATGAAATCTCGTTGTCGTATTCCTGAAGCCAGCAGCCATGTCCAGCCAGGTCCTGGAAATTCTTAAGAAAAGGCTGATTTCCGCAAGCGAAGATGAAAACGCGGGGCTATTTCTTCTGCATCGTGTCACTTTACTCTAATCACTGGTGACCCCTCGCACTGTGCTCTTTCTCTACAGAAAAAACAGGCTTTTTTTAAGTTCACGTAGAACTCCGAAAGACAGCTTTCCAAGGAATAAAATAACAAAACGGTGCCTTTGCCCTGTTAATCAAGTCTTCATTTGCTGTTCTGTGAACTTCCGTGGTCTACACAAAATTGGCCCCTTGATTTTTGAAAGCATGGTTACGTCACAGTGTATGTATCTAATGTCAAATGTGCAGACTGATAATCCTAAATTTTGGTACATTCACAGTGTTTCTCAGGTAAATGCTACTGATACTATCCAGGTACCATTTGCCCTAAGGCACTGCAGCTCGCACCATGAATATGTATCCAGTTTAAGGCTGGTTTTGGCAGTGCAGCTCCTTTGCCAGTCTGAACGGCAATCTGCTATGTTGAACTAGAGCTTCTAATTAAACATTAACTGGGAAAAAGAAGCTTGGGCTTAAGTATTTCTACAGCTAGCAAAAACCTATTAATCTATCTTCAGTGTCCACTTGTCCAGTACCAGCTCAAGGTATCTGAGAGTGTACAGGTCACAAAGCAGGGGACACCCTGCACTTCTCTTTACTTGACGGCCATGGACTGATTTCCTGTCCAGGGTGTTTCCTGCCTTGCGCCCTGTGCTTCCTGCTTCACTGTGTAGACTCCAGGCCCACAGTAACCCTGTGCTGGATAAGTGAGTAGAAGATGGATCTTTGTTTATATGGCTTTAAAAATCTGAAACTGGAAATTATTGTTTATAAAAAAACTAAATATAGACTAATAGATATAAATGGTCTGCAAGTGCATGTATGAAAAAGTGTATGTGTATATGTATAGTTAATTTTTCTGTTCTGATCATTTCACTCTTGAACGATACGCTTTGGTAGTATTTATAAATTCTGGTTTTTCTTGTTTTAGAGATCGATCCTTTCCTTTGTTTATTTATGAGGCTATCATGGCAACTAGCAGGGGGGCGGATACATAAACTGGCCGGAGAGAGTTAGACTCTGCTGCCAGTCCCTCTCGCCGCAGTCCGCCATGAAAAGCACAGCCGGGTTGTCGGATTAGTCTTGCCCACTGGCCCTCGGCGCCTGGTCCATCGAGTGTGAAATCGCCCTCTGCCGCCTTCCTGACGTGGCGAGGAACCCGAGTCCGGCTGGGCCTTTTGTTCCTCATGGGCCTCTGCTACAGGCCCCCCCCCCCTCCCAGGCGTGGGCGGGCGGGGGGGGCACATGCAGGCACTCTGCAGCTTGTCTGAGAGGCACTAATTGGATAGCGTAAGGCATAAGCAGGGAATTACTCACTCGGTCTGTGATGTCTCCACATAAGTCATTCTGCTTTGTGCTTCGTATGTGTCGGCAAAGCATGGAGCCTGGTTTGCTTCGCTCTGTCTTTTTGGAGGGCATTCCTTGTTAGCCATCTCCCTGTCCCTGAGGCTGACCCAGTCTTTGCACCTGGAGCTAACGCGCTGGTTGCTATTAGCAATAGCAGGTCCAGATGGTCCCTGGGAGCTCCATGCTTAGTGGGCGGGGTGGCGAAGTCATTAACACCCTCTCTGCTGCCCAGGTCCCACGAGGCCCCGCCTCCTTCATCACAGCTGCCCCTCCCCTCCCTTCTACCACCTCCCCCAGGCTATGGCTGGATATTCACAGCCCCAGCCCATACCCGCTAGGGCTGCCATCGTCTGCGGACTCTGGCTCCTGCTGCCTGTTAGCGTGCCCTACGCCCCCCCACCCCCAAACTCGTCTCATCCCACTCATTCACGTGAAAAATTCCATTATCTCCGATGCCCCCCACCCCACTCCCACGCTGCAAATCCGCTGCGATGAGGAGCCACATGCTGTGTGCCCAAATCAACTCCGAGCTGCGAAAAACAAGATAAAACACATCTTTTTTTGTCTCCTTGTCATCTGTCTGACGTTAAAAACCTGCCTCCCCCAGATGATCCACCTGCAGTTCTTACAAAAACTCATGAAGGCTCTTCTGACAGAAAGCAGGCAACGTTTCAATGTTCAACAAGCCTCTCTTTCATGGAAGATTTTCATATTTTGTTTTTGTTAGATTGACCTATTGTGGTGTTTTTTTTTTTGGTTTTTTTTTTGATGGAGCTGCTGTTTTTGTCAGATCCTTCCCAGAGAGCCAGCCCAGTGGATCCCTTACCTTTTTCTCATGGTCCCTGGCCATAGAGGTAGTGATGCATCCTTTGCTTATTCCTGGCTGGGCTAAGGTCCCAGCTCTTGGAGGCAGTGATGTCATAACTTCGTTTGTAGATCCTCAGTAAGGTCTATGCTTTGGGAGAGGGCATGCTGTCTGTGGGGTGTTACCTGCTCTTGTGACTGACTTCCCCCATAATGTTACCTCCATTAACAGACTGGGGCAGAGTTTCTGTGGTATGTTGGCCTGTCCCATTGGTTCAGCCTTAGTGTTCATTCCTCATTTATTGATGATTGTCCCCAGTCACCTATGACATGGTGGTCTTTAATCTCTAAGAAAGTATGACCCTAGTAAATTTGTCTGTCTCCTCCAAGACAAAAATTATCCAACTGAAAATCCTGCCAATAGTATTGTGGGTCAGTGGCCAAACAATCTATGGCCAGGCTAGATAAAACCATGCATACAGTAGTCAGCAATCCTATTTATCTGTCTGTCTATGAAACAAAATTGCCCTCTAATGTCACACAGAAGTGTTTACTATTAATAAAAATGCATGCCTTTCTTTCTTGGCTGTTTTGAGCAGTTTTGGAGTATGTGATATCTCCCCACGGGATGACCAACAGCAGGTAGGAGAGGATATGATGTCCCCCCAGGTTGAGGACCCTCTGCCAGAATGCAGCATCATTCGCCTTGATGCTTGGGGGTGCAGAGATAACCCACAATAGCAGTGAGATTTTAAGCGCTTTCGATAGTCCCACCAGCAACAGAGTTACATGTTCCATCACCCTTTTTCTGTAAACGCCCCATTAGGTGAGCGAATGAAGCAAGATTCCCAGAGGTAAGTGACGACTCAGTTACAAGGCGGCAATGATGAAAGCCCCCCACCCCACTGCTCCGTGGCTCTGTCCTAAGGATACTTTAGTTGAATGACTGGTGAGGCTTTCAGTGCTCAGTAATTCCCCTGTGAGTATGGAGGAACCCAAAGTGCAGATGTAGTTGCTTTCAGCTATTATGGTCTGGGGGTGCTGTGTCGATAACGACCCCCCCCCCCCCCCCCCACCCCCCCCCCCCCCCGACCCTCCTAACAACCACGGGGGGGCGAGGGGGCGATAATGGGGAGAAATAAAGCCCCCCCTGGG
>JAACJT020000105.1:16119359-16138522 GCA_009936485.2 Gymnarchus niloticus | reverse complement strand
AGATAGCGAATCTGAAATGATTTGTTTCAATACAGCTTTATATATATATATATATATATATATATATATATATTAATTTTGCAGCAGGTTTCATCATTTCTAGAAACGATCCTAGGCTACTTTGTCAACCAAAGCAAAAAAGGATGTGATATTAGATGTTATACTATACGATGTAGCTAAGGCTAAAAGCAAACTGGGTAAAGATGAATGTGAATGTTACAAAGAAAGGCCTTAGCAACTGCTAACAAATTAGAACACAAATAAAAACTGTTAGTGTGAGGCTCCAGTTTTTTTGGTGGAGCCTCCACCTGGTCGGCGTTCTCACTCTCCGGTGGGGATGGTTTGGCACTGATGCATATTGTTTGTTTGGAAGCAGATGAGGATGAGGAGGCTGAGGTGGGGCCGGTTCCTCTCGCGACCCTGGATCGACTCTTTTCCAAGGATGGCCCCCTAGTTGAGTCTAAGAAGAAGAAAAGACACAAGGCAAAGGAGAGCGTGGCACCCAAAGTCAAGAAGAGGATGAAAGAGGTAAGGCTGTGGTTGGCATTTTTAATGTGATGCCATATACAGATTTTCTGCTTCATTCACACATGGACGTTGCGTTCTGCCAGAGCAATTTTGGGTTAGGAGGCCAGGTGGACACATCCTGAGGGTTTGAACAAGGCTAATAGACTTTCAGGAACGTATAACTGACTGGTTGAGAGACTTCTAATGTGAGCTGACTTTCTGACTGCCATACAGTATGCCATATGATGAATCAAAGTAGTGAAGGATGATGGGAAATCACATGGGAGACATACTACCATTGCATCATTTCAGAACTAATTTTAGATCCACGATAAGTGGAAAAATAAAAATGTTTAGTGGGTAAATATTTTGTTCTCTCTGGGAATAACCTGGGTGAGAATAAGTGATAGAAATGATATGAGGCTGAATACTTATAAAACACACTGGAAACAGGAGACCAGGAGAACTCACCCGAGTGGTACGACTGCTGGGCCCCACAGGTCCATGCTGCTAAGATGTTCTGTGTCCCAGCACATTCAAACAGATGCTGGAGTAGGAGTGACTTCAAAACTGTCAGCAGAGGAAGGAGAACAGAGGAAAGGTGAGGGCTCTGAAAAGCAGGAAAGGAACGCTTGTACAGGCAAACAGGACCAGAGTTTGATGTGACCAGCAGGGGGCAGGTGCCAAGATGTTTAATTCATCACCAGTTCCCCTGAAGGAGCTTGTTCTATGCAGAACCCAATCTGACAGAAGATGGGAAAAGACTCACCTATGCTTTCGACATGCACATTTTGCCTTGGTTTATGCTGTGGGGCAGGGAGTGTTTATAATGTCTTCACGTGTCTCCTATTACAAGACTGAGAGAAACATTGTTTTCTGAGAGTGTCTGTGAGATTCTCAAATGAAAAACAAATGAATTTGGTTGGCAGGGTGTTTCATTTAATCGAAAGGTTGTGGGGCTCATTTACATTTTTCTTTGTTTTCTGGACGGGACGGAACCTCACTTACTGTATTGGTAGTTAAACTTGCTCGCTAGGCCAGCCTTGTACTCATCATCTCAGTCCTACTCCATAACCTCCATCCATGCCTCCCGCTTGCCCCTTGATGGCCCCCTTGAGTGAGGTGATGAAAGAGACCCCTAGTAGCATAGTGAGCCTCAGCAGACTTAGTGCCCCCCATTCTCACCCCCTGCTACGTTCCTGGCACGCTGAGTATGTCAGCTTTAACGTGGGGGAATCCCTTCCTTGTTCTCTGCCCCTTCAAGCAGGGCATGCAGAGCAGGGAAATTGTCAGTCTCTTTTGACGACATAGTCATATGTTTATTGGGTCAGGAGCTGGGTTCTAGTATGAAAGCAACCTGGGCCTTTGGAGCTGAGTGACTGTGCCAGGATGTTGTCCAGCTGAGGCCAGATGGCAGCTGTGGGCTTCTTTGAATAGTGAACGAGATAGAAAGGAGACCTCATTGTCACCACTAACCAGTTATCCGTGCATATGGGGCACATTAATTGGCTAACCGGCTCCTGTGAATGGCCGTCTTATGCCCTATAGTTTCAGATTCTTCTTTGTGATTTCATGTGTTGTCCTAGTCAGATCTGCTGATGGGCCAATCAGATGCTTATTTTTTATTCTATGGACCTGGCAGGTTCCATTCAGATCTGTTGCTCTACCAATCAGATTCTTCTTTCAGGCTGAATTAAATTTATTAATCCCTGGTCAGATCATGAAACGTTATGGCTGTTGGTGGCTGGATCCTCTGGATGTTTGAATCTCTCTCCCTCACCCCCCACACACAACTGCAGCACCCACCCCCTAATCATTCCCAACCCCTCCATCTTCCCTGGAGATTGTAAATGAGATTTGTCTAGACGGGCTTGTTATGCACAGGACTCTGATAGGATGGGGGGGTGCGCTCCCATTAGCTGCCGCAGGGAGGGAGTCCAGACGCTGCGCAGTGGGGTAACCATGGCAACCGGCACTCAGCGGTACCCTGCGGCATGGCAAGCCTCCCCCCACCTGCATCTAGGGAGGTGGTAAGATAGTGGATGCACATGCCATGGTGTTGAATTCATCTGCTCTACCAGAGTACCTCTGAGTCACGGGGTGGACATGGGGTGGGGGTTTGAAGAGGTGCGAGCAAGAGCGGTGGGGGGCGCAGCAGGCCCGATCACCATGCTGTGGTATCCAGGAGTAGATTTTTTATTAACGGCGCCGCCATGCATCCCCATTGGCCAGGTTATATATTCACCAAGACGTTTCGCGTTCCGATTGGCTTGGTGCCTGGGTGATTGATGCATGCTCTGACACGGCTGCAGCTGCCCTCTGTGAGCTAGGCTGTGGGTGTAAACATTTGAACGTGACTAAACTCCTCCTTCGCTTCCTCCTACTTTCATTTGTCCCCTCAGGCCACCAGTTAACCGGTTAAAAAACAAAGTAGAAAACAGCTCTTTGGACTTACATTGGTTTACTCGAAGAAGTTTGTTATTGAGTTACTTGTATATGAATTAGCTTTTTCCTGAAATTGTTTTTCTTAGCACCAGTAAAATGGAGTGTTATTACACATTTTTGTTGAGATAAAACCTAATTTATGATGGCAGCAGGAATCTCTTAGCTTGTCTTGTGGTTGTGTATGTAGTCTTTCACAGAGTGTGTAGCATAGCTTGACATAGATTTACCACATTAGTGTATTAAATAGAGTGCTACTCATGCATCCGCATCCATGTGTGTGTCTGTGATGGACCGTCGCCTACATGCACCAGAGGTGTTTCTCTCCCACCGTCGGTGGCTGCTCCAGTGTTCACTCGCGTCGACAGGGTGTTGCCAGTGACCCGGAGGATATCTCGGAGAGAGAGGACGACCCGGCAGAGAGGTCCGAGAGCGAGAACAGCAGCTATGCCCCCGTCAAGAAAAAGAAGAAGAAACCTAAGGAGAAGAAGGAGAAGAAGGTCAAACGGAGGAAGAAAGACGAAGAGGATGAAGATGATGAGGATGACAGCGGGTTGAAGGTGAGGCTGCGCTCTGTGGGGGCATCTCTCTCACTTTGGTTTAATGTTGGACATGTAGACTAACTTCTCATAAAAAACACCCCCCTTCCTGACCAGGAGCCAAAGTCCTCCAGTCAGCTGATGCAGGAATGGGGTCTTGAGAATGTTGAGTATGCCTTCTCTGAAGAGGACTACCGGACTCTCACCAACTACAAGGCCTTCAGCCAGTTTCTCAGGTTGGCCCTCATGTTTCTTTCTGCTGTGCTGGCCTTTTCTACATGACACCCTCGTGTAATGTTACATTCCAGGATGTGGTTGAGCTAAGACTGTTGATTTATAACTGAACAGAAGTTCTGCAAAACCTAAATGTATCTAACATCACTGTGTTAGTGGCCTGAATGGTGTGAAGAACATGGTTTCCAGATTTGGTGTATTCTTTTTGTGTGCCCCCCCGACCTGCCCATTTTGGGACCAGGCCCCTCATTGCCAAAAAGAATCCTAAGATCCCCATGTCCAAGATGATGACGGTGCTTGGCGCCAAGTGGCGGGAGTTTAGTGCCAACAACCCGTTCAAAGGCACCTCTGCTACAGCTGTGGCCGCGGCCGTGGCTGCTGCTGTGGAAACGGTCACCGTGGCTGCTCCCATCTCCATTGGGGGCTCCCAGCAGCCCTCTCAGGGTGGGGCCATCCGAAAAGCAAAAACCAAAGAAGGAAAGGGTGAGGACCCCTCTGTGCCATACGTAACCTCCAGTCTTCTTTTGATTGCTAAATAAGCGTACTGTCACTTAGCATTCTTAGTAACTGAAGTTTATAAGCATAATGTTGAGTTATGAAAATAAAAGGGAATACGTAGCACTTGCTGGCATCAACTTTAGCAATATTCAAAGGTGAGCCTTGTTGTCCAATCACGTCATCCCCAGGTCCGGGAGTGAGGCGGAAAAGTAAAAGCTCCAAGGAAACCAAGAAGAAAGGCAAGGGCAAAAAAACCAAGCCAAAACATGGGCAGGGTGGGAAGAGGAAAAAGGCATCATCGGTGAGCACCCAGCTGCCTCTGTTCTATACCAGCCCACCAACAAATGTTTTCAATTCCTGTCGAAACAGTTGCTTCTGTAGGCCTACCAGGGTCTAACTGTCATAGCCTTCTAGGTCTCCTTGTGAATTGTGGATCCATGCTTTTTCATGGGATTCCTGCAATAGGGCAGAGTCGTTTCGAATCTGACTGTGACCGCCCTGCATCTCCTGCTTTAAGAGTGAAGAGGACTTCTTTGAGGAGTCTGACTTTGATGATATCAGCATCCACAGCACCTCAGTACTATCAGACACCTCCGTGGCACCCAAGAAGAAAGCTCGACGGGGCCGAAAGAAAAGGAAGCGTAAGTTTGCGAGTGTCAAACTTAGTTTTGGAGAGGCATGTCGCTCAGAGAAGCTGAGGATTCAGCCTCATTCCATTCAAAGAATCCAAGCTCTCAGTATGTCTGAGCTGTTATACCAAGCCTGTCCTCATGAAGCAGAACTATTGTAAATCAAGTGATATCTTGTAAAACCCATTTTCTTGACGACTACTGCTTAGGCTGGAGTGTGCTTGATCCTCTGTCACCCAGCAATTCTGCAGCGGTAGAGTGATACTAAATTTTAGCAGACCAGCAGGGTGGTAATCAAGATTAATAGTATGGGCTGGTCTTTTTCTACATCTCTCATGGATTTTGCAAGGCCGAGCTTTCTCATTTCATTTAGTTGTTTAATGTGGTTGCATGCTTCATTGTTGTTCTACATTTCTGAAAAATTTAGTCAGCTAGATATCTGAATGTCATTGAAGCACCTTGCTGAAGGAAACCACCATGTGGGACTTGTTGCTGTAGCTTGAAGGTGAGTGTAAATAAGTTCACGTTTTTTACTCTACTCACCTGCGCCTTCTCCAGGAGAGGACGGAGATGGCTATGAGACAGACCACCAGGACTACTGTGAGGTCTGTCAGCAGGGCGGTGAGATTATCCTGTGCGACACCTGTCCTCGAGCCTACCACCTGGTGTGCCTGGACCCCGAGTTGGAGAAGGCCCCGGAGGGCAAATGGAGCTGCCCCCATTGTGTGAGACTGCCTTACCTGCGCTTACCTGCGCTCACACAGACCATGTCATTTCAAGGCTCATGACCTGTTGTTTTCTGCATTTTTATGCAAATAATTACGTACTTATACTTGTATGAACTTATGTAGTCATGGTACACATATCTTGCATTGTCTTTCTTATTCTACCTTGTCTACCTATAACTATAACGGTATTGGGACTATTACAGGTCTTACCTTAGGTCTTAAGAAAACTTTGACTTACCTGTACTAATCTACAGTTACTGTGGTACCAATAACTGTCCTTAACCTTATCATGTCTACACGTATAGATGGGTATAGGTGTGATTTTATCTGTGTGGGTTTCTACATGTTACTGTATGTGCATACACAGGAAAAGGAGGGTATTCAGTGGGAAGCCAAAGATGATGATGAAGAAGAGGAGGATGCTGCTGGTGAGGAAGAAGACGACCACATGGAGTTCTGCCGGGTGTGCAAGGACGGTGGCGAGCTCCTTTGCTGTGACACCTGCCCATCCTCATATCACATCCACTGCCTAAACCCGCCTCTTCCTGAGATACCCAATGGGGAGTGGCTGTGCCCACGTTGCATGGTGAGTGATACCGTCTAAGTCAATCAGCTTTCGGTATTCTTTTGAAGTTTTGAGCAATGGTTTCCTCTCTCTCCCAACTTAAGTAGAAGGATAATGGCATACTGGCTGGCAGGGGTATTATAACTCGTAAAGGTAATGATAGCTATACTAAGTCTGACAGAGAGATTCCAAGAATGGCATCCTACTTATTGCTGTTGTGCAGTATTTATTTACATAAGGGGCATACAGCTATATTAGTCTTTTAGTTATTCCAGGTTTTACGTCCCCTACTGAGGAATGTAGTAATGCAGTGTAATTTTATCAGTAAGACTGTTAGTGCCTGAAACGGTTCCTCTTCTGGTGACAAAGCCATTTTTCTCATCTAACAGGGAGCCACATTCAGTGTGTGATCTAATTTACCTTGCCCCCTAGTTTTGTCTGTTGCATTTACTGCTTTGGTTGTCCCAGTGAAGGTCGGTTCAGTGTCTGAACTTATTTTAAATGGATTTTCTTTGTCAGAGCCAAAGCTTGCAGGTCTACTCCCATGTTGTAAGACTTTGTCAATTAAATTACATCATAATTTTTGGTGGATGAAGACCAAGTTGTTTCATTTTGGGTTTTCCCCCATAATTTCTGTTTCGCTATGTCGCTTGTTGACGACGATAAAAAAATACGAGTACGAGTGAGAGTTTACTGGCTTTCCTGTGTCATTGTCATCCTATCACCAGTGCCCTCCTCTGAAAGGAAAGGTGCAGCGGATACTTCACTGGATGTGGGGAGACCCCCCCTTGCCTCCAGAGGCCCCACCCAATGCTGATGGGGAACCAGGCATGCCGCTGTGTAAACCCCCCTTGAAGGGGCATCCTGAGAGGTTGTTGTTTGTCAAGTGGGCAGGCCTCTCTTACTGGCACTGCTCCTGGGTCAGTGAGCTGCAGGTGAGGGGAGCTGCTTTGGCTTGAAAAAATTTGACCCTGACCAGAGCTGTTCTTTCCTGACTAGTGTCATTATTGACTATTAGGGCCAACTGATAAGCAAATTGAACTGCTGGGCAACCATGTCTAACTTGGTAGGAACTATTAGCTATGCTAACTGGAATCAGTGAAAGTCATGCCTATCTTAATAGCAATATGTATCAGTAGTGTTTGAGGTCTGCTAGTCATGATTCTGTCTTGATAAAGTAGAAAAGAACAGTGCTGTAGGTTTTACTGACAAGATTTGCAAAAAGGCTGTGCTACATTACATCACGATAGCAACTTCTATACCAAATGATCCCCTGAATTCAATGGAACTTTCCTCTCTGTTTCCTTATCTCACTCTTTTCCACAGCTGGAGTTGTACCACACAGTCATGTACCGCAACTACCAGCGCAAGAATGACATGGAGGAGCCGCCACCCTATGACTATGGCTCTGGTGATGAGGAGCTGAACAGTGAGAAGCGCAAAAGCAAGGACCCACAGTATGCTATTATGGAGGAGCGCTTCTACCGCTATGGCATCAAACCCGAGTGGATGATCATCCACAGGATTGTCAACCACAGGTACTCTCCACTCGCCAGGGTTAGTGCTCATTAGAATATTAGTGTACCACTGGCTCTTTTGTCAGTCTTGTTGCCAGTCAACACATTTCCATGATTCACTTCAGCTGTTTGCTGCATTCCTTCATTTGCTTCACTTAGGATAGTCATGGGAGGACTTGTTTTGGTCTCTTGAGAGTTTTGTAAAAGCACATTCATTAAACCCAAAATGTAAATGAATACCATGACCTGTTATGACTTAGCTTTGATAAGGAGGGAGACGTGCATTACCTGATCAAGTGGAGGGACCTTCCCTATGACCAGTGCACATGGGAGGTGGACAATTTCGACATTCCTGACTATGACCGATTCAAACAGGCCTACTGGGACCACAGGTGAACCCCCTATGATAGTCTGCCTTGGAGGTTGCTGACTGAAACTTTGACTTGAGATACCAGCTGATGATTGGTGTCCATTGTCACAGGGAACATATTCTTGGGGAGGATAGCCGCCCCCTTGTGGTAAGGAAGGGGAAACGGGTAAAGGAGGAGGAGAAACGAGAACCACCACCTGAATCCCCCTTGGTGGATGTAAGTAGGAAGTGCCTGTAGTACGAGTTGCTTTCTAGTTGTACCACAGATTGAAAGGCTCTCTATCTTACCATCTTCCCTCAAGCCAACAATCAAGTTCGACCAGCAGCCCTTCTACATCAATGCTACTGGAGGCACCCTACATCCCTACCAGCTAGAAGGCCTCAACTGGCTGAGATTTTCCTGGGCACAGGGCACTGACACAATCCTGGCTGATGAGATGGGCTTGGGCAAGACTGTCCAAACCATAGTCTTCCTGTACTCCCTCTACAAGGAGGTGAGTTCGCTGGTGGCTATTTTTGTGCCAACTAATTCAGAGTTACACAGATTATACATCTTCAAATGAAACATGAATCTTCTGATCTTGGAGCAGATGGTTGGTTACATTCCTCTCCACAGGGACATTCCAAGGGGCCCTTCTTGGTGAGTGCCCCTCTTTCTACCATTATCAACTGGGAGCGGGAGTTTGAGCTATGGGCCCCAGACTTCTACGTTGTGACCTACACTGGGGACAAGGAAAGTCGTGCAGTCATTCGAGAGAATGAGTTCACCTTTGAGGACAGCGCTGCTAAGTCTGGCCGCAAAGTTTTTCGCATGAAGGTAGGCTTCCCTCTGCCTATAGCATTATGGGAAAAAGCTTCAACATGAGTTCCCTGGTTCATGGTGAAGGGTCACAACTGGTGTCTAGGTTAGCGTGTAGTTCACTGGGTTAGGGGAGGTTGTGGGTTTGAATCCTGTGGCATGCATTAGTAATAAATGTTGGGCCCCAGAGCAAAGCCCTTAGGGTGCTAGATATTGGCTGACCCTGTATTCTGGTCCAAAGCTTTCTTCAGTTGGACATACCCTTGAGAGCAGTGTGTGGTTCTGTGTGTTAGGATTCTGTGTCTGGAAGGTTACAGGTTCAAATCCCAGGCATCATCATGTCACCATTGGTCATGGCTTTGGATGAAAGCATTTATTAAGTTCATGTATAATTAACAAGTAAGTGAGGGAAGCCTGCTGTTAGGTATGAAACAAGCTCTTCAGTGGTTTACTGGTTTTGGATGTGCCAGCAGCAAATAGGCAAAGGTGTAGTGTTTGTCACCAGAGTGATAATGTGATGTGACTTCATGGTTTGATCTCAGGTCTTCTCATGCTTCCATCCCCACACACAGAAGGACACGCCAATCAAGTTTCATGTGCTGCTAACGTCCTACGAGCTCATCACCATTGATCAAGCCGTCCTCGGATCCATCGGCTGGGCCTGCCTGGTGGTTGATGAGGCCCACAGGCTCAAGAACAACCAATCAAAGGTAGTCCAGCATCACACACCACACGACTGAATGCTCAGAAAGTCACTAAGGTCTGCAGGTGACTAATCCGTTGTAATTCAGTCAGGCTATAGATCATGCCTGTGATTGTCTTGCAGCCAGGTAATTGGATAAACAAATTACATCTGTGTCCAAATTCTTGGCGGACTACAGGTTTACCAACCTCTAGAAATGCTTTTTTTGACTGTGAAGACCTGCATTTTGAGAGTCAAGTGAAATCAGTAGAAAAACATAGCCTTAAAATAACCTAGTCCAAATTACAAAAATTCCCAAACACCCATTCTTATGCGTTGCCGTTGACATGATTAGATGCAAATTGTATGCTGCTTACATGCAAATTAGGGTTCAGGGGAGGCAATCAACCCTTGTTGTCATAGCAACTATTTTAAGCCATATTTATGTTCTGACTCGTACATCAGTGAGGAAGTCCATATGTAACTTTAGGATATGCATGCTGAGTAAAAAATGTCATGGTGTGCATTGTGCAATGAGGCCATTAACTTGTTGATTTCTGTGAAGTTTTTCAGAATCCTCAATGGCTACAAGATCTACTATAAGTTACTCCTCACAGGGACCCCTCTGCAGAACAACCTTGAGGAGCTCTTTCATTTGCTCAACTTTCTCACTCCAGAGCGCTTCAAGTAAGAGACACTTCTGGTTTCTTAACCATCATCCTGGAAAATTTCATACTCTTGCTTGTCTCCCTAGAGGAGCCGTTTCCTTTCAAAGCCTGTCCTCTGTTTGCAGCAACCTGGAGGGCTTTCTGGAGGAGTTTGCCGATATCTCCAAGGAGGACCAGATCAAGAAGCTGCATGATCTGCTAGGGCCACACATGCTGCGCAGACTGAAGGCCGATGTCTTCAAGAACATGCCGGCCAAGACGGAGCTGATTGTGCGAGTGGAGCTCAGTCCCATGCAGAAGTCAGCCATGACTCCCTTCCCTTCTTTCCATGTCTGTCCCACTCAGTCCAATGTCCCCTAGCTTCCCTTTCCCTTCAGTCCAACCCTGAAACCAACAGCATCACTACGGACTGAGATTTGGTCCAAAAATGATTTGGTTTGTTTTGAGTTTTCAAATTGAATTATACAACCTTTACTTTTTAAATGTTTGTTTCATTTAAATGCAATTTGAAATGCCTTGGCTCACTCCATATTCAGCCTGTTTGTCTCTTGCTGTTTTGTTCAAATGGCTCTTAGCATATTCTGCTTAGTTAGGCTCCTCCCACCACTGACTAGCCTGTCTTCCCTCCATGTCATGCAGGAAGTATTACAAGTTCATCCTGACGCGGAATTTCGAAGCACTGAACTCAAAGGGCGGGGGGAACCAGGTGTCCCTACTCAACATCATGATGGATCTGAAGAAATGCTGCAACCACCCCTATCTGTTCCCAGTGGCAGCTGTGGTAGGGACAGGTCTCAGACCAGTAGAACCAAGGCAACATGTGCTGGTTTTGGGTTCCAAATGATGATCAAATGAATTGAAATCTTTGATCACCAGATGCACATGTTGCACAAAACCAAGTTTGGGCTGGTGGAGGATCGACTGTGATGATAAGAAATGTGTTTTTTTTATTAAATTATTTGAAAGCAGTAATAATGTTAATAGCATCAGTTATTCAATCATTACAGCAATCACACATTTAACTGTTCTTAGCCTATGAACCTTTAAGCAAATAAAGAGAAAAGGCCATTCAAAATCACATATAATACATCAAGATGATCAAATCAAGGGAACATTTGATTCGCATAAATGCTGTGTTTACAGTTTTAAAATGTTAAAGCTTTCAGCCCATATAGACTTGCCTGTAATTTTCTAATTACTTTGATTCCCCAGCTGTGTTTTTTTTAATGTGTCAACTGTTCAGTCAACAGCTCAATCATTGCTAATTAAATGGAAGTGAATGAGTATGCACTGGTACCCCAAGTACCAGAGATGAGGACCCCTGCTTCAAAGTCAGTTATTATGCAAATTGTCTTTCTTGCAGACATTTGTATTAATCAATATACAGTAGGTCATGTTAGGAGTTTGTATTTGTACTGGTGGGTGAACAAGTCATCCTGTCAGCATGAAATCATGTTATTTATCGGGCAGTGTTCAAACATGGAACTGATCTATAATTGGACTGAGTGGAGACTTCTGATTTGCACAGGAGTATTTATTCAGGTGGTGAAAGGTTTATGGTTCACAGTTCAGAAGCATGGCACTCTCCCTAAAAGCAGTGTGTGTGTGGATACAGAGCTAGACAGCCTGTGTTTTTATCTCTGTGGACACAGGAAGCCCCTGTTCTACCCAATGGCTCCTATGATGGGAACCTACTAGTTAAGTCTTCAGGGAAGCTGACTCTGCTGCAGAAAATGCTCAAGAAGCTCAAAGATGAAGGACATAGAGTTCTCATCTTCTCCCAGGTCGGTCTGTGTGCCCTTTGCATACTTTCCCCATCTCATACTTTCTTAAGAGTTTTAATTTTATATAGTTTTCTGAAGCTGTGGGATTGTAGATGCAGCATTAAAGCAGAATTTCTTGGAACTTCAATCAATCAATCAATCAATCACTATTTATAAAGCACATTTAAAGACAGCGGGTGTCATACAAAGTGCTCTACAAAGTATCAGAAAAAACAACACATGGAGGATAAGGAGAATAAAAGGAGAATAAAATAGGTCAATAAAAAGAGTGAATAGTATGATAAGTTTCAGCTTATCATCCAAAATCTCCTCAGATTGGGGTGTTAACTGTTAAATTGTACACACTTTATCCTCAGAAGAATGTTATTTCTCAATTATCCCACTGTTCATTTGTTTTTCACGAGTTGGAACTTTAGTGTTAACATGATAAATGTTTTTCTGCACATGCGGGGTCCTACACTGGCTGACCTTCTATCTACTGCTCAGATGACCAAGATGCTGGATCTGCTGGAGGACTTCCTGGAGTATGAGGGCTACAAATATGAGAGGATAGATGGGGGCATCACAGGGGGCCTCCGACAGGAGGCCATTGATCGATTCAATGGTAAGGTGCTGCGAACTAGTTCCTAACACGAAGGTTGTTTTGGCGAATTAGACCTTCATTCTTTGGCAAGGACTATAAACGTTAAAGTGTGGAGGTACCCCAAATATAGGAACAGAGCTTCTGGGAAGGTATTTCCCCTCTATACCACCATAGCCTCCACTAAAAGAGTTGGTCTTTGTATGCAGATGATTATCCATAAATAATAACCTAACATTCAGATTCATTTTTCTTATTCAAAATCCTATCAGTATGTTGCCAATGGAAATGCTTATGCAAACTTTTTGTCGAGGGATTTCAATGGCTCTTCCCTTCACTGGACTGTGATGTACCCCACCTCACTTCTCCACAGCTCCTGGAGCCCAGCAGTTTTGCTTTCTGTTGTCAACTCGTGCCGGAGGACTGGGGATCAACCTTGCCTCTGCTGACACGGTCATCATCTACGACTCGGATTGGAATCCACACAATGATATCCAGGTGAGTCCTGTGTGATTTGCTGATGAAGCTTGCATTTTCAGACTCACCTTATAGAGAAACAATTATCCAAGAAGATTTCTTTATCCTATGTACGTTTTGATCTGTAACAAAGGAATACAGTGCTGTCAGAGTTTTTCACATTGAATGGCCTCTGATCTTTAGACAAAATGTACTATAAAAATGGTATAGTCATACTTTATGCATTTCCATGGGTTTTCACATAGCCTATCTCGCTTTTTGGTGCCCCTGGAGCAAATGGGGTTTAAGGCCTTGCTCAAGGGCCCGACAGTGACCTGGTCCCACACAATGACCTCCTGCACATGGGCACTGACAAGTAACACTCAAAGCCAGGCAAAGGGAACTAGAGCTGATAAGACCAATATTAAACGTACTTAATATTTAATGAATAAAGTTATCCAACATTTACATTGCCCATATAAAAGTAATTAAAAAAGTATAGTTTCTCACTCAATCCAACTTGACCAAATTTTTATTGATAATTAGACTTAGATAAGTGAACATAACTAAATGTGATTGCACCCAGCCATTTTGAAAACTCACTATATATTGACCTTTATCCTGAAAGTGAAGTACGCACCCAAACATATTTACAACACTGTGTCATGATCAAAGAAAATTTCAGAAGGGAAAAAAAAGCCTCAGCTAAAGTTTATGAGTTCACAATAAGAGATTGAGCAAAATTGGGATTCATGGTAGAGTAGTAGGGTGGAAACCATTGCTAACTAAGAGTAACATCAGTGTTTGTCTCACATTTGCAAAGGAACGCCTGGGTGATCCTGAAGCCTTTTGGAATAATGATCTAGTGACTGTCAGACTACACAAATCCTGCTATGCTTGGTGTAAAGCAAATAGTGTTCCACAGTAAGAACATCATACATACAATCAAACATGGGGGTAGTTGTGCTATATTGTGGGGATACTTTGCTGCCTCAGGACCTGGAATACTTGCCATTATTGAAGGAACCAAGAATTCTGCATTTTATCAGAAAATTCTTAAGGATGTCTAGTCATTTGTCTGTGACCTGAAGCTGAAACATAATTGAGTTATGCAGCAAGACAATGATCCAAAACACAAAAGCAAGTCTACAATGGAATAGCATAGAAAAAACAAAGTTTTGGAACGGCCTAGTCAAAGTCCTGACCCAAACTCAGGAGCCGAAACAGGCAGCACATGCTTGAAAATCTACCAATGTGTCTGACTAAGGGCAGCTGTGCAAAAAATAATGGCTAAAATTCCTTAATGATGTGAAAGAGTGATAACAAATTATAGCAGGTGTTAAGTTGTAATTATCACTGCTGAAGTTGCTGCTTGAATCATAGGAGTATCGGATAACTATATGTTCCTTGAATAAATTAATATTTTAAAAACTGTATTGTGTTTTTACTCTGGTTCCCTTTGTCTGATATTGAATTTTATGTAATCATCTGAAGCCATATTGAAAAATGGGCAAAAACAGAGGGCATAAAAAATTATCACAGCGGTGTGCATTATTATTAGTAATATTTTACTTTTATAACAGGGTGGCTCAGTGGATAACATTGTAGCCTCTCATAGCTGGGGGTGCAGGTTCTCATCCTGCCCTGGTTCTCTGAGTGTGTGCAGTTTGTACATTTTTTTACTCCAAGTCTTTCGTTGTCCTTCTGCAGCATAAAAACATGCAATTCATTTAACTGGCATCTCCAAGTTCCCTGTGGTGTGTCTTTGTGTATGTGCTCTACAATCACCTGGCATTCCATCCAGGATTTTCTTAGCTTTGTATTCAATCCTGGGATGGATTCCAGGCTCTCCACAGACCTGTACTGGATTTGTGCTGATAGATGAATACTGAGAGGATATTGAGAAGGTTCCTTCAGTCAGGTCATCGTTACCTTTTCAGCCTCATGGCCCATCTGTTAATTATTATGGCCTCCCCTAAGTATATATCTGTGTACTACTAGAGCGCATACATGGCCCACCAGCGGACTGTGGCCTACTGTTTAATTAACACTGCCTTAAGTGGTCTTTTGCTGGTGATCTTTGGACTCACTGATCAGGCCCTTAGCTGCTGTGCTGCCCTCTCCTGTCGTCTTCTCAGGCTTTCAGTCGGGCCCACCGGATCGGCCAGAATAAGAAGGTGATGATCTACCGTTTCGTGACACGGGCCTCGGTGGAGGAGCGTATCACGCAGGTGGCCAAGCGCAAGATGATGCTGACCCACTTGGTAGTGCGGCCTGGCCTGGGCTCCAAGACTGGTTCCATGTCCAAGCAGGAGCTGGATGACATCCTCAAATTCGGCACCGAGGAGCTTTTCAAGGATGATGTGGAGGCTATTGGTATTTGGGGCTGATTGTCTAACACTGAGCATCCCACATATTGCCCACTGTTTCTAACTGTGACTTCCTATGACAGTACAAATGTATACTTTTTCTGGCTCTTGTTTATCGATGTTACTTCCGAGGGCGGGATTTCCTGACCATACGATGTCTGTATGGGCCCTTTTCTTCTTATAGGGGACAGTAAGGATGGAGAGGAGGGCAGCGTGATACACTACGACGACAATGCTATTTCAAAGTTGTTGGACCGCAGCCAGGATGCCACTGAAGACACGGAGATCCAGAACATGAATGAGTACCTGAGCTCCTTCAAGGTGGCCCAGTACGTGGTGCGAGAGGAGGATGGAGAGGTGAGGCGACCCCATGGTCGTTAGCAAACGAGCAAAACCTCTTTGTATTCTATAGTACAGCTATGCAGTTTTCATCTGGAGAACGTTGCTGTTCTGTACTTATTCCACAGAGCTGTTTTCGAAATCTTACTGTTTCATTATAAAATGAAACAGTTGTCATTTGCTGCACCGTTTCTTTTATTAGTAAAATCAGAGTGGTCTCATATACAGTAAAATTATAGAGCTCTGATTTTGAACACATGCTTTAGCCATAGTCACGTGTCTGTGCTAGGCAAAGAATCATAGTTAGCGTGAGTGTTTACTACTTTATTTAGTACCAAACGCTAGTGGGAGGTTACCTAAAAATGGCAGTATTTGAATATGACCCTGCTCCAGGTACTGCTCACGTGTGTGTACATGTTCTGCCTCCAGGAGGAGGTCCAGAGGGAGATCATCAAGCAGGAAGAAAACGTTGACCCGGACTATTGGGAGAAGCTATTGAGGCACCATTATGAGCAACAGCAGGAAGACCTGGCTCGCAACCTTGGCAAGGGCAAGCGGGTTCGCAAGCAGGTCAACTATAACGACACCTCGCAGGAAGACCAAGGTAAGAAGGACAGGCCACACTCCAGGACATTACCAGAGTTCTATTTTCAGAATCATATTTCAAGTGCAGTAAGACCAGTTTTCATGATACTTTATATTATGTGCAGTACAACATAGTTTCCATTTTCAGAACCTTATTTATTGGCAGTAAAACCTTACATTTCTTACAGATTGAACACTTTATGCAAGGTAATGTAAAACCATAACAGAACATATACTTGCAGTTATGGTTGGAGTAAGGCGAATGCAATTAACATGACTGCTGTAGCTGTTAGCATGGTCACGGTAGAGGGAGCAGTCATCACTGTAACTAAAGTGAAAGGCCTGGTCACAGATTAGCATGAGTGGTCATTAATGTAGCCAAAATGGTCAGGATGGTAAGAGTGAAGTCGTCAGTGGTCATCAGGGTGCCGTGTGCTGATGTCCCCTCATGGTGAACATGCTGTTTCTGACCCATGGTTCAGAATGGCAGGATGATCTTTCAGACAACCAGTCTGAGTACTCCGTAGGGTCCGAGGATGAGGACGAAGATTTCGAGGAACGGCCAGAAGGTAAGTAGATAAACTTTTGAACTTCAGCCAGAGTCCATTTTGCATGTCGTGGATATGTTAGGTCCTTTCTGGACTGAAACACTCTAGAAAACAACATTGTGAATGAATTATGGGCCAATTTAATAATTAGTAGCTTTAAGAGACATTTGTACTATCAAAACTGAAAAGGATTCAGTTTTCTAAAAATTGTAGTCAACAAGAGCAGCAAACACTAGAGCAGAGACAATAAGTTATTAGATCACAGTAGCTTGGAAACTCCCTTATTTGCATAGCTTATCATCATTTTGACCAAAAAATGCTAAATCAAATTCAGAGAAACATAGACAAAGCTCTTCTCTGAGGTTTTAAGTCTCAAAATTCAGGAGTCATTCAAGGCACAATAAATTCATTGATACGTTTCGAACAGTTTCCTGTCCTCTGTTTGTCTTTGGTAAACCATCTTCCCTGGACTGCTTTGCTGTGTCAATCAATCCCCGCCCATAGGTGTGGGTCAACCAATAATTGTTCCCCAGGTGGGCGTCGTCAATCTCGCAGACAATTAAAGAGCGACCGTGACAAACCTTTGCCACCCTTGCTGGCTCGAGTTGGAGGCAACATTGAGGTAGGTGTGGAAAACTTCACTTGTAAATTCAGTCCTCTTAACCTGCTCAGGTGAATCTGCTGCTGGGCCCCTGGGCTTGTTTGTTGATATTTTGCATTTTTCTGATGGAAGATGGTCATTGAAATACTGAATTAGAAGTGATGAGTTTGAATATTGTAACTACCTATGTAATTTGGCATAATCATGGCAACTGTCCATCTGATATTCTTAATACATTATGGAAAATTCTGGAATGCTCTTTGCTCTAAGGGGTCATTGTTTTTCAGTCATTCACTCAGAAAATCAGGTGTTTCATTAAAGCCAAATCCCCCCCATTTCCAGGTTCTGGGCTTCAATGCACGGCAGAGAAAGGCCTTCCTGAACGCCATAATGCGTTGGGGAATGCCCCCCCAGGATGCCTTCAATTCCCATTGGCTGGTCCGGGACCTGAGGGGAAAAAGCGAGAAGGAATTCCGGTAACTCCAACCCTCCCCCATTGCTCAGGTGTGGCAGTTAGACTGCTGTCCGTGACTTCGGTCTTTGCTGTCATCTTGCATACAGAAAATAAACTTGTACCATGAAAAGAAAAATAATCTCCCTGTTGTGACCAAGCCACATTTCTGTTTGTTTTTACAACTGACGCATGTTGCCAGTAAACTAGTATTTTAGATATACTGTTTTACCATATATGTTATATATATATATATATATATATATATATACCATTTTACTATATATGCTATTTATCAGTTCACACTATGAATTTCAGATAAATTTAGCAGGATTTCCTGTTGAATTTTCTGTGGGAGAGAAATGGCTCCCCCTACTGACATCATGCAGGAAGTTTCATCCTATGCACCTGTTTCTCAGGGCTTACGTGTCTCTCTTCATGAGACACCTGTGTGAGCCGGGTGCCGATGGTGCCGAGACCTTTGCTGATGGTGTCCCACGGGAGGGCTTGTCACGGCAACATGTCCTCACCAGGATTGGTGTCATGTCACTGGTTCGGAAGAAGGTAATTTAAAGAAGATGGTGGCATCTCCATGAATTTGATCATCTGCAGTTGACAAAGCGGGACTTAAATTCCTGTCCTAATTAAACATTTTTGTAATTTTTATGTGAATTCTATCTATTATCTGCAAAAAAAATTGGCTAATTTGTGGAACAATGTGTCTGAAATGCTCTCCTTCAGGTGCAGGAATTTGAGCATGTTAATGGGAAATACAGCACGCCAGATCTGATCCCTGAGGGGGTGGAGCTGAAGAAGCTAATGGAGAGCCTGTCCTCAGATCCCAACACGCCAGTCCCAGCCAGTCCGGCAGCCACGCAGCCTGGGACCCCTGTGCCACCCGGTGAGACAGCTGTGCCTGATTGCCTGCCGACCAGTGACCCACATTCACCTATTTGTTTGTGAGGGACCTGCTTTCACCTGGGGGGTATTCCACGAAGTGAGCTAACCTCATAAGCCAGGATTATTTCAACAATCCTGGCTAACTTTCCCCAAATTCGGTTCCACAAACGAGGCTAACGTTAAGCACCACTTAGTTACTATGGCAACACGTGCTTTTGGACAAGCCTGCTCTGTGTCAGGCTAGTTGTGAAGTTTAGCTTAGCTTGGTGAATATGATTGGACAAGCCGTGTGACGTCTCACAGCATGTCATTCCGTGGGGCTGGGAATATTCTGCCGCTGTTCTCTCTCTCTCTCTCTCTCTCTCTCTCTCT
>JAACJT020000105.1:16100265-16118938 GCA_009936485.2 Gymnarchus niloticus | reverse complement strand
CTAGATTTACCCTTACTATTTTGAAGAATGTTTTTGTATTTAATCTTCACTTGCTGCCAGGACCTTTTAACCCCACTCATGTTGCTCCTAAACCAAACATTTTAATACTTAGCACTAGATATTTATCAGTTTTTGTCTCAGGTGGAGACAAATTTGCATGCTGTCCTTAACTGTTTTACAAATGTTTATTATTGTAACTATACCTTTTAAATAGTTAAAACTATTCTAATAAATCTTTAGTTGTTTAATACATATAAATCCTTAACCCTAAGAGCTAACTTAAATTACATTCTTACGCATTTAGCCTGTCAGCAATTTTCTGCCAAGCAGCCTCACGACCTTTGTTTATGGCTGTAGTGTTCCCTTTATTAATTATTATACCTTTACTTTCTTCACAGACTTGTATTAATAATTCTCGCTCTGACTGGGTGAAGAACACGGCCCTTTCTTTCCCTTCAGTTCTTCCCTATCTGACATCGATTATCAGGGCTGCCTCATGTATCGCGTGAACACGCATGAGCCTCGCTTGTCAAAGCCTGTCTTGAGTTAGCGCGAATGAAATAGACCTGAATTTTGTTTGTGGAACCCAATGAGCCTGAAGTGAACTGTTAGGCTAACTTAAGCGAGGCTATTTCACATAAGCCTCGATTTTATAAGCTTGCTTCGTGGAATACCCCCTTGTTTGTTTGTGAGGGACCTGCTTTCACCTGTTTGTCTGTGAGGGACCTGCTTTCACCTGTTCGTCTGTGAGGGACCTGCTTTCACCTGTTTGTCTGTGAGGGACCTGCTTTCACCTGTTTGAACGTGTGAGATCTGCTTTTATCTGTTTGTTTCTGCTGTGCTGTTAACCATGCACCTCATACCATTCAGAGAAGGCAGAGTCTCTCTCCGGACCCTCCGAAGAAAAGGAGCTAGTAGAGCAGGAGGGCAAGAAAGCCTCTGAACCTGAAAACAGGGTAAGGGCTCATCCCCACCTTCATCTTCTTCATCGAACACTTAAATTCAATTTCAGTACTGCCAACATGTGATACCATTCAAAAATAGGCTCCCAGGTCAACAATACTTGTGTAGCTATTGTAATGTGGAATAAAATGGAGAGACTTATTGAAACTGCAATATATTATTCAATAATTACATTCATATGAAATTGGGGTATTTGTATTCATATTTGCTTGTTTTGGGTGTCGTTCCTCCGACCAGCTTTGCTTGCTTTGTCATGTTTCAGTCCTTCCTCTTTTCCTTTGGTATCGCCCCTTCCCCCGTTCCATGTAGCTTACTTTCCACCATCTCGTTCTTCATTTTTGGTCTCATATTCATTCTGTCTGTCCATCTCTCTGCAGCTCTCTTCTGGTGTCTGTCTCTGTCTAATGACGTTTGTGTTCCACAGGTTCTCACCAGCATGGAGTCCTCCCCTGTCCCTGAAAAGCCCCCCGAGAGTGAGGAGCCCAGAGGCAGGGCATTGGAAGAGAGGCAGTCTGATGAGAACTCTAAGACAGACTCACTCCTAAAGCCAGATTCTTCCTCCAATCAGATTCAGCCTTCCTCTAGTCAAACAGAGAGCTCCACGAATCAGACACAGTCAGCCTTGAAGCAGTCAGACCCAGCTTCTAACCAAACAAAAACAGGTTTGCAGAATCAAAATGAAGGATTGCAGGATCGAGAGTGGGGGGGAGGGAGGTGTCACATGATGACATTGATTATATATCACACTTAAGACCCAACATGACAGAAATCCTGGTTGTTAAGTTCCAAGAGGGGCTTGCTGTTATACCCTTGTGTCCCTATTAAATAAATGCATATAGCTGCATCCTATTATAAAATAAACACAAATGTTTAAACTATGTAGATAACTTTGATACAAACATCTAATTAATAATGAAACTAAAGCTGCTGATTTAAATTCTCCCTGGATGAAGAAATAATGGTTATTTTCCCAACTTCCTGAATGGATACCGTAAGTACAGAGCTGGCTAAATGTGATTTCCACCATTCTGTGAAGGCCTTACAATATACTCTACTTATGTCTTTGCTAGGAGAACCATGCCGAGAAGCTGACAGAGCATCCGAGAAGGGAGAGAGTGACCCATCCACTATGAGGATGGAGGAGAAGGAATGCAAACTGGGTCAGTACCAGGCATGCGCTTTCATTTATGCTGTCACTGTGCCCTGCAGAACGATGGCATGATAAAATCAGAAGATATTTTCAGTGGTTTAATGGTGGTTAAGGCTAGTTTTGCATTTGCTCTCAAAATCCTATTTTTATTTTTCAATCTTAACAAAGCATACAATTCTAATTCAATATAACTAAAATTGAAAGATGAGAACAATTATTTTTAAAGAATTTAAACACAAGAAAATTAGTGAGCTGAATCACTATGACCCGGGATGCATTTTTGACTTTGTGATTGACCTAAAACTTTGAGACAGATGTTTTAAAGACTTATCTGTAATGGGACCTCGGGTATTACTGATGTTGTCACACCATTTTGAACCTGTGATATAACCCTGCAGCCTCTGGGGTGGAAGCAAAGGCCGATGACCTGGCAGAGGGCCAGGTGAATGGGGAGAAGGAGGTCCGGGATGAAATGGAAGACACCAGGAGGGAAGACAAGAGCTGCTGCAAGACAAAATTCATGTTCAACATTGCAGACGGTGGCTTTACAGGTCAGGGAGGCAAATGTACTCACTGGCCCAAGGGCACCCCGTGGTTTGAGATGTTGATGTCTGACTGCACTGTGAGTGAGGTGTGTGGAGAGGGGGGCTTAAATCTTCCCTGGAGTTTCTGGAGAGAGTCACAGGTCTGATTATTTTTCCAAACCATCTCCAAACCTCTGTGTCTCGTTAGGTGAATGTGGGTGTGGCTTTTGTGAATGTGGGTGTGGTCTTCTTGCTTAATGTGTAATTGGCTACTGACGTGTGTGTGTGTGTGTGTGTGTGTGTGTGTTTGATAACCTACCTAATTCTCTTAGAGCTTCACACACTGTGGCAGAATGAGGAGCGTGCAGCCATGACCTCCGGCAAGATGTACGACATCTGGCACCGCCGACACGACTTCTGGCTGCTGGCCGGCATCGTCACGTATCCTTCATGCAACCAGAGCTTAGGGAAAGGTCTTCCAGTTTAAACTGCTAGGGCAGTTTAAATGGCTGGGGAAGAGAACAAGGTTGTGGAGTGAATGTATTGTTAGCTGAAGAGAATCTTGCCTTTTTTTCAAAATAAAAGTCTCCTATTAACACTTAAAACCATTGAAGCTGATCTCTTCTGTGACTGGCCTGGTGGATCTTCTGGGGGATAGATAATGGTGCGGAGGGAAGAGGGAGCTGTGGCAAGCCTGGAGTGCCAAGCCATCTTTGCTTGTCCTTGACTGAGGGCACTCACAGGCATGGTTATGCCCGCTGGCAGGACATCCAGAATGACCCTCGCTATGCCATTCTCAATGAGCCCTTCAAGACAGAGATGCACAAGGGCAACTACCTGGAAATGAAGAACAAGTTCTTGGCACGTCGCTTCAAGGTCGGTGGGTGGGGAGTCTGCATGGTAATTGGACAGGGGACGTGAAGTTACATGCTAAGAGGTTTTGTTGTTCAGTTGGCTGAGTAATATTTTCATCCCTTATTGTATCAAAATTTACATTTTATGGATGCACATTTTGAGATTGAGATCAAAACAGTACAAGTGTCTGCCCTTCTCCCCAACCTCCAGTGACTTCTTTTATTTATATCCCCAATGTTTGTGGCATTATTTGGAGGGTTTTTCTGTTGGACCTTTGAGAAGCTCATCCCCTGAATAGCCACTATAAAAATATCCAAGTGTTTGACCATCCTGCTCTTGTCATGTCCAAGCTCCTGGAGCAGGCCCTGGTGATCGAGGAGCAGTTGCGACGGGCAGCCTACCTGAACATGACCCAGGACCCTGGACACCCGACCATGGCGCTGAACACACGCTTCGCTGAGGTTGAGTGCCTGGCCGAGTCACACCAGCATTTGAGCAAGGAGTCGCTAGCAGGGAACAAACCAGCCAATGCTGTGTTACACAAAGGTGTGTGGCCCTTGGTGGTGAGTGGCCTCACCATTCACCTGGTTTAACCTCCCTGCATCCTTGGTTCCTATTGGCTTACAAAATTTGCAAGAAGTTCCTGCCATCACAGTTTTGCCAACTTTGTTGCTATTACAGTATTGAACCAGCTGGAGGAGCTGCTGAGTGACATGAAAGCGGATGTGACACGGCTGCCCTCCATGTTGTCACGCATCCCACCCGTCTCTGCTCGCCTACAGATGTCCGAGAGGAGCATTCTCAGCCGCCTTACCAGCCGTGGCAATGAGCCGCCGCCTCAGCAGGTGTGGCCCCACACGATGCCCCCTCCCTGTGTGGAGGAGTAATGCCTGGGAATCACTTTTTGGAAGAGTACGGTTTTGTGGCTGGATCAGTTTTGTCTTTGCTTATTCATCCATGTGAATGCCTAATTTTGACTCTTCTTCTAGGGGGCTGAATCCCCAGCTTCACACCACTTCATTGTGTGTAATTCATCAAGTCACTATTCGCGTTACAGGTCATATGACTTGTTTTAAAGCGCATGCTAATTATGAGGCACCTGCTGTAGCACTGGAGAGGCTGACCCTTGGTCTGAGGACAGAGGTGTTCTAGTGTACGTTAGAGGTCTGTGAGTGTTTGAGACTTCACAGATGTGTCCATTCCGCAGCCTTTCCCCCAGGGATCCTTCAGCTGTGCTCAGATGTACAGCACTGGCTTCAGCAGCAGTCTCCGTGGCCCAGCAGGAGGCGCTCTGGTCAACTACAGTCAGATGCCTCTGGGCCCGTATGTCAGCGGTGAGAGTGCCGGAAGTTGTCAGGGGGACGGTGTTTATCTCTGTGTTTTGTATTTGTGTAATATCAGAATAATGAGGATGTCATCATTTATTTGATTGAGGTCCAGTGTTGCATTCTGTTCTTCTCGGTGTCCTTAGTTGATTGAGGAAACCTTCATACTCTGCTAAGAATGCTTTCGCTGAAGGACTGGGTCATTTTTGTTTTGTGATATTCAGACTGTGTCCCCCAGGGGCTTGTTTTGCCTCCTCTCTCATCTAAGTCACCCAAAGAAAATACAGTTAGCATCTCTGCCAATGGTATTTGAAGGCACTGGTCCCCCCACCCCAGTTGAACTTTGGATGAAGACGTGTCTTTTTCTCCTGCCCAGTGTCAACCAACGGCCCCCCACCCCCCCTGAACCAGCTGGACAAGAAACCTGGCGATGGCTTGAGAGACGTGGCAACTCCTGACCTGAAGGGGAAGGCTAGCGATGTCATCTGCATCGAGGACTGACCCTACCCTACCCCTCGGGGATACAGATGGCACCCACCAGCTCAGGCCTCTTACAAGTCCTTCCTGGCTTGGCTCTGCCATGGCCCGCCTGCCCTTCTCGTGCTCTTGGACGTTCCTTTTCAGATTCTGTTTGTCTGGAGATTGGTGCCCCGAGGAAGCTGCATTTGTGTTTCTTTTTCATTTTTCTCTTCGCCACTGAACTGGGATGATGGGACGTTGGACCAGCTCCTCTCCCTGATGTAGCTGCTCTCCGTTCTTCAGAGAAACTTTTCACTGTCACCTGCCCTGAAACCATCAGACAGGAACCTAAGCCCCTTCAGGCCGCTCACCAATCCTGTGACAGTGGCTGTGACCTCTTTTGGCCCGTTATCTTGCTCCTGCTGCCGCCACCTGTCCCACACTGCCCCGCTCCACCAGATCCCCCTCATCTGTGCTCTGCAGGGCATATGGAGCCCATGTTCATAGCTCCTCGTTAGGCTTACAGGAAATCACTGCCTTTGCTATGTTGTTAATAAGTACTTTCTACATTTTAACTGGAGCGGGAAGGAGGGGGGAATTTGTACATATGTGTTGAGTGTGTGATGTTGCCAGGGCCTGGTGACTTTCCAGGCCTTTGTGAGACTGGAGTTAAGTGAGGTGTCATCAGACAGGGTTCTGAGTTGATATTCTGGAATGTTCCAGAACGCATAGCATTTGTTTGTAGATATGTGGTCAACTTTTGATACGTGAATCATGTCTTTTTTTTATTTTTCCCCCACTGTTTGAATGTCAGAGCTGTTCCCCAAACCTCCCCCTGGCTGTAATCTTGTGGGGTTTAAACCAGCCAATGCACTAGGGGGGGTGGGGTTGTTTGTATTATACACTGTGGCATCTTTTGGGTCTTCTTGCCCCTTTACTGGAGTGACAGCATCATAGCAAAAGACTGTGTCACCAAGTTCTCTCTGGGATCAGCGTTTTCATGTTAGTTCCCAGAGTGATTTTTTTGACAGAATGTTCAATACCACTAAACAGGAATGGGATCGGTTAGTCGTCTGGTTTAAACCTGTGTGCGCTCTTTGTTCGAACTGTGTGTATGATTCCTGTTAACCCTGTCTTTGTTAATCCTGTGTCTATGTTCTCTGTTAAACCAGTGTGCATGTTCTCAGTTAAGCCTGCGTGTATGACCTCTGTCTGTCTTGTCCTCGTTAACCCTATGTATATGTTCTCTCTATTGCTGGATGTGAGTGAATAGGATTGGATCTTTCTTGAACTGAAGTTTCCATCAAGCTGAAGAGACACACATGTTGAATAAGATGCTATGGCCTCTCAGTATCACTCATGCTTTCTGTATGGACATCTGGTCCAAAGTGAGGCTGCATTGTTTTTTGATCATCTGAAGCAGAACTTCAGCTTTCATTTCACATGTATATCTGATATCATGTCGCAAACTTCAAATATGATTCCCTGTCAAACAAACTACTTTTTCCAAAGAGGTTTTGAATATTCGGAGGCATTATTTATTATTATTATTATTATTATTATTATTACTATTATGGCATAGCTTTAGGACATTTTCAGATAATGAAAGCGGTGTTAATAGTGTTTTTTGGTAGTGCTTCCCAGCCAGGGACAGCCGTTTATGTTTCCCAGGACCAGTTCATGCTAGCTCGCTTCCTTGAAAGAGGCCATATACAGTGGAGCCGGACTCGTCTGTCGTGTCGGCACGGTGTTAATTATAATTTTAACGTTGTTTCTGTACGTGTTGAGTAAGAGGCTGCCGTGGTGAGTGGCTCTTGTTTCATGCTTATTGGTGCGGTGTACAACCTCGAAGACCGAGACGAAGCAATGCAGTCCCGGTAAAACTACCGGCTCCTGTTAAAATGGGTTTAACTCATTTAAGCAGAGATGTTCACTTTTTCCTCTAGAGAGAAGGAACTACATGAATACGGTGGAAAATCCAATGCAATCAAACTGAAGCCAATTAAGAATGTAATGAAAATATAGGGAAAAGGCTTCAGTATAATGACTATAAATAAAAATATATAAATATAAGTATATATACAGTATACATATTAATAAGGAAGGCTTCAAAAGCTACCGCGCTGGTTAACTTTGTAGAAATGTATGCGAAGCATGTGATATGTTTTGTACGAAGGGGGGAAAACTTTGCGGGAAGTGGGGGGTGGGGGAGTGGTTTGTGATTGGCCTACAACATAAGTGGAGCCGTTTTGACAAAAAGACAGTATTATTGTGTGGATGTATGTGAAAGAAAGCAAGTGGGGAGGGTGGGGGAGGTTACTTTGTATTCAGTGTATTTGTTTAATGTGTTTTAATAAATCCTCTCAGTAAGAAAGGGACATATGCTTCACTCTTATTTCTGTTTTTCTGAGAAGAGACTAGGTGCACTGATTGTCATCTCTCATATTTCTAGATACCTTCGGGTCTTTGGAGGTTAAAGTTTCATCACTAAAACTTGTATTGTTTTTCAGGTGGTGTATGCAGTTGACAAGTGTTGTGCCCTCGATTGAAAACAAAATCTGGAATGACTACATGGGGAGGATCCAGTTGCACAGGCAAATGTTTAATAATCAGCAAGCAGAGAATATCAAGAATAGGTATAGGGTCAAAACTAGGAAATCCAGTACTCAGTAAACAGAGCCAAGACACAATCCAGGAATCAAAGTCACAATAACAGGCAGACGGTCCACAATCCAGAACGAGCAATTTGAGAGGCAGGCAAATCCAAATTACAAGAGGAAGAGAAAACACAGAGAAGAAACAATAAACAGATCAATGGCATGCTGGGTAATACTTCCCAATGGAGTAAGTGAGTTTCGGGATTTTCTAAGAAACTTGATAATAAACAGCTGAGTCGGTGTTCCAGGGAGGAGGATCCCAAATAGTTTGGATGTGGTTAGTCCAGTGCAAACACGATTGTCCATAGAAAGTTTTTGCGACTGTGCGGCACAACAAGAAATTGATGGTCAAGCATGGCCAGTATTTTCCCCAACACGTATTTAATAAAAAGAAATATCTTTACATTTTAGATGATTCAGAAACATTCAAAAGAAGGATTCACTTAACAGCTTTGAAAACTGGCTTATGTTTAAAACAAAGTCTCTTTCATTGGCAAAATTCTGGCAATGATGGTAAATTAATCTACACACATGCACACAGATCAAAAGAAATCAGCAATGGATGATTTAAAGGGAGTATTGTGCATTAACCACATCATTTCCACTAGGGGGCGCTTAAGGCATAAACTTGGATGAATGGAAAACGAATTCTTCGGCGTTGGAAATGCAGCCACTGGTGTGAAGGAACACTCAACAGTTGCTAGTAGAAACTGTCACCTTAATATCACATAAGTTGTCCGTGTAAGGACATACAGAGCACACAAGCTACAATTGCTAACACACACACACACACACACACACACACACACACACACACACACACTCCCAACTACAAGCTATTCCTGAGAGTGATGTTCAACACAATTCCAAAACACTGAATGTAAAAACGCATTTTAATGCCTCACAAAGACCAACTGTGAAGCATCCCTAAAACTAAATATCATGTTAAAAAATCTCAGCTGTTTCTCTGCCAGAATTTCATGTGGTTTTACGTTAATCAGAAGCTCTCACAGTAGAAAAATGTCCCTGTTTTTTTTTTTCTGTGGATGTCCCGCATATTTTTAATGAATGTCGTCTTTGAGATTTAATGTTCAGTCATTTATTCGTCAATGTAAAGGGGGCTTTAAAGACCCAGGGGATATTAGATGTCACAGGTTAACTTCTGTCATGGACAGTAGTTCAAAAATAAAGTCATGTAAAGAGAATGAACCTTCAAAACGCCTCTGGATGGATCTCAGATGAACCATTTTTAGCCAGCTGTAGCCACACTCCGGCTGTCCCAGACAGCTCCCCATCCCTCCCTCTCTGTTTGAATTGGCTCTGCCCACAAGATTTATTCCACTGCTGCGGTGGGCGGGGAGACAGAGACACAGCCATGCCATTGGCTGGTATGCTGTCATTATGTCGGGGGAGGTGTTACTGCAGGATGCAAGGAGGGAAAAGAGTGGAGGAGGAGAGGGAGGTGAGTTTTGTCTTCCAGGATTAGCGGCAGTACGTTTTGAGGGGAGCTTTACTTCTTGTGGGAAAGTGAGTGGTGGAGAAAGTTCTTTGGTCTCCACTGGGGTGCCCGGAAGGACTCTCTTAGTGAGGTGTCCGAGGGGGGACGCAGTTTCCTGAAACCCCTATGTTTCACATGGAAGAACCGCGCAGACTTGGGGGCCTCTGGGAATAACTTTGTTCAAGGGAGGCAAACGGACTCAAAGAAGCAGGAGGTAAGTGCCTTTCGCCGAGAGCCCCTTCCCCTTTGAATTAGTCCACCCTGCAAGGGGCTGAGTTAAAAAGGCTGTGGAGGGTTGCTTTGTGCTGTGTTCCACATCACATCAACTTTTCCAGCTTAAATTTTGGCAGAGTAAGTGTTTGTGGTTGAGGTCAGTGTGCCTGTTTTTAATCAGACTGACTTCCCTGGAAATGTTTTTGCTGCTCAACCCTGGCTTTTGTCTTGCGGCGAAGAGCAGCCCGTTTTAAAGGTGATCGAGCAGCCCACCAGGATTCTGAAACTTTGATCCGTGTCCTCAAGAGCCAGCATCCGTGCACAGGTGGAGGTGTTGTACTTGTGCAGGGATTGATCATAGCGGCAGGCGTGAAGGACTTCAAACTGTGTCGCCCCTTTTACAGCTTTAGCTCCTCGAACAGGGTGAATAGTGGGGCTGGCCCACGGATGCTGGCGCGAACAGCTTTCGTTTATAGAGTTAGTGTGAGGAGAAACCCCTGCGCAGACTGAGGATGTGCAAGGCTGACGGGCAGAGGAAACAGAGTGGATAACACAGCTGGATATTCGCAAAGAGGCAGGAAAATCCACACTTTTTTTTTTTTTTTTTAGGTCCTAGGTCTGGGGAAACATTTAATCTAATTCAGACAGATGGGCAACGAGAGTATGGATTCCTGTGACATTCCCCAAGCCCTTCCCTGTTATGGAAAGCCCATATACTGCTCAAGCATATTTTTGTCTAAGACCTAAACTGAAAAGTCCTAACATCTTCCTTATTCAGCTCTCTCCACCTTGGTATCTCCATAATGGTTGTGTTACCTATCACCTGAGGGAGCAGAGGGCTCTTTGGCATCTTGTGTTTGCACAGTATTGAATCACAACGAGCCTGGAGTCCATCCCAGGATGCGCCAGGCACTACAGATGGGACACCACTGCATCACATGACATATAGTCACACCGACTGTCATACAATAAAAATTACTGCCACTCTCACACAATAAAACAAATTTAAAGATGCTGTAAGGTAAACCATCTCGCTGATGGTATTATATGTGTGTAGATTAAATTAAACCAAATTAAATCAGACTTAAGTCATTCATTCTGGACTTTGATGTTGGACAGGATTCATGTTGGCTGGTTGAGATATCCACAAACACATTATGAAACCAGTCTGATTTCAGTTGTTGAACTGCAGGACAGCTATAAGCTACCACAAGGTCAGTGTGATTGATTGATTCAGCTCAGGGACTAGCAGTAGTTCAGTAGATCCATTGGAGTCAAGGCTGGAAGCAAAGGAATTATCATCTCCCTGTGTAATTATCCAGCCAAACCAAAACAGACTGTGGATCTGCTGTCTGGGTCACAGCCCAAATGAACAGTTTGTCATGATTTAGACTGGGCCGCAACACAAAAGGTTCTGGTGAAATTCAAATAAACTAATCCTTGGTACACTTCATCACTTTCCTGGTTTGAGAGAACCTTACGGAGATGGTCTCAAAAGACCTTGACAGGTTTTAAACTGGACAGGTGTGCTTTTAAATGCTCCTTTTGTCCTCCTCATTTATGGAGAACACGTATAGTGTACACTGATACATAAATAAAACAATGCTGAGGCTGTAAGCCAGTTTAACATAGTGTATATAACACAGGGCACACTAGGTAAATAGGACTGCAGACTGACTGACTACTCATAGGAATTTCATTTATGGAGATATTTCTCTCAGCTGGAAGCACAGCACTTAAATGCATTCATTGAAGCTTGGAGCGGCATGATGTGTTTATGAAGCAAAACACCAATTTAAAAGTATTGCAACATGACAGGATGGGCTCAGGCAAGCACGTGTAAATTAGAGTTTGTCTGCAGGCACATGGAGCTGTAGGGCACGCAGGAAAGTGTGTCTCCAGTGCAGCTGTCCATTATCCCATGTGTCTTGAATCTTTCAGTAAAGGCAGAGGAAGCCGCTCCCCAGGCCAGCAGATCTCTGTGTGAACAAATGCACAACAGGACATGAGCTATTTACTAGCACGTTCCGGAAAAATCTAGAAGGAAAGCAAAACAAGGAAATACCACCTATACAGAAGTCAGAGATATGGGTAATGGGAACACTTAACCAAAAATGAAATTCAGTCATGATTATTACAAGCTTGTACACAATTTCATTAGCAAGGACCAAGGAAGGACTCAAGCATGCACAATTCCCAATGGACAGGCAGCTAATGAGGTTGGTGTCAGTTACTCGCAGCCCTACCCAAAGACGGTTACAGATGCTGAACAATCCTCTGGCTGTTCTCAACAGCACAACCCCCCCCACTGCCTGTTCCTTCCTGAACCCCCAGGCTACAAGGAAGAGCAGGGGGTTACGGAGTGTAGTAATCCCCATTCTCCTTTATGAGTACGTCCCGCAGTGACATTTGAAGTCTTCTTTTTGAAGGGGGGACCTTTAACAAGTAATTCACATGCTGTTCCAACCTACCCCCAGTCTGCTAAAGCAATGTCGAGGGGTCTGGCCTTGTGTTGCAAATGCGACAGCAAGGCCTGGCATTTTCACAGGAGAGGCATTCCAGTATTCCTCATTCCTGCATTCGAAGGGTGGGGGGAAGGGAAAGTTCAGCTTTGTTGCTCCAAGAAGCAATAGAATAAATTAGCCATCTTCGTTTTGGCACATAAGAAGCAGGGTAAACCTTCATATTGTTCAAGATCTTCTCTTAAGTAGAATCATGTTTCTTGGTTGTCTGCAGGCTTGATTTGGAAGGGTCTAACCAAGGTGGACTCTCTGACGATGTCACTCAGGAGCATCTCCTACTAAAATTTTTTTTTTTTTGTGAACATTTTTATTTGTTTTTAAGCTGGGAGACATATTAGACTGGATTAATATGCACAAACGTACTAGCATTGAAGCAACTGTGAGTGTTTTTTGAGAAATTTAAGCAGCTTAATTTAGTGATTGTTGCTTGCCATTCTGCTGGCATTGTGGCTGAGTAGTTGGCATTATTGCCTAGCACATCCAGGGCTGAAGGTTCAGATCCTGCCTCTGAACTGGATGTATTGAGGTTGCATGTTCTTTGCAGTTCTTCTCCTACAGCCCAAAGAAATATGATGCAGGCCAATTGTCATGTATAAATTGTCCATAGTAGGTGGCTGTGCCATACAATAGGTTGGCTCCCTGTCCTAGGTGTCCCTTGTCTTGTGCTCTAAGCTCTCTGGGAGTGGCTTCAGGTTCTCTCATAACCCTGCATAGGATGAGTGGTTTGAAAAATTGATGGGTTGTTGTTATTATAGCCATCAAATGAGCTTGACTAAATAGATGGTTTGAAAATGGACGGATCGATCAACAGTAAAAGTGTTCCTCACAGAAACAGAGTTATATTTTGTATGTGGAACATTAAGATCATGTTCTGGAAATGAATATGTCATCAAGCCCTGCAGATCCTCCCAGTCTAGACTAACCATGATGTCTCTCTTTCCTGTTAACTGTCCACACCTTTCCTTCTTTGTCATGTTTATTTTTTATCCTCCTCTAGAAGCACACATTTCCAGGTTTAGGTGTATCGCTAGCCACAGCCGGCTGCTAGTATCAGTACAGAAATTTTGTGGATAATCTTTGAACTGTTTTCTAGAAGTCTGTCTTCTGAATTTCATTCGAAACATTTCCAGTAACTGAATAAGGTCAATTTGTGAACCATTTTAACACTTGAAATATGATGCCTCAATATTCATGTGTAGGAAAATAGAAAATTTCAACGAATCAAAACAACATTGATTAAAGAAACATAAACGTGGGCTGTCAGGATTAACATGCTTTGTGGGATTCGAAGCGTCACTCTGTAGCCTGTAGGGTTCGTATAACGGTTAAAAAGTGCTTCTCATCCCAGAAGAACTGTGAACTCATTTTGGGATGACTTATATCTGCATTGGAGGGCATTTTTTCACCTTCTTTACATTTTGTCTCCGATAATTTAACTCATTCCACGCGTTTCCTCTCCTGAAGAAAAGTAATACTTGCCTTTTTTTAAAAGGGAGTGACAGTATTAGCATGTTACAGTTATTCAAAACACACAGCCAGGAATGCTTCTCAGCAAAGGAGAAATCATCTCCCTGTGTGATTATCCAGCCAGTCCAAAGCAGACTGTGAATCTGCTCTTAGGGTCACAGCCCAAATGAGCTGTTTACCATGCTTTAGACTGGGAAGCTACACAAAAGGTTCTGGTGAAATTCAAATAAACTAATCCTTGGTACACTTTACTTTAATCTGGATAGGCATGCTTTTAAATCTTCTGTTTGTCTTCCTCATTTAGGGAGAACATATATACACTGAACATAAAAGAAAATGGTTAAGCTGGTTTCAGTTGGCTTTTGCTGGTTGGATCAAAATGGCCTTGTCCTCAGAGAGGATTTTGATTCTGTGCCGCAAACTTTGCTGTACAAGAATGTTTGACTCATGTGACAGTGAGATTTAAGAAGAGACACAAAACTCCTCCAAAGAATCAAGACAGCAAAAAAAAAAAAGAAACATACTGGCAGATTGTTGCGATGGTGACTTTCAGTTTGTAGGGGGGGACGTTGGGGTATGTTGTAGCTCCCACACAGGGGAACTGGAAACAATCCATCTTAGTTGGAGACTCATCGTCACGGGCTATAGGGAGTACTGGGCTTAAGTGTCACACTCCCACTAAGCTGAGGGGACAGTCGCCAAGTGACTTGCTCCCTGCATAGTGCATAGTGATCATTTTCTTGAACTCCATGCACATTGTCCTTTACGTTTGTATTGAACAAGACTCAACCTGTTTGCCTATATTACATCACTCTTGCTTTAAAATCTGGAATGGAATTTTTGTGTTTAACTGCATGACTTGACTACATTTATGTAACAGCTCTGGACAGCAAACCAATATTGGGCTTTCACATATCAAACAACTTTCGGTGTATTGTGTTTATATGTGGGTAAATATTTATTGGATAAACACAGTCTCCTAAAGAGCTAACGTAATCCTGCCTCAAAACATCTGTGGCTCAAGTGATTTTAATGTCTGTCATAAACAGTACCTTCTGTGACTTTTATCACGGCTTATAATTTGTACAGTTCTCTGAAACTGTCTGTTGTGTGACCTTATGGGTCTTGTGTCATAAACCTGGGGCGTAATGCTTCTGTGACTAAGTCTATCCAGCCTTATGTTGAGGGCAAAACAGCAAAATAGCCTCGCTGTGGACCACTATCCTGGTCCAGTGTTCTTCACAACCGACACTCTTACAGGGTATGTGCCTTTGTTCCAGGCTCCATGTCCTCGGGAGAGTCTACCCCACAACAGGAGAAGGAGGAGAGGGAGAAAAAAGAGGAGGAACAAGGTGAAAGGTCCAAATTTTATGACAGTGTTGAAGATGTCCATCCTGAGGATTGTGTCAATGAAGTGGCTGGCAAGGAGGCAATTGGAACAAACTCTCACTCCAGGGAAAACACAATTTCTTGTTCAGCTGAGGAAGCAGCAAATTCCAGTAAAGAGCTTACAATTAGACCATCCTCAAAAAACACCGATCGGGTCACAAAGTGTGCACCCCCTGCTGGCAACAAAGATGACAGCACAGAGACCTGCTCTGCTGTGAAGAGTTCAGGTAAGAGCTCTTCTTAGTCAGGGGTTTGTGGTTTTGGTTGCAGCAGTGATGAGATGTGTGTCACAACATTCAAAGATTGAGCCACGTGGGAAAGGCAAGCAAACGAGAGAGAACGATCTGTTCCTACTGCTTACAGTTTTAATGCACATCCATCATTTTAATTTGCTCTGGAGCTGTTGCTACCCCTACTGTTGGAACAATACTGACTAGCCTCTGAGAGACAGCAAAGTAGATCTTAGGTAAAAATTAGCTGTCAACTGAGAGAGCTAGTGCTGTTATTATTCGGTACCCTAGGAAACCGGGACCCATTGTGGGTCAGGGATGTAAAAGTATTCCGAGGAACCCCACGGTGGCACCATGGAAATCTGCCAAAGGTTACCAGCCCACTTTGCTGGTGGAAAACAGTTATGCAACTGTAGCTTCCTCAGTCACCCCTGTCAGGTATGAGAGGCCCCTACAGTCCCATCTCCTGGTAAGGGCTTCCTGTTCCAGTCCCGGCCGGCAAGAAGCCAGCAGCTGGATTGAATTGAGTAAATGAAAGAAAAACAGTCCTTGACATGTGATGGGTGATGTTTTTCTGGTGGCTGGTTGTTGGAAACAAGTGAATAGATATGTGCATGCCACGGTACATTAGCTTGTGGCTATTGAGGTGCACCAAGTCCTAGTTGTGTACTGCTCAGGTTGGCAGGCTGTTAGTGATATTTTTTTCTGTCATTGTTTTCCATACTTGACAACCAGGGAAAAGTTTCATAGCTTTCCTCTACTGGTTCTGTGTTTTTCAACAGCATTCCCCTCAGGAGAAGCCAACTCTTGTGAAACACTTCAAAAAATGTACTAAACATATTATGTTCGGCCCTCATATTTCTTTTAATGATTATTTATAATTACGTCTCATTTTTCTCTCCCTTGACAGATGAGCTGTCCTCTGTGCTTCAGGGAGGGTAAGTCAGCTGATCGGAGTCCAGATACCTGTGGGGCTCTCAAACATGCATTAAACTGTGTTTTTATCTGTCACAGCTGTGTTGTGCATCTGTGGTTTATTATTTCTTTTTTTTTTTTTTTTTGTCTGTGGGGTCCCATGTGAATTGGATCGTCCGTACATCAAAACACATCACCCGTACTCCGTGATCCTAAGCTCCAGTGAGGGGATCATGTGGAGATTTAAGGAATATAATAACAGTAACACGAAGGCCTCGGTACATTGCCTCTGTCCTTCACCGTAGCTGAACCTGCTAGAAATGATCAAAATCCTCCTTGTCATTCAAAACCTAGTCTGCCAACTGCGCCACATAGCCTGCAGGCAATGATTAAATAATCTCTGGCAGCCTCTGCCAGCTGAAAATGACATGTTAGCCACAAAGAGCAATGCTGGAAGTACACAGAAATGAGACGTGTGACATGACTATTGTGGTGATTACACGTAGAAGCTGTTGAAGCAGTACACAGGAAGTGCTGGTTTCAATTTGCACACGGGTCCCAAATCAGTAATAATCATAGGATGAGTTCATTTTTGGAAGAGGATGATGAGATGAAAACATAGCAGCCATAGACTAGTTCTTAAATGTTTTTAATGAAACTTTATAAGTTCTAAGATATCTGAGAATTTTAAACTTCATGCAAAAAATTATATTAAATATATTCCTAGATTATACACTGCATGGCCAAAAAAAGAAGTCACCGTTTTAATTTAAATATGCAAATACAGTACTTGAACCAACGGTCTGCTCTAGGCTCACCAAAGTTATGCAGCAATAAAATGAAATCAGCTGAGTACCTGAATCTGCTGAATGACCAGGTTATCCCATCAATGGATTTTTCCTTCCCTGACAGCATGGGTGTATTCCAGGACAAAAATGCTAAGATTCTTCAGGCTCAAATTGTGAAAGAGTGTTTCAGGGAGCATGAAGAATCATTTTCACACATGAACTGGCCACCAGAGTCCTGACCTTAACCCCATTGAATGTCTTTGGGATGTGATAGAGAAGACTTCATGGAGTGGTTCGACTCTCTTGTTGTTAGTACAAGATTCAATGAAAAATGAATGCAAATCTAGGATGGAAAAAAATGTTGAGATATTGCAAAAGCTCGTCCAATCAATGCCACGATGAATGCTCCTTAATCAAAGCTAAATATGGTCAAATGAAAGACTGAAGTGTGCAGCTTCTTTTTTTTTTGGCCAGGCAGTGTATATTACATTGTATTCTATTAAGATTTAAGGGGTTAGTTGCATCAACATCCAACTTCAACAGAACATTTTGATAATTTATGGACAGGTTGTATAATTTCAGGTAAAATCCTTGCAATTTGATGATTTCTGTTCAATGACATTAATAAATCATACTCTAAACATGTCCCCAAAATTAACTAGAGTGAAGATTTTTTCAATCCTAGCTCATATTTTTTCAGTTGATATTTTCCCTTCTCCTTACACTTTCATGCAGTAGAAACACCAGTATCTCCACTGATTCATAGTATCCAGGAACCATTCCTTAGATAATTATTAGCATCTGATTTAAAATATCAACTGTAAAATCAACTGCAATGTTTTTACTCATTATCCATTCCTAAATTTTCAGTCTGAAGGAGATTGGAGACTGTAAAGTGGTGGCAGGAGAAAGCATAGTTAGGCAGCATAGGATGGTGGTCTGTAGGATGACTTTGGAGATCAAGAAGAGGAAGAGAGTGAGAGCAGAGCCGAGAATCAGATGGTGGAAGTTGGAAAATGAAGACTGTAAGGTGGTGTTTAGGGAAGAGTTAAGACGGGCACTGGGTGGCAGTGACTTACCAGATACCTGGGCAACTGTAGCATAAGTGGTAAGGGAGACAGCTAGAAAGGTGCTTGGTGTGACATCTGGTCAGAGGAAGGAGGACAAGGAAACCTGGTGGTGGAATGAAGTAGTACAGAAGAGTATACAGAGGAAGAGGTTGGTGAAGAAGAAGTGGGATAGTCAGAGAGCTGAAGAAAGTAGTCAGGAGTACAAGGAGATAAGGCGTAAGGTGAAGAGAGAGATGGCGAAGACTAAAGATAAGGCGTATGGCAAGCTGTATAGAGGCTGGACACTAAGGATGGAGAAAAGGACCTGTACTGATGGCAAGGCAGAGGGACTGAGCTGGGAAACGTGCAGCAGGTTAGGGCAATAAAGGATAACGATGGAAACATACAAGATAGGAGAGTGTGTTGAGCAGATGGAAAGAGTACTTTTAAGGACTGATGAATGAAAAGAATGAGAGAAAGAAGGTTGGATGATGTGGGGATAGTGAATTAGGAAGTGCAACAGATTCGCAAGGAGGAAGTTAGGACAGCTAGGAAGAGGATGAAGAATGGAAAAGCTGTTGGTCTGCATGATATACCTGTGGAAGCATGGAGGTGTTTAGGAGAGATGGCAGTGGAGTTTCTAACCAGATTGTTTAACGCAATTTTGGA
>JAACJT020000105.1:16084744-16100165 GCA_009936485.2 Gymnarchus niloticus | reverse complement strand
GCCCTTTTTGAAGGACAGGGGGCTTTTTTTAGGAAATTTTAGGGGCCCGCCCCTCCCTTCCCCCCGGGCGGGGGGCGCCCCCCCACCCCCGTTTTTTTTTCCCTTTTTTTCCCCCTTTTTTCCCCCCCCCCCCCCCCCCCCCACAGTAAATAAAATTAGCACTGCCTTTGCATTTTTCCAAGATATAGCTTGTCCTCTTTCTTGTGTCATGCACGTGTAGCCACTGGTCATTTGTGGGTTTGCAGAAAGCGTTAATGAAGTGACTGAGTGATACAATCTTATGTGTGAGCTCGGGAAGGGAATTGTGCACATTGTTAGTTTTGCCATGGGCACCCACTGGAATTGATGCCAATGTTTCTGGGCCGCAGATATAAAAACCATGATGAATCAAGTTGTTTTGACATTGTGTTTTTTTTTTTTTAATGGTAAATGAAGTTAAAAACATCTTTAAAGGTTTGGATAAGGCAACAAGACAGTTTGTTCCCACAAGACAGGGAAATCTTGTCACACACTGACACAAGTGGGTCTGCATCGCTCACAGAATAAAGTTGCAATATCCAGGGTCCTGTGGGTGACCAGAGAGGTGGAGTTTTACCTGTGTACCTGTCATATGATTGCTGTGGAGTTCTTGAGCTTAGCTCAAGATGCTACTCTACCCTGGCACTAGTGCCACTCTTTGGTCGAGAAACTACAACATTCTAATAAGCTAATCTTAATCCCACAATAAAACATCATATTAGGGTATGAAAACATGCTTGTTTGTGGACAGGAATCTTCTATAATAATCTTCTATAATTGCTATTGGCTGGACCCCACTTGTGACCCCTCACCCTGCTCATGTGCCTGTCTCACTCTGCTATGTTCAGGACATGCTAAAGCACACTCCCAAAGACCACCCAGACCGGCTGCCTCTGCAGTTGGCTCTCACTGAACTGGAGACGTTGGCTGAGAAGTTGAATGAGCAGAAGCGTGTGGCTGACCAGGTGTCAGAAATCCAGCAACTGGCCCGCAGTGTGAGTGACCGTGGCCTGAGCAAGGTGACTTGAACCTCCTCGCCAAGGCTGTTAAGTGCCCCAAGTGTATGCAGTTTTCCTAGCTGCCACATCTGATTTTTATTTTAAATGATCATTTTTTCCCGAATGGTTGCTCAGGCGAGATGATGCAATATTATCGCTAGCAAACACACACTAAATGCGATGGCGGGGGTCATTTCGTTTCCATTACCGTCCCACTATCAGCTGTTGCAAATCAGTGCGGGCACGTTCCCGAATTAGGAAATTAGGGAGGAAATGGAACATTTAATTGGAAGGCATGATTGCGTGGCATCTGTGGGGACTTGCGCTGTATCTGGCACTCCGACGTGTGGTGGCTTGGCTAGGCCCCACCCTCCATGCTTCTCATGAGAACTTCAGAGGGAGCTGTGGAAGGGTTGCGGGCCCCCATTCCCCCCCATAGCTGTCCGATGAAATATTCATCTTTTCTCCACCACCGTTGAGTTTGCTGTAATTAGGGAGATAGAGCTGTGAGTGAGAAAGGGGCTATTCGTTCGGTATCTCAAACAGGCAGATAGCATGCTCCCGCACACACACAAACAGGGGAATGGAGCTTCATTAGACAGAGGGGGATGGGAGAGGACAGCAAATCCTGAATACTGCAGCCTCTAGGGGGCGCTCCAGTCACGCTAGAACGGAGGTCGGCCGGTGCTGCCTGATTAACATCAGCGTTTTAGAATGTAATTGACCAAAATGGCAGCGTCAGTGATTCTCTGCAGATACGGCAATTTATTTCCTGTGATGTGGAGTCGGCAGTGTAAGAATACATTATTTACAGAAATGGAATGTTCCAATTGATTACACATAAATATTGGAGGCCTTCAGTGTTTGTTCAGATTGAGTCTGTATTTCACCCACTGTTTAGTTCTTTTGCTGAATATGACAAGATCTCTTACAATGTACATTAAAAAATTAACGAGACTGATGCTGACAGGTCAGAGGGGAGGCTAAACAATAAAACAAATAGCCTATTAATCGATTGTATTGCATTGGGGGAAAACATGCACGTATACACACACATGCATACACATAGACACAAACACGCATATTTATGTGTCTCTCTCTGTTAATTAACCTCATTCTGCATCCAAGACAGTGACTGAAAAAGCTTTGTGCGGGATCTATGAAGTGTGTATTTCTATGTGTGTGGAAAGTTGTGCCTATCGAGGTCCAGATCTGATAAACCAGACATTAAGACTACATTCCAAAATGTCCCTTGTATTGCTTAATTTGTTTTTTAAAGTAGATTTATTTTTATATTTTACTTCTGTTTAGAGTTAGAAGTAATTCATTGCGGGGAGGTAAGAGTGAAAGTTGACACAAATGGCTGTTTTCCTGAGTATGCTGCTGGATGTTCTCTCTCCCTCCCTGCCTTAGCTATTAAGCTCACACCAGAACCAGCTGATCCTGTGTGAGACTCTGTTTGAGACTGTCTATGGAGAGAGGGGCCAGGTCCTTAAGTCCAAGGAGCGCAAGGTCTTCCTACTCAGTGATGCCCTCGTCTGCGCTAACATCAACATCAAGTGAGTTTATCGCTGGCTGGGAAGTAAAACATCCACTGGGTCTTTCATTGTCTATAAAGTGTGCTGTATGCACAATCTCAGTTTCATGCTGTCATATAGTTGGACATTTTATTGGATAAATGCTGTAGAAAAATCTTGCACGAATGTCCAACAGAGGCACCCGACTGGGATTTAAACTGTCAGCATTTTCGTTTTGGTGATGTCAATATAAATTCATGGTGTGTTTATGTGAGCAAATGCCCTGATATGAATGGGGGTGTTGGAGTATTTTTAAAGCAATTAGTACCCCATATTATCTCCTGACAGTCGACACCCTGAAACTGAGGCTCTTGTGAGAGACCTTGTCGCCCAGTTTTGTTTCTCTCTTGCAAGGTAGCCACAATATTGCATCTTGTTGTGTTTCTCCTAAACCAAGGCAGTGGCTGTTTTTCCAAGTCCCCTAAGTCTCCATGACTATCAGTAGAGATTATCTCCCAGGGCTTCGAAGTAATTATTCCTCCGTGTTCTGCACAGCCTCAGTCCCTTGCCTCTGACTCTTGCACGCCCTATAAAATCTTGAGGAGGCGATCACAATGCTGATCATATCAGATTACTGAATGCATGAATAATAATAAACCTTCGAAGCAGCCAGGGGTCCGAAGCATGCAGTGATTAGATGTATTCCAGCTATGACTTTCTATTCTTTTGATGATAAGATGTATAAAAAATTGAAGGTGTCCTTCCCCAGTAGCTGTAGCTGTAAGGGACTGGGAGTTGACTGCAGTTTGGCATCCCTCCACCAGGGGTCCCCCCGATGTCAGCAGCCTGGTCCCCATTGGCGCAAAATACACAGTGAAGTGGAGTGCCCCGTTGCAGCAGGTGCAGGTGGCAGAGGTTGGTCAGGAGGATGGCCAGGGAATGGAGACCCTTATTCAGCTTGGCAAGACCCGGCATGTTGGAGGCAGCCAAGTTCCAGGTGAGCGTCTTCCCCCCCCCCCCAACACATGGCATGCTAAATGCTTTCAGGTCTTGTAGGCACGAGTGGTAGGGGCTTGTATACATGGGGGGAGGGGCTTTTTTTTTGCTCCACCTCAGGGGGAGAACACATTGCCTGGGTCCAAGATCTCATTTCACTCTCTGATAGACCATAAACAAACTTACTAAGGTGTCATCAATCTGTAGAGATTACCCACATCTTTCAGAGGTCCAATTACAAAGCCTGGATCAGGAGCCAGGACTTGGGGCTGTTTTTTTTTTTTTTTTTTTTTTTTTTTTTTTAATCCTCTAACAAATCCCCTTTGTGTGCCATTCACTGGTTTGGCTGAAATATATATAAAACATTCATTGTGGTCTGACCAGCGGTAGTCCTGTTTGAGCCGCTCCACGTGGTTAGCTTGCTTGTGGCACTGGATGTGAACTCTCTGTCTCTCTCACTGTCTTTTTTTCTCTATCTCTGTTGCTCTCACTGTCAGTCATTTTCTGATTTTTTTTTTCACAGTCCCAGGGGATCTGCTTTTAAAAATCATACTGCGTTGCATAAATATCATTTTCTGGCTTCCCCGATCACACCCCGATCAAATCCCCTGAACCCTTACTGTACAGTCTCCCCTTACACCGGCCGCTGTTAATTTATGGATCTTGGACTGGACGCTGTGTGCATAGGGGGCAAGACATTGCTGTTCTCCCCCAGAGGTGTCATTCCATTGGGCTCTTGGGCTGATCCGTATCCGTATCCCGATGCCTTGGCTGAAATGGACTCATTTTTCATTTGCCGCAGGCCCTGGTGCCCTGATTTATTGATGAAATTGGCTGGCCTTCTGGGAAATGCTGGGATCGCTCTTCTTCTCCTTCAGCTCAAATTGAGATGTAAAAAGTTAAAACAGGCCTCATCCCCCATCCTCATTTTTATTTACTTCTGCCCCTGATTGATTTGGGCCAACCGATCAGTGGCTTCAGTACCCTTGGGTTGATAAGAGATTCAGTGAGAGGTCCAGTTGGTGGGGCCATGTGATTTCAGGTTAAACTATCAAAGTGGTGGAAAAAATAACATTTTTAATGTTTCTCACAGCTTTCTGTGTCCTTGACAAGCAAAGACCCGCCAGTGGCTTTCAGTGATTGATGTTTGTGTATCAAGCTGTTCTCTATGACTGTGCTTGAAAACAGCGTTACTTTGGCTGCAGCCTTACCTGTCAGCTGTTATAATTTGTTAACCCGTCTGTTAGCTGCTATAATCTGCTAGCCACTGTTACCCATTAGCTGTTATCTATTATCTGATATAGTTACCTTATAGCTACTGTTACCTGTCAGCTGCTATAAGCTGCTAGCCTCCTTATCTGTTAGCTTCCCTCAACCGTTAGCTGCTGTTAGCTGTTATGTGCTGTTGCAGATTCAGATGTCATCGTTGGGCATCTGGCTCAAGTCTGCTACAGCCAGGACTGTCATGATGTTACAAACTACATGACTCAACTGTTGTGAGCAGTAGTGACTTGCAAGCGTTTCCATTAGCGCTGCTGTCTGGTAGCCTTGCGGGTGATGGGACCCATGTCTGAGTACTGTTTGTATCAGCCAACTGAGGGGCAGGAGAGTTTTAACGTGTGAAAAACAAGATTATCGATTCCCTGGGAACGGAATCTGCACTAGCCAGGAGGGCTACAAATCAAACTCATGAAGTTTTTTGTTTTTTACGAGATAAGTTATTGCCATTTTAGTCAGTCTTGTGTCCACCCAGTACTATTTTCTTGTCGGGAATATAGCAACGCCAGTTTGGATCTTCCCTTATTGTGCTCAGGAATATTTGCAAAGAAAAGTTTTTACTTACCAAAACCCAGAATTATATTTAGTGTTCAACCTAGCTGTTTGCTTATGATGTACGTGACGGACCAGGTTGTGCCTGTTTTATGTGTCCTGGTTTCAGGGAAGGTGTTTCTCAGTCCTCCACATCTCTACCAGGAGCTCCAGGAGCTACAACATGACCTGTCTGTGGTGGAAGAGGTGACCCTGCTGGTGGGCACATTGCAGGGGACCTATCAGGTACAGGACAGTGATGGTCGAAGCCTTGCCCACTACACTAATAAAAACACATTCTAACACCATAATGGCTGAATATTCAATGACAGAGCTGCCTACAGGACAATGCCACCAAATTCCCGTTGAGTTCCAGCTTCTTCTGCAGGTTTGAGGTGGAATTATCATATTTTTAAAACACAACTAATCTAGACTTGTGGTGCCGTTCAACTGATTCATGAATCTCAAGGCCTTACTGGCAGCTAATGTGTTAGCATTGATATTTCTCCTGTGAATTTGAGAAGGCACAGCTGGTGATATGTCATAGCGAAGCATCCTCAAGCTGACCTGCGCATTGCCTGCTTCCTATTAGCTGTCCCCTGTCACACCAAAAAATGCTTAATTGTACACCACGTCAGAGAGGACATGTCCCCCTATCCACAGATGAAGCAGACATGGACATCTGTCTGTTAAAAGCCTTGCTATCACTTCAAAGTCACTTTTACCCATTTAAAGAACAAGAAATTTTATTATATGTCTGTCTGATAAAGTAAAACCGGCCCCTCCTGAGGATTGGGAGCCTTGGGGATATGCAACATTTTTAAATGCAGTGCCACTCTCCACTCTGTGTGGGTAAGCTGTAGGCGGTTGGGGCTCACTGAATTAGGTCTCTCACCTCAGGTGATTAATGCAAGAGTGTCCAAACTTTTTTCAGAGGGGGGAAAATTGACTTACATCCCTTACATCCCCTTACATCCTTCATGATAAAGAAAATAATTAGAACCTTTAATCACAAAACAATGTATATTGCCCCTTTGGCCTGGAGCACTTCCCCCACTGTAGTGGGAAAAGGTTTCTGTGTTGTAAGATTTCGTGTTGTGCACTTATGGGCCACCATAAGAAAGCATGTGGTGCCATATGTTCAAATACCCTATTTTCAAAGTGCTGCCACCACCAGGAGAAATTAAAGATTGCACCAGATTGCAGGGCTGCAAGCCATTTCCAATACATTTTACTGGATAGGCTGCGGGCCTCTTAATATCTGTTGTCAAGGTGCATTTGGCCTGCTGGCCAGAATTTGGACATGCCTGGGTTAAAGGAATAGAGAAATAATTGATGCAAGTATTAAAAAGCTGGTTGGTCTCTGCTGTGCCTCAGTGTGCTGCATCTTTAAGAGGGATCTGAGGGATCTCTTAAGCTGATTCTGTAACTGCCTTGAGTTTGCAACAAATGTACTTAAGTGTGCCTTTAAGGGCAGCAGACCCTCAGGCAGGAAAAAAAAAAAAAAAACTCATTTAGGCTGTAATTAATTTGACTTTGATTAGACAGGCCTTCCCCCACCATGACCCCAGGCCTCCACTGTGTCTCTGCTTAACATGATCAAACAAAGCCAATTAATCCTTTCAATATTGGTAAACATCAAGATGCTAGGAAGAGGCTTCGAACTGATGGTGAAATTAACTGCTCTCCTGTGGATTTTTCTGGAAAGAAAATATTCTGGCTGAGGCTGACCTCTGGCAGAGAAAAGAAGAAATCAGGATGGAACTGCACCTGTGCATGGATGGCAATTTGATGAACACTCAGTAGAAGGCTAGAAACAACAGATGTGTTTTTTGAAAAATTCTTGAGTTACCTCTCAACTGCTGTAATTTGTTATCCCCAGGAAAGTTTCGGCTAAAAGAAAAGAGTGGATGAGCAAAATAAGTCTGGAGAATGCCCAAGACATTACACAAAACAGCACGAAAAGCATGACATTCTGATGAACAGTCAAACTCTGCTTTACAGTCCAGTTTTCATGACATCCCATTACACTTTCTGGATAGGAATGGACTCCCATGCAGTTTCACTGCTGCCAGGGTAAAACAAAACTCTGAGCTTTTGACAAGTCCTGTAGTGAGATCAGAAAATGCTTGATTGATCCTGAAGTGTCTGGAATTGTGTAGAGGAACCTAACTACTAATCTCAGGACAGGGGTTGACACTAAGGAGTAGCAAGAGGTGGTGCAGTGTTGCGGGCAACTGAATCTTCTCTGTAGTCCTGGCAAAATTTTGACCATGTTAAAAAAAAAAAATCTTGGTTCTGTCCTTTTACTGCTTGGCAGGTGCTTATATGCAAAGTGTCTAATGTAGCTTGAAATTTGGGCCATTTGTACAGATAATTTACCGGAGGAATTTTAGGCACCACACTTGAAGATTCTGGAGTAGGTCGGGTCTGCCATCTGTTAAGAAACTGTGACGCCTGGAGTTTCCAGGAATGTTTCGTTGGAGTGGTTTTTACTCGTAGATCTCCCCTAGAGTGCTAATCAGACTTAGCCAGAGAGCACAAGAAGTCTCACCAGACATTTGTGCCTTTGTCAGCTTTTAACGCATTTTCACCTCTATTTCCTGGTTTATGATGTCCTTAGGGATGGTCAACAATCTTGCCTTGAACAAGCCAGCTGTGGAGTCTGAGACAAGCCATAAAAGCATCCCCGCACTACAGCAACCAAAATCACCAGACTAGAAACAACCCTGAATTCACCTTGCTGAAACAGTAGCCCAGAAAAAACATACATTGCTTGTGGTGTGTAAAGCGGTTCTTTGTCTCTGAGTTCAGAGGGGAAACATGCTTGTTTGCCACATTGTCAGAACCACCCCAGTCTGGTTCCTCCCAAGGTTTCTTCTGAGGGAGTTTTTCCTCGCCACTGTCACCATTGGCTTATTCTCTGCGGACCCTGGGCCCGGGACTATGTAAAGAGCTTTGTGACAGTGCTTCTTGTTAAAGGCGCTATATAAATAAGAATTGAATTGAATCATGTTACGTGTGTCTCTCTTGTATGCAGAACCTGAACACCACAGTGGCCCAGGACTGGTGCCTGGCCCTGCAGAGACTCATCCGAATCAAAGAGGACCAGATACAGGTCGCCAACAAGTGCCATCTTCGTTTGCTGCTCCCCAGGAGGCCTGACAAGTGAGTTGCCCCATGGAGAGTGGAAGTGATGGGATGGGATGGGGGGGGATTCCAGTTGTTTCAGTTGTCCAGTGGTCTGTAGTGTTGCTGCAGTATTGAATTGGCTTGCATGTACTCTCACTCATTTGGAGTGTTTCTCCTTAGGCTTTGACAGAACCTGGAAATCAGCCAGTGCATAGCATACACACATACACAAACACATACACCGGCGCACAGGAGCAAACAATTGGCTCTGACTGCAGGCAGAAGTGAAGAATCAGCAACTAGCTGACAGCACTGACAGGAGGCTCAAAATGAGAGCCGCTGCTTAAGCCTCTGTACGTGCCGACGAGCATCATCACATCCACGGTGTTGTCGTGATCACGAAACAGCGAACTCTGCAACCATCTTCCACCGAGTGTTACGAGGAATGTCCATTCATAAGACATTAAAAGCTCTTTATGTCTGACCTTTACTGTGGCTGCACGGCACATTACAGCACTAGTCGAACAGCCCCATGTGGTTCCAAAAGGCTCTTAGATAATTGACAGTGTCAGCCCTGATTGTGCTAGGTATACCATTCGTATGCTTAAGTGAGGCTGTGTTTCATCGATTTGGCTGTATTGCTGATTGTCGGGTTTCTCAGCTCTGGGGTGCCGTATAACTGAAAACTTTTTCCAGTGCAACCCAGAATGGATGAGACGTTGAAAAAATGTATGGAAAACGGACTGATTGGAACAGATTAATGTCCCCCAGGGCAGAAGACAATGGGAAGCTGAGGTGGTCAGCCTTCTCTTATACAAGTTTCCATCTCTCATATTCTGGGATTCCTCAAAGAGATGCTGGTATCTACCATTCAGACACTGGTATATATTGCACGTACTGATATCCATTAGTGATAACCTTCTGAAATAATGATATTCTCCGGAGGCACTGGTATCAGTTACTTAGGTCTTTGTATCTATCAGAGATACTGCTTATTAAAAACTGCTATTCTTCAGTGATACTAGTATCCATCAGTTGGTCTTAGATACATACTGGTATCCCTCATACAAATATATACTGTATAGTGATATCCATCAGAAATGCTGGTATTTCTTTGAGTACTGGGGGTGTCTGGGACAGGCCTGCACACATTATCGAGAGCTTATTCAGCCATCGTGTGAAACCACACAGCTGGCAGCCAGCAATATTTACCTTCCAACTGTAGCGGCCTCAGCTGCCTGGCAATGTGCCTGTTTGGTAGCGGCCTCTACATGAGCAGATGGTGGGGCGGTGGTCCTCCCCCAAGATGTGCCCCTGTGGCAGCAAGCGGATGGTGACAGATTGTGCCAGGGCGCAGAAGCGGCCATCCGGCGCACTCCTCTTGTAGCCTGGGAGCGCTTCCTTGATCCCAAACATCGGCGCCGTCCCTGCTCGGACCATCTCCCCCAAAACGTGACAAGAATGGAAAATGCACCCGGTTTGCAAGCGGCTCCATAATTAGCACTCCCGCAGATGCTCAGGATGAACCAGAGCCCCAGGTCGTGCTTGGCGATCTAGGCACCAGGTGGCACGGTGGTCTGGGACTTCAACCTATGGCCAAAAAGGTGGTCAGTTTGTCTCCCGTGAGGTGAGATGCTCAGCTGCTGTACCCCTCGAGGGTGAAGCACACAAACAAGTACTTCAGAAACATAACCATCTGTATAAAATGGTAGAAGATTTACATGCTACTCAGATTGCGGATGTTGCAGGTTTTGCTGGCCACTTACATTTCAGCAAGCGGCCATTGTGACACAGTCCTGGTCGGTGTCTTACAGTCTTCTGTCAGTTCAGACAAGCACCTTTAAACAACTTGCAACTGAAATAGCCAAGTCTTTTTGGTCACCACAAGGTTTCCCTCTGATTTGTCAGAACTGTGTTATGACTGTCAGTGGGATTGTCCCACAAAGGTTTGTACCCCATGCATTGACCACACCAGTTTCGATGTGACTGTTCTTGTGATACTGTAGATTGTTTTACTAGTGTTCAAACAATGTTCTGAAGAACTGAATAATCAGTACCAGTTATCTCTACTCTCTTTCCAGCTTTTCCTGCTGTCACTCTCACTTATACAGCAGCATTAGGTCTCCCCGGGCATGTTCTATTCTCTCTCTCGCACTTTCTCTCTCCACCAGAAGGGGAAAAAAACAAAAAAACAAAAAGATAAGAGAAATTGATGTGATGTGTTTCCCTGTTCTTCCAGCACAGTCTGGCTGGAATGAACAATAGATTAAGCAGCCACAGTAGCTTGTTCTTTTTCCCTGCTGGAAGGTCAAAAGTCTCTCAGTCTGGAATTTCACGGCTGGACTGGCCTCACAGGCACTCCTGGTTCCTCACATAAAATTCTGGTGAGGGGTTAAGTTGCCATGGCAGGGACTGGGTCTGCCTGGATCCAATATAGGGTGGGTGTGTTGCAGAGCTGGTGGCGCTGTAGAAGGGCTTGCAAGGGCAGAGATGGGGCAGCTGCAGAATGACATTTTTGTTGCATGTTTGTCTCCTGCCCCGATCTGGATGACTTTGTTCCCCTATGTACCCTTTCCGGGCTGTGTCATTTATGTGGCTTCCTGTCATGACAGCAGAACCAGACTGATGCTGAAAGAGTCCTGGTTGGGAATAAAACAAAACACTCCAGCCCTGCCTGCCCCTCTCCATTCTGCTCCACCCTCAGCCCATCTCTAGTCTCATACACTGGCCCATGCTTGCCATACAGATGAAAAAACATGAGGGAGGTGGATGAATCAATGTTGAGTATGAGGCACTTACTTATTGCGTGTGTGTCTGTATTTCTCTAGGTCTGGACGTCCTGTCAGCTTTATGGTGGTCTTCAATACTCCCACCCCCCTGAGTAAGGTGTCCTGGGTGAACCGCTTGCATCTGGCTAAGATCGCTCGACGTAAGTGAGCCACGGTTTCATTCACAGAGTGAGGTCACTGTGCGCACAAGGCATGTATCTGAGAGGGCGTCCTTACTAGGGCCTCAGTTAAACAACATCTGTGAGAGGGCGACCACAGAGTTGTAGCTTGGAGCCAAAAAAAAAAAAAAAAAAACATCTAGCCGAGAGGGAAGAAGAGATCCGAAGTCTATGGAATATGGGTGTATCTTATTTTTGGCTTTACTTTGGATTGGCAGGCTGCGGGGAAGGTTACGTTGGATTGGTGGGCAGTGAGGAGGGTTGCTTTAGATTGGCAGGTGGCGGGGAGGGTTACTTTGGATTGGCAACTTGAGATGTTTCTCTGTCGTTTCTTCCTTTTTTGCATTGGAGACTAACACTGAGTGTCCTGCCGTCCCTGTCAGATTTGCCGCATTTAACACATGGCTCATGGGTAATCAGTGTTACCAAGATGGCATTAGAGAACTGTATGTCCTTCAGTGACTGCCCTCGGGGGGTACAGTACATATTGCTTTACTTGCTCCCACTCTCTGAGATTGCAGATCGTGGCACAGGGCCTGAGAAAGGTGGTGGGAGCTCCAGGGACCCCTGACCTGAGGATGGGGTGATGAGACTGAGCAGGCAAGGGCCACCCCATCCCCCTGGGGGGCTGTGGTTTTCTCCCACCCCATCAGCAGATGTCTTCCATTTAAATGCTTCTGGCAAATTCTGCTTTGAAAGGGCACGCAACTCCTTTGTGCTCCTCTGACCCACTGCACTGCATTTGGGTGAGCAGTCTAGAGAGCGTAGATCAGCCCAAGCCCCCAATCTCTGTCATCGCTCAGTGGTGCCACCTATTGGACCTTGAGGGATAAGGCTTCGCACAGAGCTCGTTGCATTGCACACTGAAGTTAAAGGCCTATGGATGGAAAAGATGCAATGTAAGCAAGAGGAAAATGTCTATGCCGGAAGCATTTTGGTCATAGGGAAGGAAAGAAAAATGAAGGGAAAATAAGTAAATTGAAAATCATGTTGATTAGACTCATGAAGAGAATGGGCAACAGGAAGTGAATGGGGTTAGATGGTTCAGCCCTTGGTTATGATCCTCTCTGCAAAGCACTGATTACACCCAGATGGGAGAAAAGGGCATGATGAAAGGTCTAGCTGGAGGAGATGCCCAGCCAGCCACCCAAGTGAGGTACTGAAAAGTCCTAGCAGATTGACTTATGACCCCGTATAACAACATCAGGCTTTAATAACGTTGGTTCTGCAGGCTGAGGGGGTGGTAACCCAGTGCACTGGCAGTGGTATAAAGTAATCTGAAATGGTGTGAAATTCTCTGGGGGAAAAAACAATCATATACTGTATATATGAAGAAAAGTAACCTCAGCTATTAATATGCCTTCTGCAATTTAATCATTTCATAATTATATATATATATATATATATATATATTTCTCATGTAAGCCTGGGGATTTTTTAAAGGTACAATTTGGACATTGTTCAAGAAAAGTAGTAAATAACAATAATAATAAAAAATGTCTGCACAAAAAACCCACACACTGTTCAGAATTTTATAACCTGTTTCTGTAGCGATACATTGTTACAGCGATGGGCTGCAAGTGATTGATTCTGACAGCCAGTGGGCACTGGATGGTAGATGGGCTGTTCCATGGCTTCGACAAACAGTTGCAGGTTCTGCTTGTGTTAGCATGTTTTTCATTTTTATAGTGCTAGCTTTATGCCAGCCAATTGGGTCTCTCTGCACATTAGTACGCTTTACATTTGAGTTACTGGCTCTGTCTGACATCTCAGTCGTTAAGGATAATTGTATGTCGTTAATGACCATTGTGCCTTTTCTCACTGCTCTTAAAGGGCCCAGGCCTTAAATTGTGTGCTGTTTAAAAACTTGGGCTCATTCTAGAATTTTTTTTTAATTTATATACTGGGTAAGGTCTGAGAAAAGGAGTTTTTTTTTTTTTTTTTTTCCATTTTTGGAGTGTTGAAGACTGTTCTAATCCTTCAAAAGCTCCTCATAAAGGTGCATGTTCTGCATGGACCTGCTCAGGGCCTGTATCCATGGTCTGATTAGATTACACGCACCTTCTGCCTTTCCACAGAGTCCAAGGTGTTCCCCTGCTTGGGTACCCTGAAGGTTTGGGTGGGTGGGTGGTGGAACATGAAGCCGGGACCCTCCATTGTCATGGATACAGCTGGTGGCCATGCAAGCTTGCTGTCTGTTATTGTCAGCTTTTTTGGCACAGGGGTGTCACGGCAAGCTGTTAGTGAACGTTTGTATGTGAGTGTGCATGAACCATCAGCATGCTTGTTTAAAATGCCCACGATTCTCTGAGAAGTTATTCGTAGACTCATAAGTAAAGCACGCAAAATTCAATGAAAAATATTAAAATAAAAACAGACGTAGCCTTTTGTTGAGTAAGGAAAACTGAATTATTGAACTTTAAATTAAAACAAAATAAAAATACTACTGACATGGCATCCAGAGTGTACCCTGCTTCCTTATAAGTCTGTGTAAGCCTGTTCTGGATAAAAATAGTGTGACTGAAGCTACATGGCTTGAACACGGTGGGTGGAAGAGATGGTGAGAGGGATGAAGGTCCTGTGATGGGGTAGTCATCTGATGCTCTCAGTAATGCTCCCCTGGCTATCTTTTCCTCTCTCTGTGTCAAACATGATCCATCTCCCACACAAATCGATAGGAGACATGGATGGGCGGAGCTGGAAATCCGCAGCATTCACCAGAAGCCTCATCTCGAAGCTTGATCCAGTACAAGCCACCTTTGGGGAGGGTGTGGTTAATGCTCTGGACTGTGCTTTAACCACTGAAAAGACTACAAAAGCACATAATACCATCCATGTGTCTCGCCTGCAGGTGCAGTAGCATACAGCAGGAATTCTCACTCAGGTGGCTAATTATTAGGTCTGAGGCCTGGGTCCTACTCACAAGCTCCTAAGGAAAAAGAATGCAGTTTCTTTTTTCCCGTAGCGTCGTGGAGATGTGGGCGAGGAGAGCTGCTTTTGAGCAGGGCGTAGAGCTGACAGACACCACGAGAATGAACTGTGAAACAAAAACACTTCAGCTTTAATTGCAAAAGTCAATTAATGAAACAAACAGTATAGCACACGCTCTGTCCTGTGTCCACCCAGCGGACAAGCAGCCTCAAACCGTCCAGTGTCTGTAACCGTGGCTACGAGTAAGTGTTCTCTGCTGGTGTGGTGTTTGATAAATGCTCGTAGAGCGGCCAAGTGCAGCTCATTGGGAATGCTTCCTCCAGTGTCGAGATAGATGGCTCCAATTATGGACATGGAGGACATTAAAAGGATGTTAAAGTAGAATGGCGGCGAGCAGCAGCGCTAACGGCAGCGTGTGGATTTCGATCAGAAAGGAGCCCACGAATGGTTCCCAAAGGACGCTCAATCACCGTTAAGTTCCGCTAAAAACATCCACGTTGGGGAAGTAGGGGAAAGGCGCATCGATGGTGGGGCTGGGGTCCAGTGCAGGAAATAAACTGGAACAGTACAACGCTACACATTCCTCGCCGCTCTAACACGTTTGCTAACGAGATGACACTAATAACGACTTAAGATATGAAACTGAAAAGCAAGGCTTTGATGGAAGTTTAACTGTGGCCCTGCAATTTATAAGACATTGATAAAACACGAGTCAGTGTCCATAGGGGAAAAATGAGATGGATGCATTTTCATGTGTGGGGGAGAAATTTTTTTCCTTTGCTTTGACTGTAGAGGTCTCATGGGAGCTTGCAGCTCCATCTCATTCTCTTCCAGAGTCTCAGAGTTTAACTTGGAAGCTGTCGAGGAGGACATCGTGTTTGAGGAGGATGTTGTGGTTTTTACGAAGAGGCTTCCTTCCCAGGGAGCATGTTAAACAGAATGATGCTTACTGCAGTGCTGAAGAAGGGTTGACGCTGTGCCTTATGTGCCCCCGCCCCCCCCCCCCCCCCCCCCCCCCCCCCGCCCCCCCCCCGCCGGCTCCCCTCCCCCCCCCCCCCCCCCCCCCCCGCCCC
>JAACJT020000105.1:16055119-16084644 GCA_009936485.2 Gymnarchus niloticus | reverse complement strand
GATTTGATGATCACGTGTAGTCCTCCGGCTGCCGGCAGGAGGGGAGGCGGCGTGGGGGGGAGGGGGGGCGGTGCGGGGGGGCGAGGGGGGGGGGGAGTAGCATGACCCCTTCCCTAATACCCATCAAACCCATCACCATCCCACCCATTCTGTGTCATTGTCCTGGTGCTTTAGTCATTCTACTTCAAGCTTTTGTATTCTCCATTACAATCTGGGATTAACAGCACACAGTTTGAATGCCCCCTCAGCGTGAGGCACACCTTGGTCTGAATGTCCCCTCAGCATGAGGTACACCTCGGTTTGAATGCCCCCTCAGCGTGAGGCACACCTCGGTCTGAATGCCCCCTCAGCGTGAGGTACGCCTCAGTTTGAATGCCCCCTCAGCATGAGGTACACCTCGGTTTGAATGTCCCCTCAGTATGAGGCACACCTCAGTATGCACGCATCCTCAGCATGAGGAAGCAAATCCTCCCTGAATCCCAGCATGGGCCAAGATAAGCCTGCTTCCCTGTTTTGACCACTTATCTGTGTACCCAGAAATGCAGGCCTTCATTGCAGCTGGTCATCAGGGAAGCCCCTTCCAGCCTTGCTCTTAACCTACCATGAGGTGTCCCAGGTGTGACTTACGATGGTCCAGTTAGCACTGTGGCAGCTCAGCCTGCCTTATTGTCGACTGGTTGGACCCCCAGGTCTGAGGATTGAGGGGATTGCGGGGGTTAGGGTGGTAGGATAACTCTTGGTGGTGGGATTGTTCAATGAAAGATGTTATCACAGGGAAAACAGATCTGTCTCCTCCCGATAATACTGACCTGCCAAAGGGGTCATTATTACCAGTGTTATTAACCATCCCCCTCCCTCCACATGTCTCGCAAGCAAGGGAAACAAAACAGTATCTTTCTGCTTTGTGCTGGATCACTTGGCATGCTCATCTGAATCCGTCATGCTGTCCCCCGACCGGACCGTATGCTGCAAGGTCAGCTGGTGACCAAATTCCACTGAGGGATGATAGTGCAGCCAGCCTCCCTCCAAGTCTCAGATGCCCCTCCAGCTAGTGAGGTAGCCTAGTTTGCCTGGGATCCACAGGGACACAAATTGCATTCTCTGGGTATCTTCCAATCTACCAGTGCCTAAACAGGTAGAGAACTCATCATTCCTTTTTTCATTTCCCAACAGACCTTCTCTTGGTAGGGTGTTTGTGAATGGAAAAGACACATTGATGTTGTGCAGGTGACAGACTCAATACCAAATACTCCAATCCCCCCAACTCAGGCCTCCTGAAGCTAGGTACCGTGTTTAATTTCAGACTACAATGGTCAAGTGCAATATTTATCTTATGTACCCATGAGAGCGCAGTAAATGTTGGTTAAACCTAGCATATTTCCTATTCAATTGTTTTAAATGTATATAGAAATGACTTATTGTCCTTTTTATTGCATTTCGAGTGTGTGATGTCCAGGGGAGTTTAGTTGTATTACCAGAACAAGCTTCAGGTTTGCCTGCAAAAAGAAAAAAAAAACATACTGTATAAAAGCAATTAACAGTGTATAAAGCCTGCACAATGGCATCCAAATCTCACCTCCTTACCAATAAAAGGAATACCAATAGGAGCTACACTGATATATTTTTGGTGCAATAACCACAAGCAAACGTCTGCTTCATGACCAGTGCCTATTGTTGCTCTGTTAGTTATTTCCTGAAGCTCGGAGTAAATTTCTAATGCACTTCCACCCACCCGAAAAAAAAAAAAAAAAAACAACACAGATGTGTGTCTAACATTGTCTGAACGTGAAGTAAACAAATAAATAAACAAACCTTATCCCCCACAAATATGCCATTTTTCTATTATTTCACCCAGATTTTTTTATATAAAAACAAGGCATGAAAACTTAAACAGTGAACCATGGAGGAAATAACTGAATAAAAATCACAACTTTTAATAAGAAATTCATTTTTTCCTGGGTTTATACTGAATGCTCTGTGGGTGCTGGGAATTGAGAGTGCTCCTTTTCAGTGTGATGACAGCAAGCTAATAACAATGAAAACCCTTTTCGGAAAAGATTTTGCTCGTTCTAAACAGCGACAACATCTAGGGACAACATTTATTTCCTAAAGGGGCTGCGTCATGTAGTCAGGAGAACACTGTGGCTCATTTGTTTATTTAAGTACAATACTTCCCCACTGGCAAGAAAATTGTACTGGAACTGAGGGATCCTGAGGATTCAAGACAATAAAAACACCTTTATAGTGGGTACAGCCCACTATACAGAAAAGCACTCAGAAAGCAGGAATATTGTGGGTAGAAGAGTAAAAATGGCCAGTGTAGGTGCTAACCCATAACTCAGTCTCAAAGGATGACAGAAACTGCTAAAAATGAGCAACAAACGTACTGACTGACTGCTATTAGCATGACGATAACTGACAATGAATCTCATTAGGGGAGAAAGGTGTTAACAAGGATTCTGTGTGACATTAGGAAAGTTACCAACAGCTTTTAATTAAACCCATGTAAGATGTTACTCAAACTACTCCAGCTGTGTTTGACGGAGAGATTATCTTCAACTGTATCCATCTGAGTATCACAGCATCATGCTTGTAATGAAGAAAAAAAAAACATTTAATTAAATCCCAGTGGATAGTCATTAGCATGAATGCTTACTGTGACCCAATCAGAGATTATGTATGAAATGCTTAAAAGTCTGTGTTGCCACATTGAGCCGAGGGTAATAGGGTCATAGAGGAAAAGATGAGAAGGAAGACATCTTATTGTCGTTTTCATCAACGAGACGGGTTTAGCGAAATCCATTAATCTTCCCTGACAGTCTATCCACTACAAAGTCTTAGGTGGGACCTGGTGGTTATCCTAGTAAATGGGATAAGGCAGGGGACACCCTAAACTAGATGTCAGTTCATTGCAGGACACACAGCCATTCATTACAGACAATTTTGAGATGTTCTTCACCAAACCACAAGTCTTTAGGCTGTGGAAGGGAGCCAAAGTCCCCAAAGGAAACCTACAAAGCAGGGGGAGAACATGCAAACTTCCTACAAACAGAATGGGGGACGGCATTCAAGCCCCCAACACAAGTTCATGTGGTGCGACAGAAGAGTGTTTTGTCTTATCACTACCTAGTTAGACTTTGAAAAGAAATATTGTGAAACCTTCATTTTTCAAAATAGATAATCCTGTAATACAGCTATGATATTCTGTCTGGAAAATTGTCAAGGGAAAAGGTGATGAACGCCTAAAAAATATGCCTAAAATGCCTAAAATGAAGAACTGTCGTTCTATTTGAAGATCCAGATGAGGCTGGCTTTAAGGAATTTAAGTCAAGTGTCATTCTTGAGTATATCTGGTTAACAAGAATTTGTTTACTGTTATAATAGCCCCAAACATCTAGTAAACAGCTTTACCTAAGCTATTAGTTGCTGGCGTGTGGCTGTTTCCCAGAGTTCCGTGTGTGCCCTGTACAAGGCGAATGTTGTCATGGAATTAAAGAGATGACCACTGGAATGGCTGGAGCATAATTGTAGAGGAAACATTGTTACAGCAACACGAGGTAATTCTGTCACATAAGCAACACCTTCTTGTTGGTTTTTCTCGGCCAGACATTCACCATCTGGGGGGGATTAGCTTTTTTCGGCCCTGCACTATTTTATTTCCATTTCAGACTGAATAAAGTGCAGCAAAGATATGCGCAATGGCATTTATAATAAAATGGTCTAGGACACCGTATTCAACACTACAGAGGTGTTCACGTGCACACCAGTACTCCCAATAACCTTTTCACTGTAGAGCATGGGACTGGCTTGCTAGCCCCTCACATACATAGTCATGGTGACATTTACAACATAAGACACACAGCACAGTACAACACTTACACAGTACACGTCAAAACAACACCATACAGTGCATACGATTTATAACACATATATTTCTTCATTATTTACCTTCTATTTACACTTAGCTAGGTACGTTTGGCACTGTGTCAGGTCACCCCGTTACATTTTGGTCACCCACCAATTCTGCACAGTGCAACAATTCACAATGACTCTGCTTTGTTTTTATTTTTTTTTGTTTCCCATATGTTTTATACTTGGTGGATAACTCATAGTGGTGACCTTCCAGGGGGTGGTTGCAGTGGGGGGTGATGACTAAGTTCCCACTGTATCCATTCTAACTGGGAGCACACCGCATCCTACTGCTGAAATATGAAAGTATGTAACTCGAGACCCCATATTATATTTAATTTCATTTTTTTAATCTACCCACATGGGAAACGTGCTGAATTGTGATAAAAGATGGGACACTTCCTGTCAGCTTAACAGTCACCGCACATCCTGTGAGTTTGCATCAGGACTCAGTAGCAAACACCTACAGCATTATATTAATCCATAAAGCAGGGAGGAAAAAACAAAACAAAATATAAAAACCCAGCCTTCTGGGATGTTATTCATGTGAGCCCGAATATGCCACTTTGCAGGTGTCAAATAGCCGAGTTTGGAAACAAAATAAGACCTCTCTGTCCATTTCTCATGTATGTTGGTCACTCTTTTTTTTTCCCATTACTTTTTACCATGCTGGTTGCTCTGCAGGCGGTTTCATCGCATGCAATGCATCTGTCAGGAGGCTTCCCACAGCTGGCGTCCACACAGCATTGTGATTGGGTAAATGAGCAGCTTTGTTTTTGCCAGACTGCAGCCAAACTGGCAGGCCACTGGCTTGTGGGATGGCAACAATGCATGTTTTTTTTTTCGTTATTTGCTATTTCGATGGCACTCAATCTCTAAATAGAGGTAGATTAGAGATGATTGGTTAGGAGCTGGGGTAGGGGAGGGAAAGTGAGGGGGCTGCCGAATTTGACCTATATCCATACAGGGATGACTAACCAGTTGGCCAAACTGCCTATAAATTCTTTTGCATCCCAGGCAATGAGTTAACTTGCAGTGGCACTGAAGTGAAGTGGCCATATGCAGCTACTCCCTTGAAGCTAATAGGGACATTTGATACTTGAAAAAATGGGTGATTTATGCCTTAGCTGCAACTTCACTCCAGGGAATCCTTTGTCTCTGTCTCTTAGGACTGTGACGTCCACGATATCTCTGGGATAATCCTCAATAACAGGCTTCATAATAGCGATAAACCCCTAATTAAGAGATGAGAAGCTCTAACTGGAAAAAAATACTGTAAGGTGACTTTCACACTGCCTGTCATCAAGTCATATTTGTCCCTGATTATATTGTTCACTCTGTCCTCATTTACACCCCAAAAATGACCAATACCTCATGAATGTACACCAAATATACCAGCTACTAATGACTTAAATGTTTTTTTAGTTGAGCATAAGAATAATAAAATAAATTTGTCAAAAAAAAGAATGTGTGGGGGAAAACACATCAAAGGAAATCGATGAAAAAACCAAGCAAATTTGCATATTATGCTAATGATGTGGTATCCTGATATGCTTAATTGGAATCATTGTTACTTAAATCATAACTACAGGCAGCAGATAAATTACTTTTGGAACACTTAGTCTTGACTTGGAGACTAGAGACCTAGTGATTCTTTTATAAGATTTTACAGATTTAATGTTGGAAGTATGCTTCAGAAGTCATTGAAGGCAAAGTGGGTTAAAATGATTTTTTTGTTTTAATCCAATCAATCATAGTAAGACAAAAAATCAAATGGGGGGGGGGGGGAGTGAACACATGCAACATCTTCATCTGTTTTTCTATTCCACTGCCTTTATGTCTTATAACTGACTGGGAGCACCATGGAGTCCTGAAAGCTCATCACAGAAAACGCATGCAATCCTTCACGTGTTCCCAATTGAGCACGAAAACTGGACACACCTCTGTTGTGTCAGTGTTTGTTTTAAGTTTGCCCATTAACACTTCCTGTAAGCTCGGCTTAAGTCACTATACTAGTGGGTACACTTGGGAGATTTTGGATCTTTGCACGTGTCCCATATGCATGTTTTTGTAACGTTGCAAAAAACCAGGACTTTGTGAACACATTCTGTAACACAAGCGATTGTTTAATCACACTGAGCTAAACCTTTTCCCTGTCTCTTGACAAATATCTACTACTAGTGTCAGGAGTGGAATATAGTGGGATATATACAGTAAAATCTGTATTGGCACTTACACACAACAGCACTCCCGTAAGCTAGTGATTCAACTGGTGGTTGTAACTCCATCAATTTAATAGAATTTGGGAGAATGATAGACAGATTCAGGCATCCAGACCCACTCATTTTTCATGGAAACATTGTTGAAAACTGGCACAAATTCAAACATGAGTATGATATACTTGAGTATGATATACACATTGCAGCAGTGCAAAGTGATAAATCTGCCAAGACAAACGCCTATATACTCCTCAATTTAGAAGGAGCAGAGGCAACAGAAAGACTTACGCGCCTGCAGTGAAGTTGGAAGATGGAGCCGAAACGATGACTACGGAATTGCGGGAGGATCCCGATTGCTTAAAAAAGGAAGTTTAAAGAAATTTGTAACCTAGAGTAAAATGTAATATTGGAGAAGCACAATTTTAATACAATGTATCAAATGCCTGGCGAAATGACTGAGGCATACATGAATGTTCTAATAAATCAAGCAAAGAGCTATAACTTTGGTTTATTTACAAACAAGCTAATTTATGCCTGGCTAGTTACTGACATTTTAAGTGACAACGTCAGACAAGGCCTGCTAAAAGAAACGGACCTTACACTGTCTAGAGTAATCAGAATCAGCCAGATTGGTGAGGTCACAGAACAACATAGCAAAGCACTTTCTTTTCCCTGACTTGTAGTAACTGCTAAGGTGTATGAATTGCAGACAAAAAAGTTAAAAAATAAAATGTTATGTGAGATGGGATATGAAGTAAGATACTCATTAACTCATTGAAGCCAATCGTGAACAGCAGAAATTGGGAAGAAAGTCACCAAGTTAAACATGAGCAAGGCCACAATTGCAAAAAATTTAACGATTTTAAAAAGCAGAGTAAATCTGTAAAGCACGGATGGTCAGAGCAACAAATAAATACAGCAACTGTCAAATTTGACACTGGTAGTGACATTGATGAAATATTCAGCATTAATGGCCTCCATGCTTTAGAATATGACATGCCTCTATATTCCATTAATGTAAGACAGAAATGCAGTGAAGAGGCAAAATTTGTTGTCCAAGTGAATGGTGGAGACTTAAAGCTCAAAACTGACATGGAGCATGCTGCAATGTCATTGGTCTTAACAGACCAATAGCCTTAAGATGGACGGATCAGCTGCAGACACTGCAAAAGAAAGTCAAAGTTATTGTTTATGGTGGTGCAGAAATTGTCCTAATTGGTTCCATGACACTTTCCAGAACGAGAAACAGAAGATGGTCACATTCAGCAAAGAGGGGTGTGACATTGATTTGTCAGAGAACAATAGCTTTGCAGAAGCCATTTTTTCAAAATATGCAGAACTGTTTAATGATGAAATTAGCAATCTTCCTGTTATGTATTTGACATCTTCTTGTGGCAAAGCAGAATAGATTGAAGACAGATGACCAGAATGGTTACTCTCAAAGGTATCGAGTCAGTGAAGGAATCCACTGAACGGGTTTCCAACATGGTACCCTCTCACAAGAAAAGGTCAAATCAGGTGTGTATCTGCAAAGATCTATGACATCTGAGCAAAGCGCACATGCAGCCTCATCATTCCATGTGTACAGTGGAGGAGGTGGCAGCGCAAATGTTAGGTGCCACTGTGTTTTCGGTGCTTAATGCAAAAAGCTCCATTTGACAAATTAAACTTGACAAACCTTCATCCCTTTGCACAGCTTTTTCCACTCCCGTTGGTAGATTTAAATTTCTGCAAATGCCATATGGTCTTAATTCAGCTTCTGAAGTTTTTTTAAAGAGCCATGGAGCAACTTTTAGCTGAGTACCCATGCACCGTAATTGTGGATGACATTCTAGTTGGAGGTAGAACCGTGGAAGAAACTGATGCCAATCTCAAAAAAGTACTCTAGAGGGCAAAGTGAGTAAAGCTCAAGCTCAATCAATCTAAGTGCAACTTTAGGCTTAAAGAAGACAATTATGAAGGTCATGGGACTTAAGGCTGACCGTATGAAGATCACAACTGTCAATGAAATGTCCGCACCAGAGGATAAGCTTTCTTTGCAGAGGTTCCTGGGCATGACAAATGACCTAGGTAAATTTATTCCAAATTTCAGCAAAATTGCTGCACGTCTTCATCAGTTGCTTCACAAGGATGTTTCTTGGAACTGGTCAGAGCATCAGCAGAAACCTTTTGAAAAATTAACAGCACTTCTTACGAGCCCACCAGTGCTGCAATACTATGATGTGAGCAAGCCCATAAAACTCACTTGTGGCACATCACAATATTGCTTAGGAGTAGCCTGCCTACAAGACAGAAAACTGGTAGCGTATGCATCACCCACCCTGGCAGAAACAGAAAAGAAGTTTGCACGGATTGAAAAGGACTTATTGACTGTTGTTTTTCCATGTCACAGAATTTATGACTTTATTTATGTCCATCAGCCACTTGTGGCAATTCCCAAGAAGCCACTCCAGGGGGTACTGCTTGCCTGCAGCAGAAGATGCTGAAGCTACAAAATTTCGATCTTACCCTGGTTTACAAAAGAGGGGAACACCGATACACAGCACACTTTCACGTGCTCCAAAGAAGGACACGACTCCTTGTGACTTTGAAATGATGTCAGTGCAGCTTATTTCAACTCATTGATTGGAAGAGCTCCAAGAGCACACTGACAAGGATGACACATTTCAAACCCTCTGTAATGATTCCAAACACAGTAGGGTCCAATTGCAAAATCACAATCTCAAATCAAAGTTAAAACAGGCAAGGTCAAAACCAGAATAAGTAAGATTTCCAAAAGCCAGTGAGGCATCAAAGACATAGTCGTAGTCACAGGCAATGAGTCAGAATCCAGGCTAGATCAATCATCACAGAAAGCAGAACCAAAACCGAAGGCAGAAAGCAAACGTTGAGAACTATCAGGGGTCAAACACAGACAAACTCTAATGGTCTAAAAAATGCAATACCTTGCAAGGAGGCAACTGAACTGCTGGTCTAAATAAATAAACAAGGCACAGCTGGTCAATACTCAGATGATAATGAACTGGGCATGGTAGGTTGATCTGGTATGTTGGGTGTGGTTGGTTGAACTGGTTTGGCTGGTTTGATGTGGACTGGCTTGGTGTCGGTGTGACACCCTCCATGGTATAACACAGCATGGCTGGCCAAGTCATGAATGCAGTGTTCCATAGGAGATAACTATTTTTTGGCTATAAGGATGAGTTCACTTTGGAAGGTAATATCATTATCAAAGGCCATAGTGCTGTTGTCCCACAGTCACTCCACTCTGACTACCTCAAGGCTTTGCACAATGGACATGTAGGATTGGAAGCTACAAAAACAATGGCAAGAGAGACTGTGTTTTGGCCCACCATCAGCCATGACGATGAGGACATTGAAGATCGTACTACAATTTTAACAGCCACAAACCCCACCTTTAAAAGGAGTGAATGAAACTCAATCCAGTTCCTGACTCACCTTAGTCTACTGTTGCGTCAAACATTTTAGAATGCAAAACTGACACTGTCTGGTAGTTGTAAATTTGTAGTCCAGCTGGTTTGAAATTGAACACCTGAAGCACCTCTCGTCTGAAGCTGTCATTAGTAAGCTAAAACATAATTTTTTTGTACTTGGCGTCCCTCAAAAACTGTACTCCAACAAAGGAATGCAACACAAGCCACATTCCACAACTTTGCAAAAAAACCAGGACTTTGTGAACACATTCTGTAACACAAGCAATTGTTTAATTAAACTGAGTTAAACCTTCTCCCTGTCTCTTGACAAATATCTGATATTTGATGTCTGCTCAGTGTCCTTCTGGAAAAAGACCGTTGATGATCATGTGCTTTTTCCCACTGGCAGATTTCTTCTGCGTGGGACTGTACTGAATAAACTTCTGTGCCATTGAAATGGATGAAAATGTGTTATCCTTTCACTGGACTTTAGACATTGATCCACAGAATACCAAACCAGTTTTAAACTGTTCATCTCAAATTATTGATTGCCTGGCAATCAATAATTCAGAGTATTACTCTCTTTGCACCATGGAACATTGAATCATTCCTTTCATTAGGCTCAAATCCCAAAAAATGTTTATTACAATAAAACATTTACATTGTTTACAAAACTTGAGTCCTGCAGTCTTCTTTATGAGGATTAGTGCCAGTGTTTTCAGAGAAACATTTTAATTTTAAGTTTTCAAGTCCTCTGTTTTAAGAGCTGATGACATTTGTCTCACGCTAGCGAACCTGTGAAAGTCCACCGTTTTGAGTGGTGGCCTGAATTCAGCTCTTAGATTGTGTGTTGGGTTGAAAATGGTTCAAGGATGGTGCGGGAATCCTGCAAGAGTGACTTAAATCCCTTGCAGCCATCCCAGATGCGCCAGTCCAATGACTTAAAGCTGACAATGAGGAGAATAGAACTGGAAGCCCACTGCTATGACAAACATATATTTGATTTTAATCCTCTTATTGAGACCAGAGCTAGATGCAGAGAATCTTACATTACACCCAAATAATTCTGATTTGTCCATCAGTGTGTCCCTCAGTAACTAACATCTAATCATTTTTGTATAGCTTGAGATGGCAGGACTTCTGGACAACACGTGCAACTTCTGCAGCTCCAACACTAGCCGGACTTGAGTTGGCTTAAAGTTGTCTAGTTTGGACCAACCCCCTCAATCAGTGAAAATGAAATAACTACCAACTGGTCAAGTAGACAAATTTGACAGTTAAGAAACTATTAAAATTGTTTGTACGGCAAATGGAGGGGATGAACAGGGATCAGAATGGATAAATCCCTACTGCTCTGAGGTAGGCAACATAGTTCCTCAAATAGGATGTCCCAAAGGGCATGGATGAACTGATTGATTTGCAGGAAATATGACAAACAGGCATAGACAACACAAATAATTTCAAAACATTGTGGCAAACATCCCGCTGACACCCATTTAAGCATTTTGATTTTACAATACTTGGGTAACTGAAGATGACTTCTTTTATGTCAGAAATGAAGGAGGAAATCTAAAGATACAATACCATAATGGGAGGGTGATTCTCACACAAAAACGGCAAAAAGAAAAAAGAGATGTTGAAAGATTTTTAGTGATATAAAATCATTAAAAAAAAACTTCAACTTCAGTTGTGTGATCAGCTGGTTAAGTGGTACAAACATATGTAGTAACAGGGATTAACTGAGAAGAGACATAGGAAATTGCTGATTAAAATGTGTGCTGTGCAACATTGAGGACAATACCTGCTAAAAAGCTAACTAGTGTATTAGCTTGAGAACATTCAAGTTAAAGAGTGTTCAGGATCGACACATTAAATGACTTAAATGGAGAGGCTTTACACTGTCCCCTGCACAAGGCAAACACCATCTCTGAAACTAGCTGCGCCAGTAAATAATGGTGATTCCATTACATCTAAGAAGTAGTCTCATCACTTGACTGTGCTCACCAAGAATCTTCCATTTGTTGAAATGAAATGTCCAGAACGTTCCAAGGCCAGTCACATGACATAATTTGCACTGCTGAAATCCCACAAGATTTTTGCTCTTTGGAATGAGCAGCCCCTCCTGCATCATGTGCTGCCTTCACCTTTGAATTTCCATATGTTAATCTCTTTAGCTGATACTAAATTCCCTTCTGGAAGATGCACAGATATAGTGAATCCCACCGCACTGATGAAATAGGATCTTGTGAAGGACCACGATCTATAACAGATACACGCAGAGTAAATATATATATATATAGCTATACCTGTATTTGTGGAAACTTTATTTAAATAACACTTTTTAATTTAACTGCTAAGTAACAAAACTCAGGAACAGAAGAACGTTTTGTTTTGTGAGTTTCTTTTTCCGTTCTGTCCCTGGGACACACACACACACACACACACACACACACACACACACACACACACACACACATTTGTATTTCTAACCTTGTGGAGACCTTCCACTCATTTCGATCAGCCTAATCCTGACTATGACAACCCTAACCCTTACCCAGCCCTAACCTTAACCATAAGTAACCCATCAAAATACATGACTTTCAGCTCTTTTGTTTTTTTGGTTGCATTCACAAATTTTCAGAAAATTCAGTCGTGTCCCCACAAGGTAAAAATGTCAGGTTTTTACTACCTCCTGGGATCATTATGTCTCCACAAGGTAATAAAAATATGGTACACACACGCACACACACACACATGCCAGTTAATGAGGCTGTCTTCCAGCTGTGGAAGGAGCTCAGTGAAATGATTGCAAACTCAAGTGGTAGATAACATTGCCAGCACTTGGCAGACCATGTCCTCTGGCTTTCTGCGATAGTTTCGTTCTTGAACGTCCTGTCTTTACTACAAAACCATCACCTCCCAATCCTCGTTGTCCACTACCCAATTTAGAGACGTGCTATTGTATCAAACAAAAAAAAAAAAAAACTGGGAGGTGAGAGGTCACAGTGCTTTAGCTGGGCCCCCTTTTAAACATGGCACTCAAGTTCATCCAAGGTGGACTCTTCTCTCAGGCATTTCAAAGTCTCCTGTGTTTCTGCAGTGTTACCGGCCCCTCCATTCAACGCTCACCCCCTTGTGCTTCCAGGCACTTGCGATACATATAACCATCCATCTGTGAAGGTTAAATTCTCAGGGTCAAAGCTTTTGTCCTGGAATGGTACGTCTTTAATTGCAGTTATGTGAAATACAGAGAGTCTCTTCAAACATCTGTGTTAGTTGCCTTTATCCTTTCTTCTCCATTGCCGTATGTAATAATATTACTTTTAACAATGTTAATCATCATCATGATTGACAGTACATCTATATTGTTAGTATTGTTATTCATGAATCACTGTCATCATTCCTACCCACAGGAGGCTCCGCCAACTAAAGCTGACTGCTGAGAACTCACTTGTTTTTGTTTATTCCTTCTGAGTTTTGTTTAACTGCCGCACACCAGGAAGCTTTGGATTGGTGTGTGAGACTGTGATTGATGCTGATGTGTAAGGGCAGCCATCTGCAAGACGACAGCGTAGAGCAGGGAACTCACTATCCTGCTCCTGGTTCACCTTGTGTGATTATGTGATTGTCATCCGTGAGCCTACAACACATTCCCTGGTATGTCACACGCTCAAGTCTCCTCCTTCCTGCCCCTACTGGGGTAATTCCTCAGACCACTGCTTTCTTATTCAGCTAGAGAGAGTCTTCCTGACATGATATCCTCCTGTGCTCGCTACCAAGGAACATAACCTGGATAACCAAACAGTCAACCTTGACAGGAGTTCACTGCCAAACAAAGGAACCCAGTGGTTTCCATTACCACTTCAACTCCTCAGTGTATGTGTCAGTGCATCCGTACGTCGCTGTGTCCATGTGTCGTCACACAAGGAGGTACCACGTGGTGAATGATGAGGCAGCAAAGCAGGTGAGCCACAGAGATCACAACCCTGAAACAGGGACGCCGCCGCAGCATCACTGGATTACTTACCGTTCAACGTTTATGTAACGTTTTATAAATCTGCACCCCAAATGTGTGATGGCTTTCTGTACAGTAGAACCATTGATGGATATATTCTCCTTTCCCCTGGTTCTAATTACTAAGATGTGTTTCAATATAAATAGTCATTTTTCTTTTTCTAGTCTGGTTAGGGAAAACCTACACTTAGGAAAGTTTGTTTTTTTCTTACATTTCACCACAGAACTCATTTATTAATATTTTTTACCACCATGGATATGTTAACTTGCTCTTAATTTATTAATGAAAATAATAATATACAGTACAGGGTAAAAGTCTTAGGCAGATAGTGGATATCATATTTTAATCATGCTTATGTTGGTGTGAAACTATGGTTTCATGATGTTCAAAGTGTGTTCATTTCAAAACATCTCTTCATGTCACCCCTGTATGTACAGGTAGCGTTCAACATATCAATCTACTTGTGGAGCTCAACTAGGAGTACGCCTTGTTTGGCTAATCAATACCTGAAATCTGAATAAATAAATGAAATCTGGCTCATTGTATGAACATTTTATCATACAATACAACCTGAATTCCAAAAAAAGGGGCAATTCTAATAAAAGCAGATAGGAGTGATTTGTAAATTTACTTGATTTCTTTATTCAAACACTGTAAAGACAAGGCATTTCATGTTTTTCTTAATCAACTGCATTGTTTTTTGAAGATAAACATCTATTCTGAAATTGATGTGTATCACATTCCAAAAAAGTTGGCACAGGGGAAGTTTAGGAATAATTATGATGTGACAAGTTGAAATTTAAAGGTGATGTTAAACAGGTGAGGCAATCATGTTACAATACATAGGGGGCCACAAAAGAAGGCCTAGACCTTCAAGAACAATGATGGGATGAGGCTCGTCAGTTTGCCAACAGATGTGTCATTGAAAAATCCAGCCCTTTTGGAACCATGTTCCCACAAAGAGAAATCAGTAGTATTTTCAGCATTTCACTCTCTACAGTGCACTATGTGATTAAAAGATACAAGGAATCGAGTCATATATCAGTGTGTAATGGGGAAGGTTGAAAACCACATCTGGACGTACGTGATCTCTCACATGCCACTGTCTTAAAAGCCATCACGTGTCTGTAATGGATATCACGGCATGGGCTGGGGAATACTTCGGTAAACCTCTGTCAGTCAACACCATTCATTGTTATATCCACATAGGCAAGGTAAGCTTTACTATGCAAAGCCAAAGCCATATGTAGATCAACACTGTCCAGAAGCGCCACTGACTTCTCTGGGCACCGTCTCATCTGAGATGCAATGTAGCACAGCGGAATAGTGTTTTGTGGTCCAATGAGTCAACATTTCAAATAGTTTTTGGTAGAAACAGATGTTGTGTTCTCCGGTCCAAAGAGAAAAAGGACTATCCAAGCTGTTTTCAGCGGCAGGTCAAAAGCCAGAGTCTGTCATGGTTTGGGGGTGTGTCAGTGCCCCTGGCATGGTTAACTTGCACATCTGTGAGGGCACCGTTAATGCAGAAAGATATGCACAAATTTGGCAGCAACATATGCTGCCATCCACAAGCTGGTCCTGCATTTTCCAGCAGGGCAACGTCAAACCATATTCTGCCTGGATTGTACGTGCGTAGCTGCGTAAACAGTACTACGTAGATTGGCCTGCCTGCACTTCTGACCTGTCTCTGATTGAGAATGTGTGCTACATTATCAAGCACAAAATATGGCAACAATTGCTCAAATGAGCACCGGCATAATGGATTATCTGATGGTCTGAGCATTTCTATAAATTCACAAGGTAAGACACCATAAAATTGTTGAAGTCTTTTCAATATAGTACCAGGTGAATAGAATTTAAAAGTCACCTGTTTTTGTTTATATTAGCATTTTCTATATCGTCCGATCCTTTTTGGAATTGGAATTGCAATATACCAGAAAACATTATTCCTGATAAACTGGACTATTTTTTACGTAAAATGAAAATATTACAAGGATGATGCAGTTTCACCCACATACTTACCTAGCAAAAGATTTAGTTAATTAGTTAAATAGCTGATTAATTTCAAATTCATCGTCTGTTATGTTAAATTTCTTCATTCATGCCAGTTTAATAACCCTTATATTAAAACCGAAAATCCACCTTGAGAGTTTGACCTGTGTTTGATAATTTAACCAAGGAGCCAAATGCCACAGTCACTTGGTGTGCTGGTCTTGAATTCAGAGCCACATTCCGAGTGGAACCAGCTGTCGCTGTGACAATACGGGCTTTGATAACGTAATGAGCAGATGTGAGATGTCCGGTTCCTTGCAGCACAAATTAGCCTAGTGCATCTGGGCAGAATCAGATGGGGTTTTGCCTCGGCAGAGGGTGGATCGCTGGAGAGCGGCACACGTCTTGTTCCTGGCTTCAGTACTGGTATCTTGTCTCCACACAAGGAAAACAGAGCTGCACAGATGTTAAGACATGAAGCTCACTGCAGAGTAGCGAAAGTTTACCTGGTCTCATTTCAGCAGATATGGAAAGTGTAGAGGAAAACTAGAAACTATTCAGGAAACAACTATAAAAGGATGATTTGTCTGTCATGTTTCTGGTCTCTATCCCTAGTGGCATCCATGATGTGTCGAAATGTCTGGCTTGACCGGAGAAGATTCAGTCATTTGAAAATATGTTCTGATTGAGAAATAATAAATTAATCTGCTTTCCTCTCTTGCTTCAGGAGGATTATCTTTACAGAATTAAAGCATTGTACCATTTGAATCATTTCCTATTCTCCTATCCAATTCTTTGCATGTGCAAGTGACCAATTGTATGTACACACTAAACCATCATTTAAATGATCACAAAAACACAAACGTTCCTATCTCATTATTGTTCGGTCTTCTCGTGGAGGCCTCCTTCCTCATTAACATAGTACATGTTTCAGGCATAATAACTTTAAGCTTTATAGGAATGCTGCTGCTATGAAATTCCTTTATTGTGTATACAGTGATAATGGTTTGTATCAGCATTCCAATCTGGTCTCCTGACAGCCGAGTCACTTAAATACAAACGCACCTGCATTTTGTGCAGGCTAACACGACGTTTTTCATGTACCCGTGGGCCACAATTGCATTACTGAGCAGTTGAGTTGACACATCTATCCAAACTGAATTATTCAGTTATCTAGCAGTTCAACTGACAACTTATTCAGAGTGACTTATTCAATTCAGCCTACACTTCAGCTGACATTCTCATGACTGTGTACATCTTACAGGTGTAATTCATACAGTTTTACCCCAATTTTACAGTGAGACTGGTCACTGTTATCAGATTATGACTTGATTATAAACTCCGTAATATTCTCTATTTACGGCTGAATTTACATTTTTATTTTCCTAACAAATAAATAAAGCACGAGTCATCAATATTCCCAGGAATTCCTCAAACTTTCACTCGCAAGAAAGTACTTTGCCACGTCACACCAGCTGTCTACGTTGTTGAGGGGTGATGCTTCTGTGAAGGAACTGTTACATCATGGTGTGAGGAACCACCTTACAGTTCCTAAGAAAGTGAAATAAACCACTGGTCACTGGAGGGTTATTTTTTTGCAGTTGGCAGCATGAATTTTTTATTAGGAAATTTACAATTTCATCTTGTTCTCAACTAAAGAAGGCCACAAAATTAAAAAAAGGTTTAACATGACTGTAGCACGTTCCCCTTCTAAGGAGGAAACCACTTATGTTGCTATTTATGGATGCATGGTGGAAAAAAACTACTGATTAAATGGCTCTTTTTAAAGCCATCTCTCCAATGAATTGTGCATGGAGATGAAAACAAACCTGACGGTGTTTTCAGATTTGCCTGTATGCAAATGTAACGTTGTTCTTCCACAGATCAGAGACCTAGTTCATTTACGCAAGGTCCTTCAAAACACTTTGGCAGTGCCAGTTACACAGTAAATGGACCTGTTATGCTTTAATGAGGGGTGCCTAGCAATATGCTGCTTTATATTTACATTTGTATCATACTTGCCTGCTCTGTGTAAAATTATAACACCATCTGGGTTTAGTGAGAGGCGGGCTAAGGCGACGACGCAGGTTTTGCTGTAAGCATGTGTGTTTATGTACAGCAGTGATCACACCAGTGCACCCATAGTGATTTTAACCAGTTTGCCTGCTGCCCTGTTTCTGGTTGCCAGGAGTCACTAAACTATAATCCACTGTGTCACAGAGGCATCGTCCTCTGTGTCCCCTTAATGAGGCGTACAAGTGTTTGGCAATTAGAGATCTCATTAAACCCTCTTGATAAGTGCTCTCCCTGGGGGGAATGAAGAAACTCATTAAAATCCCCATTCGGGATGAAGTCGCACTCCCTTGTCTCTACATTGCCAAGGCACAGGAGATATAAAGGAGTGTCTGTGTCCAGGGACATGGCGAGACAAATGATCGAGACAGAAACTTTCGCCTTTCATGTGTTTGTTTTGCGGGTGTGATTAGTTTGAACACCGCTGGGTGTTACGGCCTCTGCCACAGCACCCCCTCCACCCTACGGGCTGACAGATGAATCGTGTACATCTGTTTTTGTGTCAGGCCTCAGTATGGACCAGTCATGCTGTTCCTTGGCTATCTTGGCCCTCATTGCCAAACTCACCCAAACTTCTTAGATGCATGACCTCCTCCAATTCTCTTCCTTTTGGCTCATCGTGACTGAAGGGACAGTGGGATGAATCTGCCTGGAATAAAACTTACCAAAGCTTGTTTTTTTTAATCATCAGTTAAGTCCTGCCATTTTTCCTTTTTTCATCTGTCCACAATTTGATTTATTTCAGAGATTCTGTGGCCTGCAGCATTTGCACTCTTGTTTTTACAGCGGGATGCTAAAACAGTTCTGAGAGGGATTATCAACCATGAGAGAGGGTTAAATCTATTATGGTCTGAATGAGAACATTCAGCTTTGGTGACCTCGGGGCATAGCTAGTGAGAAGAGTGCATGCTGGCAAAAGCCGATCCACCCAGTGTTAAAAATTTCACTTTTTTTTTTCTGAACCGTGACCCTTTCGTCCATGTAATGACCATGCAATTCTAAACTGATAACTAGGCATCAGCATGAGGAAATCAACAAAGGGACAAGTATAAACTTTGCTGCAAGGCCTATTTTAATCAACACTACAAAAAGAACAAAACTGAATAAAGTTGTCTGGATAACAACCAGAAACCAATCCCAAGTTTTGACACTGTTTCCAGTGTTCCCAGCTTTCCAAGTGTCACACTGTAGCTGCCCATTACTGTGGCTGGACAAAGAAAACCAGTCCTTGTCCAACAGCAATCCACCTAGTGCTGTTCCCACCCAATCACTAATGGTGTGATTCCAGGGGATGGCCTGGAACCCCCCAGGCCCTCCTCCCTAGGCCCCCCAACCCTAATAGCAAGCCCAGGCACCGTGCCTTTCCCATTAGCTCTGAAATAACGTCCCAGGCGTTGTAATGTATTCTAACATTCTCACTTTGATTCATCGTAATTGCCTCGCAATGAAAATTTGGGCGTCACGGCAGCGGAGGACAGAATGACGGCTTGTGAAACAAATTAAGCCATTTCCACTGTGATTTCCTTTAATTGTGCAGTTAATGCTCATATCTATCCGTTTATCACTGGCCTTTCTTGCTTGGCTGGTTAAACTTCAGCAGGGGGTGGGGGGGTTGGATCTTGTTCTGCATTTCGTAATACAGCTCCAAGAGTGACTGTTGTTGTGTGTGAACATCATGACTGGGCTAGAGGTGAGCTTAAGGAATCACAAATCAATTATAAAACATCTACAGACCCATGTTAACATTTGAATTATCTATTGTGTGTGTGTGTGTGTGTGTGTGTGTGTGTGTGTGTGTGTGTGTGTGTGTGTGTGGACAGGTTTCACAGAACAGTGATGCTCTCATGACATTATAGGAATTCCTGTTTCAACTTAATAAAATACACTTCCAGTGCTGCCTCAGGTATCTGTCTGCTGCAGAATTTCTTGTGTCTTTTTGCTTGTTTTTGGTTGATTTATAAATATTAAGTTCTTGTTTTTCTCAGGAACGTTTTACATACTTTTCGCAGGATACCTGCTGTGTGTTTTTTGGTATGTTATTTTTAACCATGAATGGTAAGACCTATGAGGAGGGACTGTTCTTTATCTAAATAAAAACTGCTTGATCAGCATGGGTACCCCATTTGCTGAAAACGGAGCCACTTGCCAAACTGCTTTCAGAGCTGGTGTGGTGCTGTTGGTGAATGAGACTGGAAGTGAGCTTCTGAAGGACAGGGAGAAGGACCACACCTTTCTTGCCTTCTATCATAATGGGAAACGTAAGCTTGCAGTGAGTTTCATTTCCTGTAAATGGTGCATTTTGAGACACCACTCAATAAAACCGGAATTACCATACAAATACGGGACAGCTCACAGTGAGATTTTTCATATGCCATTGTTTAGGGTGTGTAGGGAGGTGGGCTTAGGGGAGACGGACAGGGACATGCTCTCTGTGTCATATGGGGAGGACAATATAACAGACTACATCCACCTTTGTGTTTATAACACAGTTCCCACTGTGACAGTGAACTGTTTTCCAGTGATAAATTACAGATCACAAAGGCCCTGAAGGACATAATAAACAAGACGAAGAGGACCTTCAGGACTAGAGACAAAGAGGGTATCAGGTGGCTGGAGACAGAACTGAGGAATCAGTTTTGTGAGGTGAAGAACTGCTACAAGGACAAGCTAGACCACAAATAATAGTAGAAGAGTGTGAAGTATGGAAAGGGTTGAAGACTATCGCTGGCTTCAAGCAGGTCTGATACCTTGTGGTTGAGGAATACACTGACAGGGGTAATGAGCTGAATCTGTTCTTCATTAGATCTGACTCTCACTTGCCAGTCCAAAGCCCGCCCCCAACCCTAAGTTCGCACCCCCACACTACCCAGTGTATCTGTTGCAGTTCTTCTGGTGAGGAGAGAGTTGAGAAAACTCCACACTGGCATGGCTTTGGAGCTGGAGAGAATCAGTCCAAGAGTGATGTATCAAGCAGCTCTGTGAGGCCCTTCACTACTTGTTGTCCCTCTGTCTAGTACTTCCTCTGGAAGACATCCTGTGTAGTTCGGTTACCAACGGAGAACTACAGCACCCTTAAGGACTTTACACATAACAAAAACCTTTGAACGGCTGTTCTTTGAAGATTCTCTAGACTTTTGATGTATGCAACAGGCTGTTGGAGATGTTTTACCAGTTCATAGTGTCCAGTGCAGTTCTTTGCACTGTGATCTGCTGGGGAGATCACTGTGCTCTCTCGGAGTAACTTCAGTCACTGGCTTATTCCTTTACAGCATGCCTAGAAGCACTACCTGGGATCTTTTCTGCCTGCCCTATTCAGGTTCTACAATGCCTCCTCCAATGTGCCCGGCCGCCCTCACCCCCAGCCATGACACGTTTCAAAACATACAATGTACACTCACTGGCCACTTCATTAAATACACCTGTTCAACTGATTGTTAAAGCAAATATCTAATCAGCCAATCAAGTGTCAGGAACTCATTGCATTTAGGCATGTAGACATAGTCAAGAGGATGTGGTGAAGTTAAAACCAAGCATCAGAATAGGGAGGAAAGGTGATTTAAGTGGTTTTAAATGTAGTATGGTTGTTGGTGCCAGACAGGCCAGTGCCTTGCTAATGGCAGAGGTCAGAGAAGAATGGCCAGACTGATTTGAGCTGATTTAAAGGCAGCAGTAACTCAGATTACCACTTAATACAACCAATGTATGCAGAACAGCATCTCTGAATGCACAACATGTCTAACCTTGAAGCAGATGGGCTTCAGCAGCAGAAGACCATACAGTATGCCATTCCAGTCAGCTAAGAACAGGAAACTGAGGCTACAGTGGCAGAAGCTCAACTAAATTGGAAAATGGAAGATTGGAAAAACATTGCCTGGACTGATGAGTCTTGATTTCTGCTGCAACATTCAGATGGTACGGTCAAAATTTATCCAAAACAACATGAAAGTATCAATCCATCCTGCCTTGTATCAACATTTCAGGCTGCTGCTGGTGGTGTAATGGTGTGGGGGATGTTTTCTTGGCACACTTTCAGCCCCTTAGTACCAAGTGAGCATTGTTTACATGCCACAGTCTACCTGAATATTGTCGTTCCTTTATAACCACAGTGTCCCCAGCTTCTAATGGCTACTTCCAGCAGGATAACGCGCCATGTCAAATTAAACTCAGATTGATCTCTTGAATATGACAATGAATTCACTGTACTCAAACAACCTCCACAGTCTCCAGATCTCAATCCAATAGATTACCTGTGGTTGAATGGGAGATTCGCACCGTGAAGGTCCAGCCGACAAATCAGCAGCAAACGTGTAATGCTATCATCAATATGGACCATATTCCCTGAGGAATGTTTTAAGCACATTGTTGAATCTACGCCACAAAGAATTAAGGCATTTCGGAAGGCCAAATAGGGTCCAGCCCAGTACTTGCAAGGCGTACCTAATGAAGTGGCTGGTGAGTGTACGTATAACGTAATAATGTATGAATATGCACATCACATGTCCACCCATTGTCTCTCTGCAGGTTAGGCCCCTGAATCGTCACCAGTGAAATCCCACAGCTTGGAAAGTTATGTATTTAAGGGCTTCTTGAGTAAGGCCCCTAAATATAGAAACTGCTCCAGGGACACCAAATAAATGGCTGACCTGGGCTTCTACTACAAGCTTTGCTCTCACCTGCAAAGAGTGTGTATGTGTGTGTCTCACAGAGAGCATGATGGGATATGCAAAGACTAGAGAGTTCCTATTTATTTGTACAATGGCTAATAAAGTATCATTTCTTCTGTTTTATATTTCTTTATTGGCCCATTTATTCATTTTTACACTTTGTCTTCACTTTATATTCCTTTGCAACCAGTAAAATGAAATGAGAGTCAATTGGAAGTACCTACGAATAATTATATAACCACACAAAGAGAAATATGTCATGCATATTTAGAAATTCTATACCTTTTGAATTCACACTTGTGTTTGCATATGTATATTAAAAATACACACACATTTCACTTTCATTTAAAATGCAATGTCCACAGACCTTTGAAGGAACATTCAGCCATACATCCATCGTACGTGTTCAGTTTCAACTTTATTAATTTTTAATCAATCGAACAAAATTGCAAAGCGACAGTTCTGTGGGCACCTAGCTATTTACAAAACCAATATGGGGAATTTTACAATAAACCCTAAGTGTGGAAATCATTAAAATCATTGTGAGTCCATCTGAGTGCCAATATGAAATATCACTTGACTGAATAAGGTCATTACCACAATTCAGTGGGTTCTTCAGAAATATACCAAACTGGTTGAATTAAGCTAAAGCTTTAAGATGAGCTTCAGGGGGTAAGGTTTACAGATCACTGCTAAGCTATGAATCAAGCAGCCAAATTTTGTGCAGATATTCACAGCCCATTTTGGACTTACATCAGGTGTTTATAGGATCAGAACTATTTACATCCTTGCAGCCTAACTGCAGGATGTGTTAACTAGCTCAGGGTACAGTGCCAGTGTTGCAGGTTCAATTTCAACCCCGTTTCAGTCTACAGGCAGTACTAGTGTGCTGCACTTTTTAATGCCATGGGACATTTCCCTTGAAATAAACTCAGGTAAAGCTCATTATTACAGGACAGAAAGGCCGTTGTGTAACTTGAACAGGCACATCCTTAACGAGTTTGCCTGTTGATTTACCCAGTATGGAGCCATGGGTGGGTGGAACGTTCTGGAGAAGCCAGTGGCTCACAGCATGGGGTTGCATGATCGTGTCTAATCGGCAAACAGCACGCCTGGGGAGAAGGCAAACACTGAGTGATAGTGTTAGTAAACATCTCCTCATCATTTTGTGGCAAAGCTGGCTTGCAGACAACCATATGACATAAAGTCAGGAAAGCAGACTTATTTCATTATATGGAAATGTCACCTCTTTTTTGGGCTGGGGGGAGTTTTAGGAATGCGTGACATAAAAATAGCCATTAGGAATAAGCTGAAAGGAAATAAGTCTCTGTTTCAGTCGGCTGATAGGAAGTATAGGCTGGAATACATCTCTTTTGGGCTTACTGGTTCAGGGTGGCACATTTAAAAAAAAAAGTGGGACAACTAAGATCAGGTGAGAGATTTGTTAATGTTCTGCAAACCCTTGAGGCCACACCTGACTCACAATCCCTGAACTGAGAGTTAGACATTGTCCCCTCCACACTCACTTAAAGTTAAAATTCAATCAGTACCATGCATACAGTATGCATAGGCATGTTTACAACATTGAAGCTATTATGAATGCATATGTCACAAAAGAAACCGACAGTCTGTTAGAGGTGCATCTGCCTCTACCCTGTCAGAACTTGGTTTTTGCTATTTTGAACTGGAAATCCAGTTTTATATCAAGAAAAGTGAGATGCAGACTCAATTCATAACACTAATGCAATACATAACCCTAACCCTAATGTTTATCCTAGACCTAACTCTAATGTAAACAGAACGCAGATGTCAACCTTAACTCCAACCCTAACTCTAACCCTAATAACAAGCTTAACCCTAACCCTAATTCAACCCTAAAGTCAGTCCTAACCTTAGTTCCAACCATAATGTCATTCCTAACCAGAGTTCTAACTCTAATCAAAATCTCAGCCTTACCTACTCTAATATCAACCATAACTACAGCTCTAAACATAATAAAAACATTGCCTCTAACTCTAGCTGCAACCCTTAGACCAACTTTATTATCTCCAACCCTGATGTTAACCCTAACTCTAATTCTTAGCCTAAAAGCAACTGAAACTTTAACGTTAGCGCTAACTGTAATGTGAACCCTAAGCCTAGCTGCAATCCAAAAACACAAATTGAGAGAGAATTTGCCTTTGTTAACATGTACAACTTTAACTTTAAAAACTCTGAGTAGGACTGTGTCTAAGGTACATTTTTGTCTCTTATCGTGACAGGGATAGTAATTCTAAAGGATGTCACATTTCTTACAGTTCCTGCCATTTGTCATCGCAATGTTGAGTTTACCTGTCTGTATTTTGGAATGTTCCACACTCCTCATCTGGAAAAAATTCAGACTTTAAATTGTCAACTTGAAATCTTATAAAAAGATGACCATCAAATACATTACAAACACACAGAAGTTGAATTTCCAGGTTTTTTTTAACAATATGCTTATTTTAAGACATTTAAGGTAAACTGTATGACTTTCTGAAATTTTGTGTGCATGTTGGAGAATGGTCGTCTTAGCCTAAACTTTTAGCATTTTCAGTCCAGGGCAAAGTTCACCACTATTTATTTGAATGGGAGGATTTTACACATTTAAAGGCAAACTTCAGCCACAGGGAAGGTGCCAGACCTTTGAGTCTCTGTGCACAAAGGGGCCATAGGATAGTTTTGGGACACATAGCTACATTTCAATTGGCCATCCACAGTGTGGAAAAAATACAGGTAATTTCTTAGGCAATACCTGTGGAAAGGACATTTTCCTTTTGTAAAGGCCTTTCATTGTTTCCATTTGGAATCTTCAGACTTTATATTCATGTAAGCACATGAAATCTAAAATGCACTACCCTGGTGTATCACTGAAGCGCACGTTGATGGCAGCACATCCAAATTTGGGTCATGTCGCAAGTCACCCCAGTCATAAAATTAATTGGAAGCCAAACCATTCCATGTAGCCATGTGAATCTCTGTATGGACAAACCCGGTGTTGCCCCAGGAACACATGTTGGAGAATGGAGGGACTCCAATATTAAAACTCGAGTTCAGAAACTATCGCTTTTTTAAAGTCAAATCTTATTGCTACTCAAAAACCTAATCACAAATGTACCCCTAACCTAAATGTCACCACTAACCCAAAACTTATACCTTATTGACAAAGCCACTCCTACTTTTAGATGTCACCTTAATGCCAAACCAAATTCTAAGCATAGACATAACCCTAATGTAAGCCCTTACTTTAATGCAAACATTTAACATAATGGTGTAATCCGATCCTTAAACATAGTATTAAGTGTAGCCTTAATTCCAACAATAACCCTAGCCACAACCTTAAGCCCAGCCTTAATCCTGATGTCATAATGACATTGGATTATGGTTTTCATAATGATAAATGCTAGTGAGCATCAGACTCAACATAAATTGTCAAATGATAAAATATCCTATAAGCTATTGATTGAACAGTGATGCTTCAACACAAGCCAGGAGTTAGGAAAGTGAGATGAAAGTGATTTGGGATTTGTTATATCCTTTTAAAATCCCCAAAGTCTCAGAGTTTGTTTTTTTTCCGGTTGGCTGGCTTTTAACTTAACTCTGAGATGCTAACAAGCATGATTCGGATCATGCAAGGATGAGAGAGAGAGGAAAGGAGGCCATCTGGCAGAAGGATGGGCAACAACTTTACCACTGTGACACACACCGTCCATTAGCCTCTGAGGCATCTTGTCTTGCGAAAAACCTCCTTTTTTCTGAGAAAATGATCATCATTACTATCTGCCTATAATAAAGTGATCATCATTGAGTCCTCTGCTTGGGAAAACATATGTCCGTTTACTTTCCTTCTTACCATTGAGCACCAGCCCAAGGATTACATTTCTGCATTTTCTTCTCTTTACCCTCACACATTACACATTTGCTTGTCCAATTTGAACTTGTGAATAATTTCTTTAGTAGCAACCATAAGAAGCCTCCTTGAATGAGATCTTGGAGGCAAAAAACAATGAATTTTTAAAACTTGCAGGACATTTATTATTACATTTATTTATTTAGCACATTATTTCTAATAATTACCATTTTTCATGGTAACATACAAGTAAAACCGTTAAACTTCTCGTCTGTCTGGAACAGGGGTCTGGAAGACCCTAACTGATTAATGGAATAGATGCTGCATACATACCTTCTTGTAACTCAGTGTCAGCATAGAACAGCACAGATCCTCAAGCTGAACATTCCTTTGTGAGCCACCTGCTTACAGATAAGCTCGAACAAAAGCCCACAGTCCCAGCAGAGCATGAAGTCAAGGCTTAAAAGAGAGAAGCAGAATGACCAACTCCATGTTCTCACTTCAGGGTATTTTGCTGGAGACTCTGCCTCCATAGTGAAGTCTTCCTTTGTGACCTTACCGCACACCCTAATCAGTATTTGCTGCCTCTCCATGCTATGAAGCAAACCACATTCAAGTCATCTGATGCAGACAATTTCTTAATTCGTATGCCCTTAGGGAATGTGGGTGTTCCTCGGTAGCTAATTGTAGCAAGTTGCACTTCCATTCAAGAGATGGATGATGCCCTCAGAGCTGAGAAGACCTTTTCTAAACCATCTCCCCAACAGCAAAGGTATAAAGGATTTGATATTTCCATCGCTCTAAAACAAACAACCCAACAACATAAATCATGCAGAGAATCACAGAGTTGATATTACTGTTTGTCTGCATCACACAACTGCTGATGCAAACCTCCTCTGAGCTGCCAAGGAGTATGGGAAATACAAAATTCAAATTATTGATTACCCATTTGTGAGATTACATCACCAGCTTCTCTAACAGGAAGAAACATCTCCACACCAGAATGCAGCAGTCTGGGAAATTGCCGAATATCGTATCTTGTGATTTCATCACGAAAACGTGATTTCGTTATTAAAAAAATGTTAGACAAATTCTCTTGTGATGGTTTATTGCACTTGCACGTTGCTATGAATCCCAGAACCCTCAATTCAAACATTATGTCACATTTACAATAACATGTATGGTGTGATTAACTACACAACAGTTCAAGTAAGTGTTATTTGTTAAGAGATTAATGTGTTAAAATGTTAACATAGCAGATCATGTAGTGAAAAAAACGATTTGTGGGTGTTAAATTCAATTCAGTTTGTAGTGTATCAACATAGTTGTCATAAAGCACTTAAACAAGGACATGAAAATGAGGCAGATCAGGAACATTTAAAAGTCGGTAAAACCCCAAATATGATAGAATGGCAATTAACACGATATGATCAAAGTCAGACTGAGGGTAAAATGAAAAGACAGTTGAGCGGAAGAAGAGCATTTTGTGGGAAAGCTGGCATGGTTAGCGCCCCTCAGTGGAGGCTCTAGACCATTTCAAATCGGGGCCAGGTGGGGACAGTTGTTCTCTTGGAAGGGCACAAAAAAAAAAAACCTTGTGATGTCACCAGTCAAATTACAGGTTAATGAAACCAACTCTGATCTGAAGGAGCCTATGGGGCCTGCCTGGGTCAAATTTAATGATCATATATTCATCATAGATATTCATGACATCCAATCAAGCGCAGGATTGAACACACACTGCCTTGGATTGCCAAAAGCAGGGCATCGCAGAGGCCTCCTCTCTGAGACAGGGTGAAATGGGGGAAAGACCTGGTCACCATGTGATCACAGTGTACAAGAAACTTCCATCATGCCCAGCCCTGGGTTTGAGTCATGGAGGGGCATTAATCTGAATTTAGGCTGACAGCAGAGGAGCAGGCAGGTAAAAGGCAGAAATTCTATCTGCGGGGAATATAAAAATTTACTGAACAACAATGTTCTGTCATTTGTAGGACTTTGTAGTTGTAAAACTGCTTAGAAAAATATTTTAGTAACTCTAGAGAGAGGAAAAATGTGTATTACTTTATCAAAAAATGTCCATTTAAGTTACAGGGTCTTTGCATCCTACATTGAACAACATAAAAGTATGTCAATAGAAATGAAAGCAGAGAAGGTCCAATTTTTTTTTTCTGAAAGTATAATAATAATAAAAACAGCAGAACAGAAGGCACTAAAATTCAGGTTGCTCCTGTTCAGAACTTTTTATTCTTTTTTAACACTTAGAGGACAGAGGGGGAAATTTGCATTGGAAGGCAATGGCGCTTCGGTGATTTGATGGGAGGTCAAATTATGGAAAGGAAGGGTCAGGGCCAAGGCCTATGGAGAAGAGGGAAAAAAAATATGGAATATACAGGGTTAATTGTGGCTTTTACTCCAGTCGTCTTTTGCTGCAGTGTTTATGGCAGGCTCCTTGTCATCATGCTGCAGGATAGTGAGATTGTTCAGAAATATGCTTCTGGTTTTGGGGTTTTAAGATTAGGATTGGTTTTGGGTGGGGGGTTCTGAGCAGATTGTTAGCATATCGGATCGTCGTTGTTTTTTTTTTGTTGAATTAAAGTTTCAGCCAGGATGCCCCACCTGTGACATGGTATTACCTCAGTTCATTGCTGACTGCTTGGTCTCCTTCACGAGTCACTTTGTGGCTCCTTCATTGACCTGGGATAATTCCTATTAACTGAATATGGTTACAAAACCTTTAAACTGAGACTCAGTCTACCTGCTACAATCCATATTATTTTGCATGCCATTATAGATTTACCTGAACTAAAGTGGGAAAGATTACTGATCCAACATATTCAGTTCAATTCAATTTTCTTTATATGGCACCTTTAACAAGGAACATTGTCACAAAGCATTTCACATAGTACTGGGCCAAGGGTCCCCAGAGAGTAAACCACTGGTGAGAGTGGCAAGGAAAAACTACCTCAGGAGGAAGAAACCTTAAGAGGAACCAGACTCAAGGGAGAGGCCCATCCTCCTCTGGCTGGCACTGGGCAGGACAAGCTCATTAATACAAAATGAAACAACAATGAGGTATAACTGTCAGATGGACAGCAGCATATTGGAGGAGGCAGTCAGGTGATTGGGTTGAGGACTAGGTTCGGTGGCTCAGATAATGACAAATCGGTCAGGGTGGACAGGTGACGGGAAGGGGGACAGGGAGAGAGAAAAACATGCATGAGGAATTTAAGACAGGAGAATAATTGCAATAAGATAACAAGAGCTCCAGCATAGCTATATATATATACTGCTCAAAAAAATTAAAGGAACACTTTGAAAACACATCAGATCTCAATGGGAAGAAAAATCATG
>JAACJT020000105.1:16016299-16046815 GCA_009936485.2 Gymnarchus niloticus | reverse complement strand
AGAAGTTTCATTGACTTGATGCTATACTCTGATTAAAAAGTGTTCCTTTAATTTTTTTGAGCAGTGTATATATATATGGCAAGATATCTATGAGGGAGAGGCCGGTTAAGACACAGGCAAGAGGAATTCTTGAACACCAGCAATCCAACAATACACAGCAATGCATGAAGCAGGAGTGACAGCACTGACAGAACAGTTCATCCAAAGTCAATGGCACTGATCCCCATCCAGCTTTACATTTCAGACTATAGCCTAGCTGGGAAGTGAATTATTACCTAAGGTCTCTGTATGCTTGAATAAATAGGTGTGTTATAAGCCTAGACCTAAGGATAGAGAGTGAGCCAGAGTCCCACCCTGCTGCTGTATACCATTCCATAGCTGCAGAGCTCTGTAGGAGAATGCACTACAGCCCAAAACAGACTTTTTTCACTCTTGGAACTAACAAATAACCTGCCACATGATGAGAGTGAAGCAAATGAGAGGGGGGGTTGGGGGTAGTATGGAAACAAAACATCAGACAGATATTCTGTAGCCAAGCCATGCAAGGCCTTATAGGTTAGTAATAGTGTTTTAAAGTCAGCACAGGACTTAACAGGAAACCAATGTAAAGATGACAGTATAGAACTAATATGATCAAACTTCCTAGTTCCAGTCAATTCTTTGGCTGCAGAATTTTGCACCAGCTGAAGTAACAACCCAGAATCACTACTACCAGAGAACAGAGCAGGACAGTAGTCCAATGTGGAATTGATAAAGACAAGTAGAAGAAGCACGGCAACTTCCCAAACTTGGCTATGTTCCTCAGATGGAGGAAATTTGTTTTAATGATATTCTTATTGTGAGCATCAAAGGACAGGTCTGGGTCCATTAGGAGACTAAGATTTTTAACCAGTGTGCTCGGTTTAAGTGAGCATCCGTTAAATTTTACATCAATAATCTGATCTCGAACCACTCTAGAATCAAGCAGCATTACTACTGTTTTATCTTGATTTAGGAGAAAAAATTGCTAGCCATTCAGCTCCTAATATCTAATAGACAATCTTCAATCTTTCACAGTTGTGACAATTCACCAGGTTTAACTGATATGTATAGATGTGTATCCTCAGCAGAGCTGTGAAAATCAATACCATATTTTCTAATTATGACACCAAGTGGCAGCATATACAAGGTGAACAGCAATGAGCCCAACACTGATCATTGTGGAGCACTATATCTAACTCTGGTACAATCAGAGGATTCATTGTCAACATGAACAAACTGGTAGCAGTCAGTAAGATAGGACCATAGCCAGGGCAAGGTCTGCCCTTTAATACCAAGTGAACATTCTAGGACATCTAAAACAATGTTATGGTCAATAGTCTGAAATGCTGCACTACAAAGATCTAAAAGCACCAGCAAGGAAAAACAACCACAACCAGAGGTCACAAGCAGGTCCTTTGTTACTTTCACTAATGCAGTTACAGTACTGTGATGCTGTCTATACCCTGACTGAAATGTTTTATTAAAGTCCTTTCTCTGTAAGAAGGAGTAAAGTTGTTTTGCTATTGTGGCGATGGCTGCTGTGCAAAGCAGGAGGCGGCGACATCTTGAATTTTGACAAGGGACTTTTAACTGAAGCAACTGACATCTTAAAGCAGCCACACAAATGATTTTGCTGACTCTCTGAACAACGCAAACACAAGGTAAGGAAAGACACACATTACATCCACCGATTACGGTAGAGATTACATACACACAAAGGGTTTACAATACAACACGGGTTACTCCACTATTAATTTCAAACACACTACATGCATACAGTTCACAATTATAACATTGATTACACAAAGTTACAGACAATACAACTATGTACAAGCCCCAGTACATGCTGGGGGCGCACCCTAAAGGTAGCACCAGACTGGGCTGTTACACTACTATTAGCTTTTAAGAGCAAGATTTTATGATCTAAAATCTGTTAAGATTTGAGAGAAAAAGGGAAGGTTGGAGATCGGCCTGTAATTTGCTAAGTCACTAGGATCTAGTTTAGGTTTTCTTAAGAACAGGTATCCAAGAGTAATGAGTTTATCATGTTAAGTAAGTTACTACTAATAGATGGAGCAATCTCTTTAATGAGCCTGGCGAGGATAGAACCTAACATAGAGTTAGCTGCTTTAGAGGACGATATCAGGATCAGATGGTCAGATGCTCATGTAGAGGTTTACAGGAATCCAACATTACTGTGTTGCTTCTATCTACTATAGTAGAAACCAGCAAAGTTTGGTGGCAATCTGTGGCAGAAGTACTTCTTTGGATTATCTCTCTGCCGCTAGTTATTTTTCCATTGAAGCATGTCATAAAGAACCTGTGGGTTTAGTTAGTTTAGACATGGAATCAAGTGTGGTTACCTGAGTGAGTAGGCCCTACTACATTCTGTAGAACACCAACAGATTCAAGAAGAGAGGCAAATGCCATTCTACAAGGAGCACAGTCATGTTCCATATGAATATTAAAATCCCCAACCGCTATGTCAGTAGTAACTATTTGATCAGATAGGAAGTCAGAAAACTCCTGAATAAAACTGCTATGCATCCCAGGTGGTCTATAATCAACAAAAAGAGTAAACAATGGCAGGGAGTTACGAGCACATATGCTAACAACAGTAAGGACCAGGATTTTTAATGTGCTAAATTTGTAATTCAGAAACAGCTGGACTAGACTTTAATATGACAGCAACACCGTCACCTTGACAATTAGGATGAGGGTTATGTTTGTAGGTGTACCCAGCAGGGGTAGACTCACTTAGTGCCATGTATTCATCTTGTTTAATCCTGGTTTCCGTCAAGCAGAGCATTCCAAGACTTGAATCAGTTATAATATCTTTTAAAAGTAATACCTTAGGGGGTCAGATAGATAGAGGGTTGGCTGGAAGTCACCTTTACTTTTCTTAAAAAGCCTATTGCAGCAGTACAAGTTCACGAGTTGTTCCAAATGATAACAGAGAAGAGCAGTCATATATTAATATGCATCAATAGTACAAAGCATGATCATATCTCAAATGTATCACTGTGTTGCTCCACAATAATGTGAATTTAGGCACAGCTGGCTCCATGTTCCAAGATTGACTGGACTTGACTGAACGTCCACCCAGATGCCTTGACCAACTTCACTGAAGACAGCAGGTGGACGATTAGATTGTCTCCTACCATGCTGCAGCATGAGACACCCCCATTCGCCGCTGCCCCCCACCACCTTCATTACTCTCTCCTTTATCTGCAGGGCTTCAATGCATTTAAATGGGATACTTAACTGGACCGAACCACTTGTCCCCATCTTCAGTGTTTTTCCTGGGCCCCATTCACAAACGTGTCACCACCCCTTATGGAGCGGGCCTTGTTTTAAACACGTTGATTCCTTTACTCTGAATGAACTGGCTTCAGTATAACTGGAACTGTGAAGCCATATTCCCAAAGTAAAAAAAAATAAATAAAACAATTTGATAAATGCTTTATTCTCCATTCTTTTCACAGTGCTGTTTTACTAGAATGCAAAAAGTTTCAATTAAAAAGAAGTGATAGCAGAAATTGTACTAACATCTCAACAGCAAGCCATGATTCTCATCAGGTAGCTGTGTTTATTTACACTAATCCAGTGTGGGAATGTGGAAAAACACAATTTTGCCAATTACTTGTAGACCTTGATTCAATTTCAGTATGTTTGGTCCCACTAACATAACTGAACTGAGATGTCTTCTCAGGGTCTTTCAACCAACCAAATCTTTGAGGATGGCCCGTGGTACAATAAGAGCCTGGAGTGTATACTATGTGTATTCAGTCTGTTAACTGCAAATAAAGTGAAAGTTTTTTCTGCTGCAAAACAAATCAAGCCACATTTGACATCCATGACATACATTTTTAGAGTTACATTTTCTACTTAAAACACAGGAGACCTTTATACTAAAAAATCTAAATTTTCAGCAAAGAACACATCTTAATTATACAAAACTAAATAAATTAATTTGCAGAGAAAATATGTGTATGACTTATGGTTCATTCCACTACCTCACATCACAGCCTTAATCCATCTGTAAAGGTTGTTGAACATGAAGGAAACAGGTCAAGCTATTAACGACTACCTGTTGAAATTAATTGTACAAAAAAGACATGTGACAGTTGGGATTCAGATTCACAAATTGTACAAAAATAAGTAACAGGCAAATGACGAAAGATCTGAAAAATGACAAGGAATTTAAAGCCCTGACTTCTGCAAGATGGTGCCAATAACAGCAGGTAGGTAAAGATCCTAAGATGGTAGGACATCAAGAGGTACTATTACAGAGGGAAAAGTCTACAGCGAAGACAGTTTCATCTGTCCCAGTGGAAACAGATTGTCTTTCTTTTGTTTTCATTGAAAAGGGATCTTTAGTTCACTTAGTTCAGAAATGCCCAAGGCCTTTTCTAAAGTCCCCCTGTGCGTTCTGCTTATTTATTTGGGACAAGTCAAGGTCATGTTAAAAGCACAGGATCCTTAAAACAGTGATGATTTATGGAGTTTGCTTTCTGAGGTAAGGCCAGGTTAACAGGACATATGATTATGAATGCAAACTAACACACTTAATACAAATACATATAGCTGGATTTGGGGGTGCCATACCCCCGATCACCCAGTCTGCAGTGCCATAAATATTCCACGGCTCCCTTAACTGAGGGCTGCATTCCACAAAACGTGTGGAATGTGGAAGGAACCTGTCAGCAATTAGCCTACAGGTACGAGAAAAGAACAGGAACACATGAAGCCAGAGGGCAGAAAAGGCAACTTTGGCCCCATGCAGGATGACCCACTGGGGCAGGTTGAACATTGGTGTCAAAGAGCTAGACCACTGCCCGCCAAGGGGAATGACCATCTCCTAGGACCACGCAGTGCTGCTTGGTCCTGCCCAGATGTCCACCTGCTATGTATGTGGTATTTGTCTTGCCCTGATATATCAAAAGCAACTCCCTCTGGGAGTTCCACCCGCAATTTTGGATTTCACATTTTGGCATGCTGTCCGATTTTTAACCAGTAACAGGGAGAAGCTGTTAAAAATGTAATGTTTCCTGGGTAAAACACTTACACCTTAATTAATTCTTGATTACCTGACCAACAGACCAGACTTCCATGCAGGGAAGTGTATATTGATTTGTGTTCCAAATATGAAACAGCAGGTTCATGGGTGTGTGAACTTGCTATTAAACCATGAGGGCTGGGCATCAGCCAAGACAGACAGCTAATTGAGCCTGTACAAAAACTCTGTAATACACAGTACTACATCCGTTCAGTAAGACAGACACAAAAGCCACAACTTAGAGAAGAAATTGGGGGTAGGGTGACCTATGTTTGGTCGAGCGAAAGTCCATTTCTTATTCCCTTCACTGCTTGGTTGCACGTTGCAGACTGTTGGATGGTCTGGAGCTCTTCCCAGATCTATCCCTGCGTGGCCTTGCACTAGTACACACCTATGCATACTCACCAGCTTACAAATAGATGACACATCTGCAGCCAACACTCCTACATGTCCCTTCACAGAATCCTTGACCAGAATTTTCTACTTACGGTATGTGTTGTATTTTAAGGTGGACTCTGCATTCTTTTCTTCAGTGAGAAGTGGTCTCAAGAACCACATGTACCCCTGGAAACTTCTGGTTCATATTTTGTAAGTGGCTAGAAGTTTCCATGGGTAACAACAGAGATGGGCTTTGTGTCCTCTTTCTCCTTAGTACACATTTTATAAACGGCGATAAACAGCTTTTATATCTGTACAACTCTTCAAGTCAGTGATGCAGCTCATGTCAAAATCTCCTGGGTGGAATAACTTCAGTTTAAATCCTTGTGCATAGGTGACCTCATCTCCACGTTTTTCTTGTGAACCTGAATGGCACCTTTATCATCATCGAACACCCCCTTCCCCATAAGCAAAAGATCAGTTACAGATTCAGTTACAGATCACTGGGAGGATGCACTTGCCTGGCTTGCTAATTTATAGCTTTCTCAAGAGGATCTTTGGGGCAGGACCCTTTTGTATAATTTTCCATTGTTTTGCATTTCTTTACTGGACTGGAAGCAAAATTCTATCCATATTTATTTTTCTAAAGAGACTGTAATTTTTTTACCAATACAGAGAATCCCTCTGGACAATGACAAGCTTGCAGAGCTCGCAAACAAAACAAAGCAAAAAACAATTTATCCAGTGCCATGATAAAACAGAGGAGGACATGTGACAGTTAATGTATTTCTGGATGGTGGTGGTCATTTGAAGGAAATAGCTCAATTTGATAGTGGCTCTTCAGAATGAACTGGCCTGTGTAACATACATCCAGCATCTACTGTAGATGTAGAATTGTTTAACAGCCTGTTTGTGCTCATTTTTTGGAACTAATAATAATAATAGTAATAATAATAATAAATCCAACACAAAGTGCATGACTTGCATGTTTTTATGGCATTAAAACTGTACATACCTATTTATATTAGTATGGAAAGCTAAGAAATCTTATTTATAAAAACATTTAAAGGCTACTGGTAGGAATGCAGTTTTCAGATGTATTGTAAAATGTGTTTGTGTCATACAGCAGAAATACAAATTCAAAATACCACAAAACATACTGCTATAAAATACACCAGAAGTAAACTTCCATAAAATGGGCATTGCTTTTTAAGTTATAGAGTTTAGAATTTTAGGGATGGGGGAGAGTTTTAAGAAACCAATTTCCTTGGGGAATTTCAGAGATTAACCGTTCCTGTGAGCAGGGGAAAAGCTCACCCTGTTTTGCCTGGGGCTCGGGTCCGAAAAGATAAACTGCAATCTGATTTTCCCACACTGAAGACCAGAGCACCCTTGAGAGGGAGATCTGCTATTGCAGGAATTATGCAGAAGCCAGGAGGATGAACAAGTGCGTTAGGAAATTGGGGGATTGGTTGCCAACTAAGTAAGTGAATTAATTTTGAAATGATCCCATAATATACAAATCTACCTTTCTTTTTTTCTGAGAGTTTTAAATAGAGCCTCACTCACTGTATGGGAAGCTTCATATTCTGCAGTCTTCTCTCAAGGTGAAAACACAAAGGATATGGTGATCACAAGATATTTTCCAGAAAACATAAACTCAAAGATGAGACAGATTTATAAAGCTAGCCAATCTGGTGAATTCAATACTAATGTGTGCCTCTTTCATTATTGTGCAATTCAGTCTTATAGAAACTTGTTCAAGGCTAATTACTTAAAAGCTTGGTTGCAATAATATTTATTATATAGAGCAGGTCACTAAAATAGGAAGGGGAAGCCATGTATATAATATCTAGCCATTGATAAACATCATTAGTCTGCTAAAGATAATGCTTTGTATTTCATAGGGAAAGAATTTCATTTTTGAGAATAAATTACACCTTAAACAGAAGATAACTTTTTCGTCACGGTGCAACAACCCTTGAGTCCTTCACTTTGGTCTCTCTGCACTATAGCAAACCAGTCACTGTCAATAACAAAAGAATTTCTGGAGCCTCAGCCTTCAATCTAGTAACTTTTATGCAAATAGTGGAACCCTGGAAAAGCTTTGTGAGGAAATTTCAACACAACATTCCTGCTCCCATCTCCTCAAAATGTCAACTGGAAGTACTTTGAATCGACCGGATATAGCGATATTCGGCTGTGTATGGGGAGATGTCATGGCCCGTCCAACTGAAAACGTGCCTAAACAATAAGCTAAAAACAGTAAAACAATAGTGGTCATAATAAAATGAATTGTGATAATACATTGCCTGGCCAAAAAAAAGTCACCATTTCAATTTAAATAAGCAAATACAGTACTTAAGAGCCAATGGTCTGGTCTAGGCTCAGCAAAGTTATGCAGCAATGAAATGAAATCAGCTGAGTACCTGAATCTACTGAATGACCAGGTTATCCCATCAATGAATTTTTCCTTCCCTAACAGCATGGGTGTATTCCAGGACAAAAATGCCAAGATTCTTCAGGCTCATGTTGTGAAACAGTGGTTCAGGGAGCATGAAGAATCATTTTCACATATGAACTGGCCACCACAGAGTCCTGACCGTAACCCCATTGAATGTCTTTGGGATGTGGTAGAGAAGACTTTATAGAGGAGTTTGGCTCACCTGCTGTCAATACAAGATTTGATGAAAAATGTATGCAAATATAACATAAGCTCATCCAAACAATGTCACAATGAATGCTCCTTAATCAAAACTAAAGATGGTCAAAGACTGAAGTGTGCGACTTTTTTTGGGGCAGACAGTGTACAAAGCCATGGTACTGTGATGGAGTAATGCCAAAATATCTCAGTTTTAACAAACTTCAAAACACTTATCGCACTGCATTACTGATGCACAAGTATATATTTTATAGACTTTAACATGTGAAAGTTGCCAGCAAAAAGGGAGCCAAGTTTTATATATAGGCCCATTTCTGGTCATACTTCTATGGCTTAAAGGAAGCCTTGATGGTGTGGCATGGTTTTATAAAAACCTCACCATAAAAATGGCCTCAGAACCCACTCAGCAATACCAAATGGACTATCTAAAATGGACGGTCCTTTTAAAAAAAATAAACAGCTGAACATCCTTCAGTGAAGAGTTTGGGGTGATCCCACTAGAACTCAAACAAAGCTCTGTAAAAATCTCTCGGTAATGTCTTTTGTATAGCAGGAGGCTGTCAAAATAAATCTTTTAGAGAATAATGACTTACTTATTCTTCAGAGTTCCTTCTGTTTAGTCAAAACTCTGAGGCAGAGTTCAGGCTCCTCTCAGAGCAGCCATGAGAAGGGGATGAAGGCCAGCGTGCACTTGAGGGAAACTAACTTCAAACGCCCATCAAGCCAAAGCAGAAACCGTGAGGACAAGTGGAACCGTTGTTCGGCACACTCCCTATTCTGCCTGTCTACTTAATTAACTTGTCATAAGAAAGGCACATTTATTTACATGTTATTTAAAAAAAAAATGGTATGTTCTTGTCAGTGATGGAGAACAGAGGATGGGTCTCCTGCTCCTCCATTTTAAAAGTTACCCAAGCATGTGGATAGTTAGTGGCAACCATGTAACAGCAACTACAAGCATGGCAGCTTAGAGACAAGATCTTGGGAGAGAGAGAAAAAAAGAAAAACAATGATCTCTCTCACTCTCCTTGCTGGGGGTAGACAAGTAAAAATAATTCTTATTTACTTATAAGAGGTAGACATGTGCGATGAGTCAGCCCTGTAAGTCTGTCAAACTACACATAGGCAATACAAAAAACTAATTGCAGCTGGATGTTTCAGGCCCAAGTCACTGGTCTAATTAAAATGGTGACAGACAAGCTTGAAGACCTCGAACCATCTGCTGTTTTTCATAGTATTCTATCTATCCGGTGCACAACTTTCCAAGGGGGGATAAAAGCTGCAAAATTACTGCATACAACCAAAATGCCATTTTTGTCACTTTTTCTATTTATGAACGGAGTTCTTTCAACAGAATCTATGACCTTCTGTCATTACGAACAGCAACCTGAAGTCATGTGACCTAGAAGTAATGCAATGATCAGGCAATTTCATTAGTATCTACCATAAGAATTTGGATAGAATTAAATATCTGCATCCACTGTAAACAACCAGTGGTTGAACTGCCATATGTTTACAGCTGTCATGAATGAAAGCGGTCGATGGACACACAAAAAGCTACGATTCCATGCCAGGACCCATCTATTATTAACAAGAGAATCAAGTGAGCCCTGAGAGGATGATTTGACAGAAAGGGACAAACTGTATGCAACAGTCAGATGTCCAGAAAAAAAGCATGAGATGTGCAACATTTGGAACTGGGAAATGCAACAATTCACACTGGATCAATGGTAGTCATTAAACATATTAAGTATGCTCATTAAAGAGAATTCTTAAAAAATATACAAATCAGGGGAATTTTGTTGAGTTTAGTTAACGTCCTCAAAAATCTCACCCTTTTTCAAGACGTCAACAGAATTAGAAGGCCAGTTTCACTATGTTTAGTGTAAAAACTTTCTGTTGATGTCACACTTCCACCAAGAACCATAAAGTGAAACCTTAGCACATCTGGGTATTAAAGCTGACAGCTGGTGTGTGGGACGATACTTGTGAGTCTGATGGACACAAGGATGTGAGGAACTCATACTGACCTGAATCGTTGCACAGTAATGCATAAACATTTACGAGAAGGCTGAGAGGGATTCTGGATTTGATGTAACCCTCGCTACTATGGTAGGTAGCAGTGTGGTAATTTAAGGCCTCTTAGCTGAGCATTAGATATACTGTATATACACCGATCAGCCACAACATTAGCAGCTCCCCTAGTAGAACAATTGAGTCTTCACCACAGACGGCGCGCTAATAAAGGTACAAATGAGAAAGGCAATATAAAGGGACTGGCACAAGCTAACCAAAGCAGGTCTATTGATCACTCCAGGTCACTTGTCCATCCTGGCAAACCAGATCCACCCCTTCATGATCAGTGTCTATCTCAATGGTACAAGTTGATTCTAGTAGGATAAATCCCCTTGCCATGTAGTTAGGAGTGTGTGCGAATGGTTTGAGTAGCGTGACAGTGACATCAGCTTACCATCCTGGCCACTGTGTTCGCCAGATGTCAGTCCTATTGAACATCTGTAGGATTAACTTGGTTCAGCGTTGGGAACCACTGAGGATTCTTGATGCTCTGTGGGAAGCTCAGCATGGTACAGAATCCCTGTGGAAACGTTCAGAGGCCTCACTGAATCAATGTCTTACCACACAGGTGGAGTGTTGGTAGCACGAAGAGGTCATACCACCTACTAAGGGGAGTGTATTTGTCATCTTTTGTAAACTGATGTCACTGTCATGCTCCTCTAACCATTCACACACATTCCTAACTACATGGCAAAGTGATTTATCCTGCTGGAACCAATCTGTGCCATCTGGACAGACACTGATCATGAAGGGGTGGATCTGGTTTGCCAGGATGGACAAGTGACCTGGAGTGATCAATAGACCTGCTTCTGGTTAGCTTGTGCCGGTTCTTTTATATTGCCCTTTTTATTTGTACCTTTATCGGTGCGCCACCTGGCTGTGGGGAAGAGCCAATTGTTCTACTAGGTGGAGGTGCTAATGTTGTGGCTGATCGGTGTATACTGTTAAAGATTTATCTTAACAATCAAAGAAAACAGGACCAACCTCAGAATCTCCTGATGACTTTATTTTGTTGCTCCTTAAGTAGGTGCCATCAAGCTCTCTTTTGAAATTCACTGCACTTTTAAGAACTTAATCCATCAGACTGTGAGATTAGAATTTTATTAGGGACTTAGCAAATTTAGATGTTAGACTGTGGAAATGTCATTTTGCATTGCTTCTAAAATCAGCAGTCCATACTAAAGGCTTGGTAATTCAAGGGGTTGAGTCATAGGACGACTTTATAAACATAAACACCACAATCGTAACACCAAATGTTATAACCATGTTGTGTTAAGTCTGTTTTTACTGTAAATATTTGTTATATTAATACATTTCTCTTCATTTTTTAATGCAGCTAATTTTGGAGATGTCAAAATGTTTTGAAAAGATAAAGTCATATTTTGGGCTTTTCATGGAAGACAGTATGAATAGTATGAATAGAAGTGTCATGGGCTTCCAGGTCTGGATGGACAGAGAGGCTCAGAGGCGGGGTTTCAGATGTGAACGGGTCTTTTAATAAGCAAGTAAAAAAAAACAAAGGAACACCCTGACTCCTCCCTGCATAGGGGTCAAACCATATACAAGCAGGGAGGCTAAGGACTGACACAGGAACCAGGGGAACAAAGCAAATAGCAAGAACATTGACAGGGGACCCATCTAGGATTGACAAATGCTCAACCTGGAACAAGGGCAAGACGCTGACTTATATAGGGAGAGAACACAGAAGAAACACAAGAGGGTCATCAGGGCACGATCATTGGCAATTAGGAAACACAACAGGAAAACATGACAGGTAAACATGAAACACTGGTCAGTACTCCTGACTCATGGGACCCGGGAGTGCTGATGTTACAACACCTCAAGATTCAATTGTAAAGGGGCTGTCCACCAATAACAGCTTGACAGTCCTGATCTGATCATTTTGGAATGAGCACTATACTGCTGAAATCGGGCTGATGGGCCAAGTTTTCATGATTTACAGTTGGAAATGGTCAGGCTACTTTCTCCTTTAGACAAAATCATCTAACATCTTTCTTCATTTTATACCTGTCCACCAAACTATTAGGGAGCTCCTTAAAGGCCGTGGCATGCTCTGCTTTTTTCCCCAACCTTTATTTCTCAGGTCTGTGTATCAATGGCTAACTGAAAGGTTTGTTAATGAACTTGTCTCGCCTGGTGCCGGCCTGAGGAGGATGGGCCTCCCCTTTGAGTCTGGTTTCTTCTGAGTTTCTTCCTCCTGAGAGAGATTTTCCTTGTTATTGTTGGCTTTGGATTACTCTCTGGGGACCTTGGGCCCAGGACTATGTAAAGCAGTTTGTGACAATGCTCTTTGTTAAAGGTGCTACATAAATTGAATTGAATTGAATTGAAATTCTCACTTCTTTGGAGAAAATAGATTTTTGGTCAAACTTCTGTGAATTTAGAAATGATCATTTATTAGTTGGATGGCTGTAATTATTTTATTCATGCAGCTACTCTTAGACAACCAAATCCACTGTTTGATATTCATAAACCTTTAAAGACCGACCATAATGACAAAACAACATGCCATATGCACTGCTACTGTATCTCAACAACCATTTACCATGTCTGCCTTCATTAAAGCTTACCCAAAAGTTTTGTTCCAGCTGGCAGTTAAGGTTCTGCAAGAATCACATTTGTCCCACAATGTTCCAGACCTACATCACCTAATGTCAAAGTTCATTTTCACTCTGTCTTTTTTTGGCGTCACAAAACTTCAAGTACAATTTTAGGTAAAACCGCTCATATCTCCTGAGCGTATCTTTGATCATTCAAAGCTTGTCAATCTGTTCATGCAGAGTTGAGTGCTTCAACCTGTTATTTTGTATAGATGAATCAATAAGTTGCCATTACAATTTTCTGATAATCAGTTATCTGATTATCAGCTTGTGATTGCACCATATGTGAAAGTCATTGCAATCATTGAAGTTCAGGAATAATAAATTAATTATAGCTGAATTGGACAGGGAAAGTAAAACCCTTAAGTGCACATAAAAATTGATTTCCTGGGGAATCTAAACTTTTGGTTAAGTGATCCAATTCATAACACTAGAGCAAGTATTAAACATATAGCTTTAAAACATTCCTGATGTATGAATGTTGTCATGCCCTCACCAGATCAGCCGAATTCTGCAAAGACCTAATGCAGATAATCTCCAGACTATGTAAACACCAAATGCATACAGGATCAGTACGAGGTATTGTGTTTACTTAAGTCACGTACTGAGCGGTCTTCTTAGATTTTGGTAAAACTGTGTATGACCCTGATCGCCTCTGGTTTTCGCCTGTTTTTGATTATTCCCCTCGGATCTGGTAATTGTTCGGACTGACTTCCTGGTTTTGATCTTCGTGCCTGCCTTCTCAGTATCCTCTCTTGGATTCCCTTTGGATTTTGCCCGGTTTCTCTCTGTTCACGGCAGCTTGCCAGCGGAACAGCAAATAAAACCTAGCAGCTGCATTTGGGTCCCCACACATTCATTAAAAATGCGTTTAATCTAAAGGTTACTTACAAAGTTATTTTTGTCATTCTAATGGAGACAGGATGTACAATACCTTTCAGCTGAATCTGTGAAAATTCACACTTTGTTAAAAAATCTGAAAGGTCTTCAAAAATGCAAAAAGTCAGGATGTGCAGTGGCTTCTGAGTGAGCTCGCGACTTCCGGAAGCGATTGCGGTTCTCATCAGCTGTGGAAGGAGGCAGGGCGACAAAGAACATGACAGCTCGATTTGATCGGCTCCTGTTAATGCCAGATCCCCTCCCTCACCTGGATAGAGAGCAGCAGGGGAGACAGGATGTGAGATAAAATGGCGACGAGGAGATGCAACAGGCCTGAAAATCTGCCGTCGGTCTTCAGCAACTGCTGTTAATCACAGAAAAAAAACTCAGTATGGCCATGAGTATGTGGAAAGCCCTATTAATTAGTGGAATTGCCTAAATAAGCCAACCTATTACTCATACCAGTGTATATTTAAACACACAGCCATGCAACAAACATTAGGGGCATAATGGGTTATACTGCAGAGGCTCGTAACTTTCAGCACGGCACTATCAAAGGATACCACCTTTCCAACAAGTCAGGATGTCAAATTTCTGCCCTACAAGTGCAGTGATCATAATGTGGAAATGTTTAGAAGCAATGAGAGTTCATTCATGAAGTGGGATCCTACACAAACAGGATGGGACCTGATTGTCTAAAATTAATACCTAGGTTGACCAGATCCAAACTTATAATATTCTTTTAATCATCCTGTGGCAAAGAGGAAGATGGCAGCCTCTCTTTGAGGTAGGCCATGTTTTAACATGAGTTCCAGGCGCTGGTGTTTTTAGCATACGCTGTGATTAATCGTAACTGCACGTTACTCCATTATTGCACTCCTGAAGTTTAATGAATCTATCGCCTTCTGGCTACGTTTTATTAAATACAATTAACCAGATGAATTAAGCAGTTTCACTATCCTGTTGTCTTTCATATTCTGCAATTTTGAGCTGCACCAACAAACCCACTCTGGGCTGGGGGGGAGGGCACATTTTCAAAATCTTTTACCACTGCAGGTCCAAGGACAATAAGGAATTCTTAAGCTCCTGAAAATCTCAAAAGGTCTGACACTTCGGAGTTCTGCAGCTTTATCCATTCTGATGGGGGGGGGGGTGTCAAGTGGATGAATTACTGCTCAGAGCACATCACTTCTGACTGACACACCAGGATGAGCGACTGATTTGAAGACCCAGGCTCATCCACCTGGCACTTTGGACTCACAGCTGAGAGATGCAGAGACAGAGTTGGAGGTAACAGTCCAGTCGATCCACATATAACACCGTGCCAGTGGAACAAAGAGGATTAGTAGTGCTGATGTTGAATTTCACTGAAAGAGAGAGCCCTGGTGCTTTCAAATCCCAGTGATGCAGTTCCTCACACGCCTACAGAAATATGAAATATGAATAAAAACATGCGTCCTTTCCGAGGAATACTTCCTTCTCAATATGCCGAAGTCACGGCAGAAAGGTGTGTGTCCATGGCAGGAGCCCAGCAATCTTTCCCAGCCTCAAACCATATTATTTTCTATTCTGCAGCTGAGGAGCATACTCCACACGCCTGAATCAGCACTTGGGGGGGGGGACTTATGTTTGACCTCACCAATAGCAATGGACTCTGCACCCCTGCCCCCCTCATGCTGAGATGGGGAGTTCTGGATTTCTGAAGAACGTTAACTGCTGTCTGTCAGCAGGCTTCCGTATTCCTTCCCTCTGCATTTATATAAAAAGAAACCATCCCTGCCCTTAAATATAACTTTATATTGCTTTACAGATGCTTTACAGTTTTTTTTTTTTTCACAGGGCTGCCAAACCAAGTGCTCAGAGCTCTTGCGGGGGTGGCATCCCAGGACACCATTTCCCCCTTATGATGTCAGCACTTTAGGGAAGCGACCCTTTAACATAAATCTCAGACATCCGAGCATACTACAGCAAATGAACCAGCTAAAGAAAAAAGAATGTTTTACAATGACTGAAGGACGTTGGTTTGAATCACAGCGACATTATTAAAAGGGGTGACTGTGCCATCTGCAACGATGCTAAAGACACTTCCAAGGTCTTCACACGTGAAGAGACATGCCGGCAGTAATACCTCTAGGAGATTATTGTGCAAATGAGTGGAAAACATCTGATGGTGATTCATCGTCATGGAGGCTATAGGAAGGGCAGATGGGGAATGGGGTTACTGTATCAATGAGGGTGCACACAGAAGTAATTGCTAAGACACATAAAACCGCTACTGCTGTCTTAATACAGGTTTCATTAGCTTCTCTTAGTGATAATGAAAGAATATTTTTACTCGTTTAATTTGACATTAAAATAAAAAATATGCAGTACCCAAATGACTGCCATGATAGGCATGTCAGTTAAAAATTTGAGCTCGAGTAAGCAGTTTTTTTTTTCTTTTCACTTGCAGAAAAAAAGGTTGGGCTCTTCATGGTCAACAGCTGTACTATGGTACCTCATTGCCATGTTCTAGACGTTGTCCAGATCCAGCTGCGGGTCCACAACATTGCCGAGGACCATTTGGCCCGGCGGCTCATTCTTTCTACCAGGACATTTGCACATTTTGCTGTCACTACCATTTCCCAACAGTCCCGACTCGTCGAATGCTTACCGACATCTTTTTTTTTTTCTTCTCAGCACTGTCATTCCAACCTTATAAAATCTCAGATTTAACGTTGCCTTTTTCTGTTGGTTTTTTTTTTTTTTGGATTTCCCACCAGAGAAAACAGGAATAAAAATAAGTGTCCTGCAGATGTCTCTGAATGTTATGTCCACGTAGGGGACTGTTTTAAATTAAAGTTCTTTATTGCTTACAGAAAAAAGACTAATTAAATGTGGTCTAAACTTTAGCTTGAAAAGCGTCATATGTAAAGCCCTCTAGTCTTGATGTAATGTGGCAGAGAATAAACATTTTAACCATATTTTTTCTTTAACATTTCTTGTGAACTCTAAGTTACGAGTAAATCCTACACTACACTCAGAATCTTGAAACTGTGAGGGAGAAATGCATTAAGCTCTTAACTGTGTCCCAGAATCAGGAGGCCCAGTGAAAACCATTTTCAAGATGAAATAAATGAATGCACGATGAACTGGCTTTGGGCTGAAAACGGCTGCCCACCTGATGTCCCACCTCAGTGTACTTAACCCAATTATTTGGACCTTTCTGTGTGGTACTGCCAATCTCAGTTCTAGGCTGTGTCCACAGAAATGAATCATGATGAAAAAAAAAACAAAAAAAAAAAAACATTGGGGTGTTCTACGCGAGATTTTGTCCTGGTTTTAGCATAAGTGGATTTGAGTCACAGGGAGGCACCATTCAGACGTGAGTGGTGGAAAAAATGCTGCTATTATAAAAACGACCGTAGCTAATGGTGGATGTGAGTAGACTATGCAAGTCAGTTGTTTTATCAATCTGGAAAACACTGCACCCCTTCATACCATACTGACAGGGGGTGAGTGGCGGGAGTTGTATGCATCGAGCAGCCATGGGAAAAAAGCAAGGTAATTAGACAGAAAAGCTCGTGAGGGAGAAGGAAGGAGTGGGTCTCATTTTTGACATGTTTCCAGAACAGAGGGAGATTATGATTGTGTGAGCTGCTAATGGGTTTTGAAACTGCCGTCGTTTTCCTGGGCATGCTTCGAGGGGGTTCCGTCTGTGTGGGCCTTCTCCATGCTTAACGCGTTTTTATGGGCGTTTGGCTGTCAAACATAGACAAGCTTATTTTTGTTTTAACAACAGGTTGCCTGCCAAGTGTATGATTATAAATACATCTTTTTAAATAAAACTTAATGTTTGTAAAGTTATTTGCGGTAAAAAGATCTAAAAATGAAACAAACCAGCTCCATTCAAGCATCGTGTTCATCTCAGCGCAGCATAGCCTGAGAAGAAAAAGACAGTGTTTCCTGGTGATGAATCAGTCAGAGAGAAAAACCATCGAATAGAATGTTCCATCATTTAAAAATATACATACAAAAATCCTGTGAGTTTTTCTGGTTTATTCCATTAGGCTCCACTAGCTTTCCCTTTGACCCCAAACCCATGTCAAGATATTGCAAGAAAAATTCTAGTACACGAGTGAAATGAATTAGGTAAATAAACATAAGCAGACATGAGTGTCAGCAGGCACTCATGCGATTTCCCCTGAAAGTTAAATCACAACAGAGAAAAGAATTACAATAAAGCACCCCACATGGCCCCAGTAATATCAATCAACAGTTTTGTAATACTAAAACAAGTTCAGGATGACACAAATTTCTTAGGCACACATATGTGACATGTTTTGTGAAGGGAGGATTAGGGGGAATTTCGATCAAAATAACGTGCTGTACTGAAACAAGTGGCCTACCTTGCTAACACACACAACATAGCATAGCATGCAAATGACTGGTGCTTTTAAACGCCTCAAAAACGAATTACCGAAACCTGTGTAGGACCCTCATCACCCCCCATGGTGGTGACAATGTACAGAGGCAACTCAAAAAATACAATTAAATAAATGAATTAGACATTAGTTAACCAGAGGTGAGTGTGGAGGAGGCAGCTTCTAATAAAAGACAGCTACCTACACATGTTGAAAATATTAATTGCTATTCCTGGGCTTCAGGACAAAGTGTCACTTTTGTGGCAGTTAAGACTGTAACGAAAATGTAACCATGCCAACGCACATGAATCAGTTGACTCTATATTTGTTTTTACTTCAGTTTGGGGTGAAAGATCTGCTGCTTTATATCTTTTTATTTTTGAAAAACTAAATCACAGCCAGCTGGCGGCTGCATTTTGTCAAACAATGCTAGATCTTGAGGAAATAAAGCTGAATCAAGAGCAAACAGCATAACTTAAAGTAGAAATCCAGGCAATACTTCAGACAACACCTCGTTTCACGGATCCTCCCGTGACTAAACTCGGTGACCTTCTGGTCAGACGTCCTCTGACTCGCTGACTGCAGATATCAGTTAACGCAGTCGCATGCCTTTGTCAGTCGTAGACAGTTTTTGCTTCCCTTATCCTTTTATGTAGCTTAAGGATGTAAAAATGTAACGAGTTGGATTGCATTAATGGAGTTAGAGTGAAAGAATAGAATAGAATAGAGTGACTTTACTGTTATTGTATATTGTAAGTGCAATAAAATTCAGTATGCAACTCCTAGAGCAATACTTCTAAACAAGAGACACAGCATGAAAAAATTATACTGTATAAATATATAAAGCAATATAAACATCAAATACAGTAAATTTAAAATTTAAACGCACATAGAGTACAGTATACATTAAACAATAAAATATCACAGAAGAGAAATATAAAGGTGTAAAGTGACACGAATGCCTTGCAGGTATGGTTAAAAGTTATTGCACAGGAGCTGCATGTTACGAACAAGAGCAGAATATCAATGACAACAAGTAATATGAGCGAAAACAAGGCATGTATTTGTACACAGCATGCATTCTGAAGGGGAGGGTCACTGAAGAGGAAACAATGTCTGTCTGGAGTTTACTCGGGTTTTAGATGTCGCACACAAGGGGGGATTTTATGTCTGGAGTATTTGCATATATAGCTGTGTACATCCGAATGCATTTTTGGTGTGTCATTTTTGTTTTGTTGAGTAGGGGGTGGTATTGATTAGTGTCGTTCTTCAGATGGAATAACTGCAGTATCCACATTCGAACCCTGGGGTTATGGAGCCACAAAAGTGATGGATTCCATCTAGGGTGATGGAGACGCTGTCCTCGGTGTGGAGTAACGATTATTTCCTCCTCACGGCTCTTATCTGATTCCCCCCACTCACAAGCCACCGGCTACGACTCATTCACTTTTTAGTGAGTCAGCGGTCGCTGTCTGGTGAAGCTTTTCACTCCGCGATCCCCTTCCATGAAGTGACCCAGGGACTCTGCCAAGGAATGGTCGCCTCTGATATCTTTTTTATTTTGTCTCATCGGCAATCACTGCACGTGCTGTACTCACAATGCCGTCGTTCTTCAGATTCCCAAAGCATAAGGATGACGCTTCACAAGAGCATATCAGAGACTCAACCTGAGGGATGAATTGGGTCACTGAGTGTCTAACCGCAGGACAGATCTCTCAACTACTGACAAAGACACCTGAAACACAAGCACAGGATGTGTATTCTTAGCAGAATGTAAGGCTGTTGTGCTCAATATCTGTTTTGAGAAAAAAAAAAACAATAGTCAACATCATACCTTTAACATAATTTACAATCCTGAAAATAAAATGACATCCAAACCTTTATGGGCACATAAATAGGATTATTATCTGATTTTTCTGTTTTGGACTCTTTCCCACCAATATTCTTCTTTTATTTCCTTAAGCAACATTTTCAACTTAGGAGAGCGTTCCACAAGGAACTTTGATAATTGGCTGCAAAACAGCATACAGCCCTTTGTCCTTGACCTGCTTCTGTCCTGTCTGCTGTATTTCAGCACCAAAAAAATAATCCATGGTATTCCATGCTGATTACAGCTGGAACGCCAACACACACGCGAAGAATAAACCGTGTTCACTTTGTATGAGTTCTTGACTGCTTAAATCAAGTAAATGCTGTTTTAATAAGTGAAAGGGCCTGAAAGTGATACTTCAAAACACTAAAAAGTGATTTTTGATCAATAACGATCTTGCAAAGTCATGCTTGCAAATTTGTGAAGACACGATTGTATTTGTTTAAACAAATATCTGCCTTATGGAAACTCCATACTGAAAGGCTCCCTCTCCACAGACATAAAAAAAGACATATTGGATATCTCAGTATCCACTGACTGGTGTGGGCTTTATTTATTTCATTTCTTGTTACTATACGAGCGACAGACTTTCCCCGTCGGCTACACCGAGGGCCCGACGGCGGCATCATTAGCACTGCTCGCGCCGCCGGTCGCCACGGGAAATCAGGCCGGCTAACAAAGTGGAAAGGCAGGTAGGGCCCCCCCAGGGAGTGGCTAAGGTACGGAGGAACCGGCAGCCGATACGGAGGCGATGTGCTGCTCTCTCGAATTTAAGCACCCCAGTGGTGAGCTTGTTAAACCCAACCTGGAGAAAGGTGTAACTGAAATCAGGACCTGTATATTACCGCTTGCCATGCTAACTCCCTTTGCTACAGCCCCTAGTGATGAGGAGTCCTACATGTAACCATAGACTGAACCTTGTCGGTCTAACTATCAGCTGTACAGCTTTAACTGACTTTAGATGACTTTCACGATTGTGGTGAATGCAGGCTGAATGCAACTGTGATTTTAGCGGCTGGTTTTATTACCTTAAAAGAAGCGTAATTTTTTTTTAACCTCTTTTTAAAATTAATTCAACCTATCAATGTCCTTAGGGCATAGGCCTGCTACATTGCAGGTATGGTTCAGGTTTGAGACTCAGCTTTCCAGACATTGTAAGTTTTGATTTCAGCAGTGGTGGCTCTCTAGGGTGAGACCTTCATGCCACAGACCGCTGTTCTATTTGTGGGAAGCTCCAGAGTTGCCGTGGCAGCGGGACAACACGGCAGACGGTTCTGCTCAAAACCGTACAATCTGAGCTGACCTCTGTAGTTTCTCCGGCCCCTGCGCATTGCCTGCTGCTGCTCCCAGCTCATATCAATGCAGCTGCGAGGTGCATGGCGCATGGATAAGGAATTGCGTCGGTGGGCCCCGGCTCAGCGATGAGCACAGTAGTATCGCGGGCACCGTGGATACACCCCTTGAGACTCCTGAACTAAGCCTGAAAAGTCTGGATAAAGTCCAATGACACACCTGTCACAGCACTGCCGCTTAAATTTATGAGTAATGAAGTCTGCATTTCATGAGGCTTTTCCAGCCCCCCTGAGAGGTTCGTAACAGCACTGGCAGCCGGAATCACACGTCGAACAGAAGATAAGGATGTGCTCTCAAACCCCTGGAGAACACATGTTGTCATAACCTCAGGAAAGGTACTTGAATTACTCCAGCATAACATCCATCTGGATAATTTCATCAAGTTGTAAGCAGCTTTAGAAGCAGTAACAATAATGTTAATTACTGATAAAATAGTAATTATAAATATGCAAGACTTTCTTTATAACCTTATCTTTTTCAGATTTGACCTGCACTGTACTTTGCATTGTCTTTAGGATGTATGGTGAAAGGTTGTTAAATCGATTGCCTGCCACCTCATATTCCTTCATGATTATGCAGACATGAATCCATGCCAAAGAACTTTGGATGCGTCAAGGTATCCCCATCCCATGATGATCAGTCAGCTGTGGGGAGCGCTGTCTGTTATTTCAACACATGGACCTCAAAATAACACGACCTCATCCCCATCATAGATTTAATATCATAACATCACCTAGGAGCAGCTGCAGTGCAACCGGCTGATTATATCACCTATGATTCCTGAGAGATTTCTCTGATCAATATGCACTTAAAATATATGCTTAGAGATAAATGTGTATAAAATGTATATATATATAGAGTATACACATATACATACTGTATATATACACACACCGATCAGCCACAACATTAGCATCACCCCCTTGTAGAACAATTGACTCTTCCCCACAGCCAGGTGGCGCACCGATAAAGGTACAAAAGAGAAAGGCGATATAAAAGGACTGGCACAAGCTAACCAGAAGCAGGTCTATTGATCACTCCAGGTCACTTGTCCATCCTGGCAAACCAGATCCACCCCTTCATGATGAGTATCTACCCCGATGGCACAGGTTGGTTTCAGCAGGTTAAATACCCTTGTCATGTAGTTACGAGTGTGTGTGAATGGTTTGAAGAGCATGATAGTGACCTCGGCTTACAATAGTTGACAAATACACTCCCCTTAGTAGGTGGCATGAACAGTAACCATATGACTTGGCTAGTAGGAACAGGTATATTTACATTACATCTATTTATTTAGCAGATACTTTTTTTCCAAAGTGATGAACAGGTGAGGCAGAAAATAAATAACAAGCATACAGCTGCTAAGGGGCTAAACTTTTAAGGGGCAAGCCAATAACAAGTATAGCTTCAGATCAAGAGCTATTCAAAACTATATCAGCTATTCAAAGAAACCCCAGGAACTGCATCACTGTTTACAACATTTCCCTGTTCTGTGTTAGAGGCAAGGGGTTAAGCCTATCACAGAACAAACAGAAATACCGAAACAAGGAGCTAGGTTCGAGGACAAGGAGGGAATTATAAAGTGGGGCTGCTGCTAGCTTAGCACATTGTGCAGGGCTTGATACTGTTTGGTCTGCCATGACACTCTGCAGAGAATTGGGAAAAAGCACATCTTACAATTACAGACCTACTCTGTATGCAGTTTGCCTTGTTGCCCCACGGATGACCTGTGAGGAATAGGAGACACTCCTCAGTCATAGCAACAGGGAGCCAGCTTCCTTGGTTAACCGCTCTGACGATCCCACCGCGTGCCAAATGCAATTTGCACGTGCGCCCCTACGAAGGCAGTCAGGAGCCCTCAGCCTCAGATTTACATCTAATTCAATTCAGTTCAATTCAATTCAGTGCAATTCAATCTTCTCACTCCAGCCCAATTCAATTGGGGTATCTTAAGACCACCTTAGTTCACCATGACTCCGATGAACTTTGCTTATTGCTAAAGGTGACTTTTTCTGGCGACAGAAAAAAAAAAATGTCCCACATTAAATGAATCACTCCCCTCTTTTCTCCACAGCTTGCTGGAAATTAAAAAAATATATATATATTAGTCTTGGTATTAAGGTAAACCCAACCTCCATCTCAAAGGAAAAAAAAGACATTGATAAATTGTATCAGCTCTGGAACTGTTCACAAAACTGTCAGTTTGTCACTCAAGCTACCTCTGTCTGAAAATCATGACATACATCATGAGAAAAGAATACAGAGGTCAAATTTATAATTGTTTATATAACAGTGGCAAATTTACTGATAAACATCATGAATTTGGAACGCAATGTGCACTTATTTAGGTTACAGCTCTTGATGTGGGTTATGCAGAAAGCATATTATTAAACTCCAGGGACTCTAAAAGGGTATTAGCTAATGTAGATTGTCAGGAGAGGAGGAGCAGGTCAGGAGGGTGGAGAGATAAAAATTTTCAAAAGAAGCACAGGTCAGATATTTGGAGAGATGTTGATTGAAAAGGAGCAGGTCAGGAGGGTGGAGAGATGTAGATTTTTTGGGGAGGAGGTCAGGAGGGTGGATTGGAAATTCAGGTCCAAAAGTGAATTAGTGGGTGCTGAAGAAAGAGATTTGGAAATACTGGAGCAGATGGCAGTAGACGATCTTCACCTTCTGCAGAAGAGGCTGTTAAGGCCCGACAGAGTGATCTGCTCTTGCTGGGCTAATGGAGATGGTACGACAGATGGATGGATTGTTCACTGGGAGAGTAAAATCACGGGGAATTAGATTTCAAAGTACTATTATCTTACCTGGCAGGAGATCAAAGGACAAATCACCTCACTTATCATAGCCTGAAATCCAAAACGGCATTGTAGTGGGGTGGGGGGGTGGGGGGGGATCAGTACTAACCTTACTGTAGATGAGGTTAATCCAGTGACACTTCTGGAAAGATAAAATTAATCAACTGTACATATTAACTTGATGCTGTGCTTTGTCTTAGCGACTAATAGATTTGTGGCACAAAAAAGCAGGAAAAGCAACTGCCACTAATTACAGTCAGAGGAGAATAAAGGCTGAGAAATGATGTCGAATTAACTGTGCTTCCAAATCCCTTTATCATCGAACAATTCCATCATTAGTCTGGCTCCTGTTGTGGGGAGAGGTGTTTTGGACAATGGATTACGCTGACGGAAACTGCAGGCAGCACACGCAACCGTATGTGGCTGATTTCAGATGTATCAATACAGGTATATATACTGTATATATGTATTGATGTCTTTGCCAGTATGATTTTCTTAATCAGGTAGCTCTTCAGGTTTACATCTTCGGGGTTGCGTGTGCAGTTGTGGGCAGGTCATAACCAGTGCTTTTCTGGTACAGTACAAAGTTAGCAACAATTTGTAACTAGATGCACAAATTATGTCTGCTATGCTGATACGGCACCCTCCAACTCAGGGTCCAGTTATATTACAAGTCTGAAAAATATGAACTGTTTGCACATTGTGATAGTAGCTATGAATATATTTTGGCTTTGTTGAATGTAAAACATTTTCTCAATAAAAATTTATGCTATACCAAACACCCTATATGATGCAAAAAAAGCTTAATTAAGAGTTATATATATAATTTAAAATTGAAGGTAATGGCACAAGAAACTGGTTTTAACAGGTTTCCTTCACGTGGACTGGCTTGCTCCTGTGGACGCAATGCAAATCAGGGACTCACTGGGCAGTTATCTTTGACCAGAATCTTGTCAAGGGTATTTTGGCCTAACTAACCTCTGCTGTAACAGATCAGCTCAGAATCACTGCAGCCCTAACTGAAGAACTGTCCCCCAAAATGTCTTGTTTCAGGACGCCTAACAGAACTGAGCGATGCAGGATCTCACAGGTGAGGAACAGGGCTGCTTACTTCATATTTCAAGATTGTGCAAAAGTGAGGTGAGAGGAAAAGGAGCAAAGACCTGAAATACCCAAACGGATAGCAGATAACGGCAAGTCAGCCAGGATGGACAAGTGCGATGGATCTAAAGAGAACAGAATGCATTAGCATATGCGTTTTGTTTGGACGACAAGGTAGAACCAGTAACTACCTGGTCAGCTGACTCTCCCTGCCTCAGTGGTCAGATACCGCCTTGCCCATCTTGATGATTACTACTTCGATCAACATTTCACTTTTTATATCTTTTCCAACTCATTTCCCTCAGCCAAGGGCTCAGGCACGTGTTTGAAGCCCCTTTCAGAGTCACTTTCCAACGATCATAATGTTTACGCTCTATGCTACACAATTTTCCACAGGGAATGGTGGGTGGGGTGATGTCAGTCTTTGAGAAGACCTCATACTGCTGTTTTGCCTTCCTGTGATATCCATAAATCCTAGCTGTGAATATATTCTTCCACCTTTAATTTAATATTCGGAATATTGGTCACATGCCTGCCAGGGTAAGTAACATTTCAAACCAGCTATGGAGTCACAATAGGAACTAACACTGTGCAAAATAAATGATCATGCCAGCTACCCTGAGACTGTATGCACTAATGTTGTGCAATGTTAACCCACACAGAAGTTTCTGCTGTGGAAACTTCGGGTCTCTCTGGGTAACAGGCTTCTGCTGTCTCTCCGCACCAAACATCACAGTTATAGGGAGGGCGTGAAACCGCATATGCGTTTAAAAGGAAATCATACAAACATCACATTTCATTTAAACTGGTTTTATTTTAAGTTAAGTTATCATTTGCTGGGTTTATACAGAGTTCAAAATTCCACAGAGCATGCTTGTTGGGTTCACCAGCTAACAGTTGGGGCCAATAAGACAAGAAAGGCAGGTAGCGCAGTGGTTTAAGGATGCTGACATGCAATCAGAAAGTTGCTAGTTTGCAGGAGGTGACCTGCTGTTGAACCTTTGTTGTAAAAGGCAGAATCTGTTTCAATGCAAAGACACTGTGACAGAAATCCACACAGCAGTGCTATGAACAAATCATGATGCAGAAAACACCAAGACTGTACACACTTCCTCTGGAGGTGAAAGAACAAATCATTTGTATAACATTATTCTACAATTACTATTTAAATGATCTAATGAAGCTCTGATGTTTGCAGAATGTAATTTGTTGTTTTTTTTACCCATTAACAGGTAAGCATGGAAATGTTGGTTAACCTGTGTTAGATATAACTGTAAGCCAGGTAACTGTATTCATTCCTACTCTGTAATGAAGGTCAAAGTTTCATGGATAGGAATGAAATTTTCTGGAATGGAACAGTGTGTTATGAGGGGTTATCTATCACAAAATAGTCCCCTGAACAGAAAGAGGTGAAAGCTGTAATTCTCGGGCTTTCTTTTTTTTTTCGAGGTTTGTGGCTGGGGTGATGTCCTTACAGTTTCACGACATCATCTTGCTGCAGTGTGACACATATGTCATATCTCACAGAGGAACGGGGAATCAGGTGCAGTACCTTCCTTTTACTCTCATTACTGGCTGAGGGTTCCGCTCCTGAAGTGTTTAGGAGTTTCGGCTGCACGACATGTGACAGAACGAGTGATGACAGCTCTATAAATATCTGAAAAAGATCAATTTCCATTTCTGCATGTGGAATCAACGAGAGCATTTGTTCAGTAGAAGAGGTGACGGTGTTGGAAACTGGGATGGCAGCTGTGGAGTGTTTCTTTCAGTAAGAGCACGGTTCGAGCATGTCGGGGGATACTAGAAGCAGGTAAAGTCTTCTATGAGATACAGATTATATGAAAACAGTGATATGAATCTGAAAATTCGAGGCAAGACAAATAGTGTCCAGCGTACATGCCAACTTCAGCAATTTTGTCAAATTGTGAACTTTTGGCCTTGACGATTATAAGTTGCTTTACATGCACAATATGGCCAAAAGTATGTGGACAGCTGCCTGTCCAAAATCTCATTCATTATCAGGAAGCTAGTCCTCTCTTTGCTGCTCCTCTCTGATGGCTTCTTATTAGATGATGGAACATTGCTGTGAGGATTTGCTGCCATTCAGCCATAACATCATTAGAGAGGTTTGGGTATCAGTGTTTGATAATCAAGTATCTTTCTGTTTGTGAGGCCTACCACATTAAAACTGAACGCTTGTTGTTTTTACAAGTTTGCACATCTCAATCACTTCACTTGGAGTTAAGCAGTACAGAGGTCTGATACTGACTGGTTAGAAAGGTGGCATCCTGTGATGGTGCTACGTTGAATGTCACTAACCTCTGCTGTATGACCCATTCTGCTGCCAGTGATTGTTGCTGGAGATTGCATGGCAGTGTACTTAATTATACCTGTGACAGCAATGAGTATGGCTTAGCTAACCCAGTACAGATGGATGTCAACACTCCTGTTAATTGATGTCAACATAGTATTGGTTATCCATATATAGTAATGATGGTGCCTCTAGGACTCAGCTGAAGCAGGCTGATCACACACGGTTCTGCTACTCTCCCCGATCTCTTGATTAGGCATGGTTGCTGAGCTTCACGCTACCACCTGAAAAATCATCTGCAACCAGATTAGCGAGGACCAAAGCTTATTACTTAAAGCTCCCTTTACTTCATGTGCAGGTGCATTACTGCCATTCACCCTCCCGTCTCCCATCATTTCTGTAGACAGACCAGGCAAGGAGTGAAGATACTAGGTGTTGTCTAAGCAACCCTGTGATACCACGTCATGGCACCTGACCTTCCTCCTGACCACTTTCCCTCCAATTACCATCTCCCTGTCCCTGGCTTCTCCTCTCTCTTCTTTGCTTGTGCTCATGCCTCACCATATTGTACATATAGATGTTCCTTCCACTAGATATTCGACCAGAAGGTGAAAAAGTGCTTCAAAATTTAAAGGTATTTTAGCTTTTGTAGTCATCTTTACAAATAAAAGTGACGTTTGAAGAATCGAGACTTTCACTTAGATGTGCACATAGACATGCATCATGAGGACCTCCACATGATGGGTTAGAAACATCAGGAGATTACTGCAGTCTGTGGCACACGCCCACTTAAGTACATAAGATGGGAGAAAGAAGATTACAGAACAGTGGATGGGATTACTGCTTGCTGTCAATCACTGCCTGCTTCCTGTTGGGGACAGTTTTGCATTTTTGCCAAACATACACAGATGCAGGAACAGCCATAATCCTTCAATGCCTCTGATTGACCCCGAGCCAGCATTAGGATGCATAGCCTCTGATGGAATGCTTCAAAATTGATTAGGTACATTTATATATACATCTAATAATATACACCTCAAAAAGCTTTCAGGAATGGTGATCAAATGATAACCCTAATCAAATTTCAGACCATGTGACACTGTCTCAGTGGGATTCTCAAATTCCAATATTCCCGTCTACTCTCATCTTCTAGCAACCTCTTCTAAGTAAGAGATCCGAGAAAAAATATCTGTAGGACCCGATCGCCTCCTGACAATCCAACGAGAACATGTCAAATTACCCCACTTGGAGGGTACAGTGAAGAGGAAGAATTTCTGCATATGGAAACTGAATAGGTCCCATAAAATCTAAAGATCTTAGATAATGGCCATGACAGGTTTGAGGAGATGGAAATCCTGCTGTCTCAGTCTGAGGGTTTACCGTCCCCCCCCACCAACTCTTCAGTAATCCACAAGGGCAGCTTACATCTAACCACCCTTGGTGCCCACTTAAGGCAAAAATCAATTAACAAATCCTCCAGCTGTGAAGATGTGAAAACATGTCACTCAGGTGTTTTTTTTTCTGCTGGTAGAAATCTGACAATAATAAAAATACGTGCAAATCTCATACACATTGGCTAAAGGCAGTTTATATATACAACCTACAAAACATGGGGCTAAATGCCAGACTTGTCAAAAGACCTAAAAGTGATTTGTGCAATTGGAGATGGTAAATAGTGCATTTGTATTATATGTCAGTAGCTCTGGGGTACCCTGAGAGAGGAGACCAATGTGTTGGATTTTTTCATGAAAAATTTCAAGAGACTATTCAGATTGAGTCTCAAGGAAGTTTAAATAAATAAAATTAGATATTAAAAAATTATGATGGAAGGGTGGCATTACAGCTCAGTGGGTCACACTGATGGCCCAGACCTTCAGGGAGAGGGGCTTTAGGCCCTTGCGTAACCCTGACCAGGATAGGCAGTTAGAAAAAGGGTGGCTGGCCCAGCGAATTCCATTCCACATGGTAAGCAGGTGTGTGGTTACCAAGCTCTCCACTTCTGGGGCTTATATAAGGTGACAGCTGATTCCATCTGTGGGATGATCTGAAAATTCACTACATTATTTATATCTGTCATTTCACATTTCACACTAATTCTGTGTGGCTTTCACTGCCTTCGGTTGTCCTTTTCCTCTATGTGCTGTTTATAAACCACAACTTCAGTTTTTAATTCAATCAGGTAAAGTGACATTCAATTGGCATCCCACCACACGGGGGGGCGGGGGGGCGGGGGGGCTACAGTTTTCTGAACTAAGAGCCAAGAATCTTTGCAAGGTGCATTGTTTCTGACCATCTGCTGATATCTTACATTTCTGGGGAGAGGGGACGAACTGCTGGATAGTTATATAAAATGTAGAAAGGTCTGCATTTTATCTTGCAAAACTCTTTACAAATGCTGGAAAACAGAGCACTGATTAGCACATACAGGGGGAGATTGGCAGGAAAGGGATGTATCACTAACAGGAAGATTCATGCCAATACAGTCAGCATAATAACAGATTACAAACAGGATGTCACATTAACTCTGAGGATGTTAACTCATTGCATATTTTTTTTATATTTCCAATTTTAAAAATGTTTCAATTCCTGCTCACATTTCCTAGCCTATCTGAGAGTGCTCCTAACCCTGTGAGCCCTTTGCTAAAGAAAAACACAAAGATACATTCTGTCAGCTGGCCCGAGAGTTCGAGCCAGAGAGAAATAAGAGATTAAAACTGAAGCAAGCATGTAAAAGAAGATGGACAGAGCAGGGGGTGACCCCAAGAGGGTGTTTGTGGGTATGATCCTAAACCTAAACCTGTCCTAAGGTTCCTAAATCTGCCTGGATGTTGTTTATCTCTGTGTGAATTATTTACAACAGTATTAGTACAATTGTATGTAAGATTACTATTACAGTACACTGATTGCACAATTCTTAGGCAAAGTGAGTTCCTCATGATTAATTCTATCGTTGAACAAACACAATGCTCTCAGTCAATCCA
>JAACJT020000105.1:15981899-16016199 GCA_009936485.2 Gymnarchus niloticus | reverse complement strand
GTAGTGGAAGCAATGAACATGAGTTTGGGCAGGCTTCGAGAGGCGGTGGAGGACAGGGCGGCCTGGTGTGCTGTGGTTCATGGAGTCACGAAGAGTTGGACACGACTGCGTGACTAAACAACAACAAATCATCCATTGTCCAAGACCTCTAAAAATGCATAAAACATTTTCCCACCAAGCAACGACTTTAAGAATTCAACGTGACAAATACAGTTTCTTGTACCCGCATATCTGCGGCTCTTACATTCGTGCTGGCAGATTTTAGAGTTTGAAACAGCGCCGCCACGTCACTCAAAATTTCGGCTTGAGAAAAAATGAACACGCCCAAGACCCATAGGGTCAGGTTTTCAATCCCCCCCAATTTAGAGACAAAGGGCAACAAAAACCAATTTACTGTAATGCCAACAGTGCCTCTAGCTAACTCGCTTTACTGGATTAAGAGCCACAAACCAAATCTAAAGATTACAGAGAGCCATTCATCCGTGCTAAGAGTTCATATGTGTTAACCTTGTTTTCCTTTGAACCATACATTTAAAAAGCTTCTCTTATCTTTGGTAGAAGTTTTCTTATAGTTACAATTTGAAGAAAGCAGCCTCCACTTTTATGTTTTGATTCAATATAAGATATGCTGTAATACAAAGTATCTATACTCATCCACTTTAAGCTTCTAAAACCTTGACTTATGTGCCTACTTAGTTCAAATTAGACAAGAGCATATAACAAAGGAATAATCTGAGTCATTGCCCTGTTGAAGTCCAAGGATCGCCCAGAATCGGCTGTCTCTCTACCACATCTGACCAAATGACCGATCATCTGTAAGTGGACTTGTAATTTACCATCTTCACCAATCATTTCCTTATTGTTTTTAAATTGAATTTTAAAATGCAACACAAAGCACACGTGTATAACTGACATGTTGCCAAACATCCATCCATTTGTTTTTTATTAACATACCACTATTCAAGCATGCACTCATGATCTCTTGCTAAATAGTTTTTAAAATTATTTTGAAAAGCTGCAGTACTGTTTGCAAGACAGCAGTCATCACCAGTTGTGTTGGAGCAATAGTCTATACACAAACTATGTGAAAGAAAATTGTGCATGAATCAAGATATAAACAGGTTACACACTGAAATGAACTTTTCTGTTAATACATTAATGTCCATTTCTATGCTGAAATGAATCTTCTGATAATCAAAAAGCTGGTAAATAAAATCGCTCTTCATCATTACTGTGGACTGTATAAAAACTCCCAAACGAGTATTAACTGTACCTGGAATCCTTTCCAAAGAACTTTGACAAAAACAAAAGGCAGATTTATAAAAAAGGAGAAAATGTCAATGCTAGAAATATCCAGCAGATTTTTAGTTGAATGACTTTAAGCCTGTCAAAGTAAATGAGAACTTTCCTATTGATATGCCAGCTTCAAGCTTGTGTCAGGGACAGACACGGATCAACAAAGTCGTGCTTACACCTCCCAAAGGGAGTTGCATTTGTTGAATGTCACACCAAGAGACAGCAGCACATACAGGGCAGGTGGAGCGGGACACGACCAGGCAAGGTTGCATGGTCCTGGGAGACGGTCATTCCACTCAGCAGGTAGAGGTCTTCCTCATCAACGGCACTGCCCATTCTGCTCCAGAAGCTTATCCTGCAATGGGCCCAAAAGTCCTGTTTTTCCCCCTTCCTGGCTTGCTCCTGCTTCTTTGCCCCTCTGAGAGGCTAATTGCCAACTGATGCCAGCTGTGGCTCTTCCCGCAATCCACCCCAGTTGTGTATCCAATTAAAGTGAGCCATAGGCTCTGGTGCTGAGGATCGGGAGATCAGGGGGCGTGGCACCCCCCAGATTGCCATGCTTGGCTTTGAGATGATTATGAAATATAAAAGAAGAACTGGAAGTGGCTGCATACCACCTGATGTGATGTTAAGGGCAGTGAGGCAGGTGAAACTTGAAAAGGAACCTATCAGGAGAATGACATGGGATTTTAATATTAATGACCGCACCCTGGCTCGACACTGGGAGAAGTTCACAGAAGATGGAACAGAAAGTCAGGCAGTCACCACAGCTACTTTATGGCAGATTTTTAGCCAGTGCTGGCTCCTCCCAAGGTTTCTTCCTCTTGAGGGAGTTTTTCCTTGCCACCGTCGCCTTTGGCTTACTCTCTGGGGACTGTGGGCCCGGGACTACGTAAAGCGCTTTGTGACCGTGCTCCGTGTTAAAAGCGCTATATAAATAAAATTGAATTGAATTGAATTGAATTGAATTGCTTGGAGCTGCAGGTTCAGGAGTGTTGTATGAGATTAGCTGACAGCTTCACTAGTCTATCACCAGGTGACATGAGAAAACTAGCCTCCCAATTTGTGGTAGTGCAAGAGTTGTAGTTTCTGTCAACATGGGCTGACAATGAAAAGGTCTGCAATGACTGACAATGATTGCCACATGCCAGTTGTGACCCAGTCCTGGTACCTATTAGCCCCACTTTACCCTTACCCAGCAATGCCAGCTCTGATCACCAACCAACTCCAGACATAAAAGCTGATCCTGGAAAAGTAGCTAGCCAGCAAAGAAAGAAGAAAAACCTCCTGCTCTCACTAACACACCAGTAGGGCTGCAACATTCTGTGAATTTTCAAAGTTGGAAACTTTCCATGGGAATTAATGGGAATATATGGGAGTTAATGAGAATAAACTGGAAATTTGCAAAATTGCAGGCTAGCCTATAACAAGGAATTTAAATGTGGTTGAAAAAAAAAATCTTGCAGCATTATCTTGGTTAAAACAAAATGTTTATATTTATGTTTGTATATTCCCCAGCTTAACCCATGGAAAGTTTCTGGAAATTTTCCACCTCTTTGCAACTCTACACACTAGTGAAGGAGGCACTTGAAGCTGAAGGGAAAGAACAACCAAAAAAAAAAAAATCTGTACCTATGAAAAGGAGGGAGTCTAAATCAACGAGGAAGAAAATGGCGGCTAAAAAAGAAAAGACTTCATATGACTCTTCATCAGATAAAAATAAATGTTTGGTCCTTGTTTGCATGAAGCCGTTCTCCAATAGCCCTCCCAAAGTGATTTGGGTCCACTACAAGGAATGCCCAGCAGTGGACCCAGATGAGTGCACCCTAAGTCAGATTGGCCTATACGAGAATAAAAATCTATGTTATTTCAATGTTTCAAATGCCCTGCTTTAAAGTTTGCTTGTTGTTTTTAGTTCTTGCAATATCCAATGCGACATCTTATCTTACATAATGTGACAGCTTACTCACAGATGGGGCAAATTGGCACAATCACACACAAAGTTAATCTAAGGTATTCCAGAAATTGTCCACACGTATCTCTTTTTCTGTGACATAATCCCACAAAGTGACCTGCAGACAGAAAAAGGTTTTTCACTTTGTTCAGTATAGAGACTTACTTATGTTATGTACCCCAACTAATTATCGAGATAAATTATTGACTCATTTCCCCCATCTGAGAATAATATGCCAAAATTCTTGAGTTATTCACATGTCCACAGATTTCTGCATTTCAGTAATTTATACATCACCTGGCAGCATTCTAGTCTTCATACTCAAATTTTGATTCAACTTAATCTGATTATCGAAAACCTTATAATCCAACATTTAAAAGTGGCACTACCCTGACTGTCCACAGTTAAATAAATAAGTCATTTTGCTCCCTTGCTGTCAGTGCATACAGATAACTGTTCTAATTATACTGCCTTTCACTTGTCAGGTTTAAATTGTCCCGAGGCTGTTTAATATTTAAGTTAGAAGACAGTTTTCTTTCTACCAATTGGCTAACAATCTGACAAAGAAATGGTTAATGCTAAGTGCTACTTAATACAGAAAAAAACAGCAAAATCATAATTCAGACATTTAATGGTCAATGCGACACTATGACAGCTGAGCTAAGACATCAAGCGTGAAGGACAGTGTCTGACCTACACTGTAACATGTGCACAATTTGAATAGTTCCAAAATGACCTTATTCACTTTCCTTTATATAAGCAAGGCTGGGTTAACATTTTCTCCTTATAAATTAGCCACCATCTGGTGTATCTCAGCAAAGTGTAAAACACCCCAACAGAAAGTGCAATCATCTTAAATGACATTTTGAGACTTTTACTTTCTATTACATACATCTAACATCCAGGTTCTATGCAGTGTCTGGGTCATATATTTCATGAAATTGGCTCCATAGTCTATTGCTTGGCTTAATGATTTGTATCAAAAATCAAATTGTAATTAAATGCTTTGTAGAACTATTTGAAGTGGCGTTTTTCTAAAAATTTTAAGTAAAAATGATGGGAATTTTTTTTTTTTGCATTTTTCCTTGTATGCTTATTAGTAATCATAAAGATGATAGTGAAATGGTTTTCACATATTTACATGCACATATAAACAATTATACATCAGTGGCATTAAATATTTCTTTAATGAATAATTTCAGGCACTAAATACACAAAAGAACATGAATTATGCTTAAAAAGCTGCATAGACTGATGTAGAAAGCAAAATCTTACAATAAAAACCATAATGGGGGGGGGGGGGGGGCTAAAGACGGGCCCTGTTTTGATTACAAAGCCTGAAGTATTAATTATATTTTTTTAATGGTCAGACTAAGCAGCAAAATCCGTGTGACAAGATAAGTCATTTAACAACTGAGGTTACATTGCCTTGTACTTAATGTATTAAAATATGTACAGTATGTCATTCTGTACCTGAGATGATACATTTAGCTGAAATTATTACCTGTGTCGGATGGGTGTCTGATCTTATTTAGATCTTTCACAAAATAAGAGGTATTTTTTATAATGACCACTGCACATTAAATTAAATCAATAGCACAATAATTGTCAATAAGTAAAAAATAAGGAAAAATGTTTTGAATACAGTCAAATGTTTAGGTATCCATACATACACTATGACATGGCCTTGTTTTTTTTTTTTTTTTAAATTATAGCCCAAGACCATCCATCCATCCATCCATCCATCCATTCATCCATCCATCTTCAAACTGCTTATGCAGGACAGGCTGGAGTCTATTCAAGGCAAGACAGGACTGGGTACAAGACATGGTGAGACACAAGCACACACACACACACACACACACACACACACACACACACACACACACACACACAAAATCCCACTCTATACATATAGGGAGTCCAATTAGTCTAATTACATGCCTTTGTATAGTGAGGGGAGACAAGAGCGCTCAAAGACAACCTGTGTGACACAAAACATCATGTTTATGTCCAAGAGTGTAAGCAAAGCAGGTCATGTTTTGATATTCAAAGGTTAAGGAAGCACACTTGGGAGAAGAGGAAATTATAGATAAATAGGCATATGAGTCATCCAGCACTATACCTTTTTTTTATTTTGCGAAGTTCAGTTCAGTTTATGAATTCACTCAAAAATTCAGTTCCGCTGGGGCTAAGATTATAACTATTAAAAATAAATGTGAGATGAGGCCATATGAATTCAGCACTCTGACGAGCTGCATTCGTCTTGCTTTCACCTCTGGTCATCTCTCCGCACAGTCGTACAACATTCTGTCTCTCTGCAGACCTGACTACTTCTTACTGCTTACAGAAGGAGACCTGGTGCATACAAGCTTTGTTTGTCTGTCACTGTAATTAGATTTCTTTTGTACACATCTCAGTTACAGCGAATGCGACTTAAATTGCCTTCTGTTGTTTTTCACCATGAGAGTTTCACCATGACACTTTATCTGGATCAGAAATCAACAATGCATGCTGCGTCCTGTGGAGTTTGCTCCATCAAGCCTACACACAATCTGGTTTGCACAGTCACATTGCATGTTTAATTGCTTAGTGGATGTTTTTATTCACCCATCCATCCATCCATCTGTAACTTCTTATCCACGTATAGGCCAAAGTGAGCCTAGATCCTATTTCAGGAAGCGCAAAAAATGAATCATGGCACACAACTGGCAGAAAGGTATTCTAAAACTTTGCACTAACACAAGCATACCCTACGAGCAATTTATAGACATAAACTGCATATTTATAGACTGCAGAAGTAACCCCATATGAAAATGAAGAGAGCACACACACAACTATGGGTGGGAATGGAACTCACAACATTGGATTGCTACACTTGTTTTCCTTCCACACATACACACACGCATGTAAATACATTTATTCTTTTTTTAAGCAGTTCAGGTTTAAGCAGAGTCCCCTCTTGGGATTGGGACCAGCATCTTTTGTTTGCAGGTCCCAGCGTTTGCCCACTAAGCTATGGATCACCTCGTCTTGATCACTGCATTTACCTGAGGTGTTATGGGCCTGAACTGGTTGTAGCGGTAGAGGTTTATCTCCCTTCGGTCTGGCTCACAGCTGAAGTGCAGAGCTTCATTGCCATAGACTGCAAAGGCCAGGACAGCTAGGAAGAACATGCACACGGAACCGAAGAAGAGGGTGTGGAACTGGCCAATCACCGTCGGTGGCCTGAGCGAGCGAGCGAAAGAAAGAAAAAGAAAGAAAGAAAGAAAGATTAACTCTAGTAAACAGGGTTTTGGAAAACATATGTAGGACAAGAACATCCAAAATATTTTGACCTGGTGCTGACCTTCAAACCCTTTAAGTAACTAAATGGGATGTTATAGAAGCACTCTAAATTAATAGCTAATTCTTTATCTTAGCACACGCTTACGTTCTAATCTGTGATGCAGGCAATTAAATCCTTGCTAGTGACATTTGCACAGCTCTCTGGTATACTAAAAAGGACCTATTAGAGAGCAGTAATTGATCAATTAAATGTCAGGGCAGAGAAACATTGGCATGGTCTTTAGGCGAACGTTGCGCATCATAAAAGTTTCATCATAAAAGCAAACATCTACATTGCATTCTTTCCTCCGTCTCTGCTGTGGTATACATTATCATAGAAGAAGAAATCCATCACCAGGGTCTGAGGCAAATTGTGAAGAGTTTATCAATTTATACTTGAATTAGGTGCAAACTGATTACTTACACATCCTTCATAAAAATTTTTGATGTAGTTTGAAGACATGGCTTTCCTCCATTTTTCTCGGGTCTGTTGTACTATGTCGTTTGTACCTCATTGCCGTACAGCCATCATTCGGCAAACCGGAGCCCTGATGCTGCAGCTCGGAGCGATCTTTTGGTGTTGAAAGTCAATGTCTGTGCACATTTCTATTTTATGTGGGGTGCCTTCATTTTCCTGGCCCAGTACAAAGAAAACAACTAAAAGGAAAGACAAAGGCTAGTCTGGGTGTAATCCCTGCTGAACCCCGTCAGCGAAAAAGCAGCTCTTGCACTGCACAATGAACCCAGAGTGAACACGCCGCAAAACACAATGCGGACGTGGCTTTTAAGACTGGATCATTAGAAAGTTACCTATAGCGGGAGAGCTGAGAATGACAGTCTCATTACCCGATGTGCATTCAAACAAGGGCATAGGTTTGGCTTGAAAGTTGGTAGTTAAATAAAATAACTGCAAGCAATTACTTCAACTGTGCATGTGTGAATGAGGGTTGGGATCCCAAATAATTGCTTTAATGCTGCAGGAGTAAAAGTTAGTAGAGAGAAGTTTGGACATGTCACTACCATCCCTACCTAAATTTGTTGCATTATTATCATTATTACAAAGAATGTAAACATTTTCTGCCACATTTAATATTTTGGCTTTAATCCTTAACCAGTCTGACTTAAAAGGTGATTCCAATATTAAAATAAATAAGAAGTACTTTTATTTTAAAAATATTACGTTTTGTAAAAGTGCATTTTATAAAATATGGTTTTAAGAACAGATTAATAAATAGAAGTTGCTCTTTGATGTTTTATCTAGCCAGTACACTCCACAGTGCAAGACCTTGTCCAAGATCGACTGGTGAGTTCTCCTTCCACGCAAACTACAGAACTACGAAGTGATTTTGTGGCATATTGACCTGATGACAGTCGCTTCTAATTTTGTTTATTGATGCAGGTGATAAGTGACTGTGTATCCACGAACACCCATAAGGCACAGGGGGTGTTTCTCCAAAGATGTGTGCCCAAGATCTGGCTCTGACTAGACTGTTACTTAAATTTTTCAAATATCAGGTGTCAGGAGTTTTGGATAGAAGTTCTACATGATTGCACTCGGTCAGTTATGTCTAGTAGCTCCTTGGCTTAGTTACAAAAACTGGATGAAAAGACAGGAAGAATGAAAAGTAATGTCGCATTTGGTTTCTTCTTTTTTAACCAATTTGTATCCGTAGATTCAGTTCACGTCACGTGCAAACACACAATTTAATTTTTACTATTGCCTGTTGTTTGTAATTTTGCACTGTCCTGTCGTATGCACTACCTTATGTCTATGCCCTGTAACCCCCCCCCACTACCCCGCCGTCTGTGTTGCACTGTTTTTATTGTAAATCTGTACTATGTTTTTGACCCCATGCCCTGTCCCCTCCCCTGCAACTACGGCGTAATATTTTCACTGTGCTCTCCGGAACACGTGACAATAAACTTGACTTGACTTGAAAGAAATACCCTGTATACTCTCTAGTCCAGGGCTCTCAAACTCCAGTCCTGAGGGGCCGCTGTGGGTGCAGGTTTTCATTCCATCTAATTACGGCTTTTACGTGAACCCCTGTCATTTAATCATGCCCTCCGTTATTCCATATTTACTGTGTCAGTCAGCATATTCTCAGCGGGGTTTAGTTATCTTTTAAAGATCTTTTTAAAGGGTGAGATGTTGCTTCTTAATATCCCTCTCATTTATGTATTTGTTGTTAATTATCGCAGCAGTGGAAACACAAATTAGGTCATTGGTGCACTTTAGGGCCTAATGAGCAGCAAAGACCTAAGGCAGCGCTTCCCAAACTTTTTTCTCCCATGGCACACTATTTACTATGAAAAAATCTCACGGCACCCCAACATGACATTAAGCATACGCAAGTCACAAAATAACAGGTTTTGCTGTTTATTGGGCATTGGCCCATAGGCTACTTATTTTTATTGTGAAACATGGGTTTGGTCGCACATAATAAAGGGATTCTGGCTGGTACATACTGATGAGAGGTAAACCCAGAGGCTCCTCATCCATGGCTCTCAGTCTCTCTTTCTTTTTGCTTCTGATGAGCGAAAGGCTTGAAAAGCTGAGCTCGCACAAGTAGGTAGTAGAAAAGGGTTTCGATATTGCAACTGCTCCGTCTGAGATGATCGGATACTCCACTTTACCAAAAACTATCCAAGGGGCTGTCACTGAAGAGGATTTTCATACTACGGTCCTCCCTCATTTCAATGAGCTGTTCTTGCATTTGCAAAGATAAGTTTCCTGTTGAGAATTCTTCAAATGGGTCACGGACCCTGTCAAACTCTTCGCTCGAGGCTGAGGGGAAATAGAAGGCGAATTTCTCTTCAAGTGTTTTTAAATGCTGAGCGATGACCACACAAGTCAGTTGGAGGCACACTGGTGGAATGTCCCGTGTGAACGAGAGGAAACATTTCCAGTGTCCCCTTTGAAACATACTCTCACGACAGGCCGAGTTTGGAGCAAAACCCTCGGAGTTCGTCAGTGCTCGTTAGGATGTTTTCCTTCCGACCCTGCATGCGGACGTTTAGCTCATTCAGGTGTCGGAAGACGTCGGCCATGTACGCCAGCTATGCACACCGCTGTCCATCGGCAAACATCTGTGCATAGTTGGGCTTTTCTGTGGTTACGAAATATCTCAATTCCTCTCTCAATTCGTAGACGCGAGACAAAATTTGCCACGTGAGAGCCAACGGACCTCCATGTGCAGCAGCAGTGTCTGATGATGTGCCCCCATCTCCTCGCATGCGAGTGCGAACAGGCAGCTCTTCAAAGGTCTTGCTTTAATGAGGTTGACAATGTGCCCCACATCCTGCAACACATCAGACAGCTCTATTGGTAAAGTCTTAGTCATGAGGGCCTCACGATGCAAAAAGCAATGCGTTGTCAGTACATCAGCATTTTTCTCTTTGACCCGGCTGATGAATCCCTTCGTTCTCCCCAACATGGCAGGGGTCCCATCCGTGAACACACCTACGCAATCTGTCCAATTTAGTCCCCATTTCTTGAGATACTCAGATGTCACCTGAAACATTTTCTCGCCTGTTGATTTCTCTGGCAATGGGCTATGAAAAAAATAATTGTCCTTAATGCTCCCCATCAACATATCTCATATTTGCAAGTAGCTGTGAATGCTCACTGACGTCCGTCCTTTCATCCGGCTGCAGTTTTGCATTTTTCCATGCTGTCACAACACTCTCTATGTCTGCCCACATATCTTCAATGTGTCTGATAGCTGTATTATTTGACAAGGGAACTTTTCAGATTTCTCTAGCAGCTTCTGGCCCTAAAATTGTGCTCATAATAGCTTTGCAAGCAGGCAAGCTTAAAGATTTGGCCACTGTGGGTGATTTCTTGGATTTAGCAACAAGCTCTCCAACTCGATAGCTAGCTTCTAAAGCTTTGTCAGAAACGGTAGTCATTTTTATCATGAATTTTTCTCGCATGCCTGTTTGACTTTTCAAACAACTGAAATATTCAGCATTCTTCCCGGCAAGTGCCGCATGTTTTGTCATGAGGTGTCTCTTCAGTTTACTGGGAACCATCGTTGAGTTTGAGGGTTTTTCCCCGCAAACCAAGCACAATGGAATTGGAGCAGAGGGATCTCCTGTGCACGTGAATCCATAATTCAAGTAATCAACACTGTATTGTCTTCTCACCACTTTAATTTTCTTCTTTGGTTCAGCACTGCAAGACGGGGATGGCTCAGGTTCATGGTCAGAAGTTCTTTTCAGGTATTTATCTATTGTCTATTACTTTTAGCTAGGAATGGCAGTATGCTAATAGCGGACAGCTGTAGGCTATATTTGTTGTTACTTTTGAATGCAGTTATGTTGTACTGTGTGCGAGGTGTGATTAGCTGTTAGGTGGACACGATTGCAATAGGCTCTCCGAGGATTGACTGATAAAGATGGTGTCAGATGGATGAAAGTGCAACAGTTTTTTTTAATTAGAATACTGCAGTTTAGAAATGTATTTCATGACATGAAATGTATTATTATTGCAAAAAAAAACAAACAAAAAAACAGAATATGGATTTTTTCCTGCGGTACACCTGGGCAGCTCTCACAGCCGCGACACACAGTTTGGGAAACATGGACCTAAGCCGTGTCCAGTACTGTGTGATTAGGAATTGACACAGTCCACAAAGAAACTGCAGGTAATACCTTTTTACTGGACTAACTTAATTAATGTTCTTTGGCAAACTCTGTCGAGTCAAGCTCCCTTTTAGGTCTGTTATTGACAGTAAATATAAAATGATGAAAACAGGGGCATGATTAAATTATAGGGGTTCACGTAAAAGCAGGAATTGGCTGGAACGAAAACCTGCAGCCACCCAGGACCGGAGTTTGACACCCCTGCTCTAGTCAGATAATTAGCATCTGTCTTCCATTTTTAAAAGTACTGTATGGATATTCATTGGTAGGTCTACACTTAAAATCCCATGTTAGAACTCAAGATAGGAATTTTTTAATACTCTTCAGGACATTTCCATAAAATCGGATATACATCGGAAGCTGTGGAAGTGGCTTGAGATATACACCTGTATCTGAAAGAAAAAAAAAAAATGTAAAGAATGAAATGCTAATCAGGTGCCTTTGAATTCTTGGAAGTGTACCTTTTCCTCATTGTTGATCCACGAAAGGCGTTTAAATCATTACAGTGTAGTTTTCTCCTGCTTAGATTTTGATGTGCCTTGCATTTTATTTTGTGATAGTATCTTTATCTGGGGTAAACTTCTTTTCTGCAGGTCATTCCTGCACATACATATCTCTGTTCCATAACTTCCACAAAAGTGTTAAATCAGCGTACTGATTTTCTTGGACTTAGATCCTTAAATGGTAATATGTCTCACTCTGATATCACTGAACTTGTCTTTTACAGAGCAACAGGGATAATTACAATTGCTGCTGTTTAATATGGTATAAAAAGTGCTTATCCAAGGCAAAATGGGGGCCAAGCCTGGGGTGAACAGAATGTTAGTCCATCACAGGGCACATATACGCACTCTCTTACACACACGTACACACACACGCACACACAGTTATGTCTTTATAACATTGTGGAGACACTCCATTCAATTCTACAGACCTAACCCTAATCCTAGTTATGACAACCCAACCCATACCCAACCCTAACTTGAATCACCAGTAACCCAACAAAACACAATACGTTTGGCTATTTATGTTTTTTGATCATATTCAGAGATTTTTATAAAATTGGGTTTTCCCTTGTGGGGTCACCACATGACATTCCTCCAGTGGACACTGTATATAAACAACGTGATAATAAACATGTCCACACATACACTATGGGTCATTTGGAAATGCCAGGTAGCCAAGCTGGACTACAGCAGAAAACTGGGATACCCAGGGGAGGCAGGATTCAAACTCCCAGCCCAAGAGGAATGAGGTGTCAAGCCCACTATACTGGCTTCACTTAGCAGCATATTAGTTAACTAAACTAATCATTGAGACCTAAAGGTTTTTCGTTTAAGTCTTTCTGGGTTTACACCCTATAAAAACACCCTTAACAGTAGAACGAGCATCTTTAAGTAATTAAATTACGTTTAATCCAAAGAGTATTTTTTTTAAGTCACACCAGAAATTTCTAGGCCTTGTTAATTAAAATCTTTTTTAAATGCTAATACTTAATTTCGTTTGTGTTTGGAACAATGGACCATACAGATTGAGCGAACTACCGCCCTCTGCTGTACAGCATTCGCTCTGCTGACAATACTGTATTATTTTAATGACGGAAATTAGCATCTTATAAAAGTAAGTGCGCAGACAAAACACGTCAACTTGTGTCGTATTTGAAACCTCCTCATATCGTATGATCTGTTGCGTGTACCAGCAGATGTCACTAAACAAACACGGGGTAGAAACAGTACAATCAGAACAGAATTACATTTTAATGTATTTCGATACGCATTAAAAAAAAAAAAAATCTAAATAAATGAATAAATCAGCATTTGAAATCAAGGGACGGCAGCGGCGTGTAATAGCTTGGTTGATGAAATGCGGACCTTGGTTCTTTCTCACCAGCTGGTAAACCAGTACATAGACTACCATGGAGCTCAGTCCCAGCTAAACCAAAAGTCACTCCATAAAAGCTCACTAGCCCGATTAACACAATTAAAAAGTTTAAAATAATAGGAGAGTCTCTGTAAATGTACATACGGGGCGCACTGGGTCTTTTGTTTTAAACTATCACTATAATAAACCATTTTCATCTTGAAGTAGGGCGGTAAAAATACGCATATAAATACTGTAGTGGTGTTTTTGCATAGTTCATTCACGACCTTTTATCATTAAATGCGTTTAGCAGCATGTAGTCTTTAATAGATCAGGCAAAGGTGTACTTTGGAGTTGTTTATTAAAAGTTTAAAAATGAAAAACTGAACCCCCGCATCGTTATAAACGCAATGCCGCGATTTTAGGAAATTCTTAAGCAAGGGTGGGACACGACCCGATTCTCGGCGATCATGTGTAGGGGTTTATAATTAATGTCCATTCTTCTCTTATGTTCGCTTTAACTATGGACCGGGGAAAAATGCCGCTTTTTACATGACACCCATTTTCTCCTCTGCTTTCTTCACTTCCACGCGTTCTCTCATCCTCCCATCCTCGGAAAACAAATCGCGCTCAAAATTCGAGGATCGCAGTGCTGAACTGCATGGAAGGTCAGGCAATTATGCTGAAGATCACAAAGGGATAATACGTGATGCTCTGTAAACAGTTTATATTATATATAGAGGAAAAAAAAAAAAATCATTGAAAAGAATCAGTTAAAAAATAATTTTGGCTCCACTAAGGAAGAACCTGACTACTTCATATTGTTTTTTATTTGCTACTGGCTTGGATCTCTAGCTGTAGTCCTATTGTCATCTGCTCTGGTGACACCCAGCACCACAGGGACGCATTAGTGCTCCGATCGCGTCGTTTCAGCACCCCTGCCAAAATCAGCTGCGGCTCCTTCAGTTCAGTTCAGTCCTTCATCCTGCCGATGCCGACACAGGGTGGCTGTCACTTCCACATTAACACGACTTGTACATTAGGCTACTCACGACTACTACTCCGAATACCGCATTTCCGACATACTCATTCAACAGCGCTACAGACAAATAATACCAGCATTTAGATGGACATGGACGAGCTTTCCAAGAACTTCTTACCTTTGTCGGGAAATGTTTCTGGCTTCTTAAACTTTACCGAGGACTCTGCCCAGGAAGAAAGAGAAACAATCGAGTTTATCATACGATGCGTGATACCGTCCATGTACATGATTATCATTTCTGTGGGATTACTGGGGAACGCTACTCTGATGAAGACCTTCATGACGAATAGCGCCATGAGGAGTGTGCCCAACATTTTCATCTCCAGCCTCGCAGCCGGAGACCTCTTACTCCTGGTCACTTGTGTTCCGGTAGATGCGTTCAGATACTTTTTCGAAGAGTGGATTTTCGGCACAGTCGCATGCAAGCTTATCCCCGTTATTCAGTTAACTTCAGTCGGAGTTTCTGTATTCACTTTAACGGCTCTCAGTGCGGACAGGTAAGGTGAATGTGTGAAATATTTTATCTCCTTTCGTAAAAACAAACAAAAAAAACCTTTATTGATTAAACTTACCACACAGCTTATTCTTCAAACCCTGAAACAGACAACTAATATTAATACAAATTGAATATTCTCATACTAATACTGCGCCTATATGTGACAGAAATGACTCTCTGCACTATAAATAAATGATAAAAAAACAAACAAACAAAAAAAACAGAACTACGACACACACCAAATTCGTTGTTCTGTCACCAGATTTCTTTCTTTATAAAGAATAATGATTACAGAAAAAGAATGTCCTGTGGTTCGTTACAAATAGCTATGTATAACAGTATTCCCAGAATGTACACATTTACATTTAGTTTTTATTTATTAGCCTTTGTTGCTCACAAACTGGCATACTGAATGTTCTGATTTTATGGTGCCAAAACAATTAAATATCAGATCCAAGGGCTTTAAATTCCATTGAGATGCCACCTTCTGATTCACACCTATGTCATATTACAGCTCTGTCAGGGAAATATGCATTAAGTGTTTTCTCTTAACTCCCCAGGGTCTGTTATACTCAGTAATGACCTCCCTAAAGTGCTTTTGCTGTTACAATGACTTGTAGGAAGTTACTGACTGTTCACAATTTCAAGTATTTAAGTATTAATTAAAGTGAAATTGTTTTAATTAAACAAAGTCAATAAATCAGTGCACCTTTGTCCAAGATGAGCAGCTGGAAGGTGGATGGATAAATGAATGTATATTCTTGCAAAGTTATACTGCTTGTATCATTATTTACATATTAAATGAATTATAAATTTCAATGCAGTGAAATGAATACAATACAACTTAATGTTTGTCTGAGGAAACATGCACATTTTATTGATGCTAAATGATTGTCAAACTAATTACAGCTTTCTATACAGCCAATCCAGTAAACTTAAACGCATTGCCTAATATAGAGTAATGGGTACTTGGCATTGCAAAATAAAGAAGTAAATCATTAAAAGGGATAAATTTCATATACGAGTACTACCAAAGAGGAGTATGTTCCTGACAGCTAATACAGGACTGTATTATTGGTATGTCACCACTGGACTTGTACTGCTACTTAATCTGTCTGTCATAGGAGCTGACAGTAAGTCAGGAAAAGGTCTTCAGAAGATCTTGAATGGTTATGGCAAATGTGCTCTCAGTGTCAGAAAAATCACCTTGCAGATCAATGGCACCTGTCAGTATGACACTCCTTTTCACAGGCTCCCATTATAGGTTTACACCTTAGAAATGTTATTTGCAGTGGTTAATCGCTGCTGACTTTGCTGTCACCATATGCAGTGTACTGAAGCTTACCGAAGGTTTTCAAGGTTTTGCTGACCTGTAAGTTTATCGACAACAAGGAAAATGACAGGGAAACCACAGGAGTCTTTAATGCTTATGAAAAATATGCATTAATGACTCTTTAATGGTACAATAAACCTATCAAAGTTACATGTTGAAGACTTTGGCCAGTACCTTTTGTAACACCAGGACCTGTGTAGGAATTTTCATGTATGAAGAACTGGAGCTCTGATCTATGACAAATAAAATGGTTCGGACTCATCAGAATATCTCCAGAATTTTCTCTCTTCTCTTCTCTTACTCATCTTTTCTTTCAGAATTGAACGTCTGTATGATTGCATGCACCTGACTGTGATGACTGATGAGACAGATGCCTGCCAATGGGTGCACCTCCACTTACGCCGTTTTCAATTCTATTACTAGAAACTCAATCAGTAGAAGCTCTCTAAGAGGGTGAATTGCCTGGCCTCTGTCCGATATCCTTCCACTAGCTTGTCTGAGCACGTAATTGTGCTCTGAGAGGGTCTGGAAATAGGGAATTTGTATTCTGACCCTTGTCACTGTCCTTAGCATTTAATCATATTAGCTCTCCACTTGGTCCCTGCCCTCAGGCATGAAACACAATCAAGTGAATGCCCACATGATGGTTAATATCTGGAAAGTTGCTCTAATTTATTGAGCGGTGGTTTCCTGCAATGCTTGAGTCCAAAATATTGCAATCGATGACTCTCAAATACGACGACACTGGCGAAGAGGAGGCAGCAGGTGGGAGAAACTGGATGACGACTTAACACGATTGTTCAGCTGCAATCCGAGTGGGCTTCCCAGTCTACAAAGTATCTACTCGAATATGGGCTTACAAAAGAGATGACATCTCGTAGTACATTCCCCATGGTGTTATCCTCACCAGACATCTGCATCGAAGCAGGGTTGTGTTCAGTGTTTAGTGTCCCGAAGTATTGAGATCTAAGCCACTGTTGGAAGCGTTAGCAGGCTAGTGGGCAGGCATTCTTCTCGAGTAAAATACCACAGCCCCAATGCAAAGAGAAGACATTGCAGAGCACTGATTGCTCAAAGAGCCATTTATCCGAAGTTCAGATTGTTTGCGATCATAAAATAGCACAAGGCATTGATCAAAATGTTAGAACTGTTAACCCCAATGTCGTGACTAAATATGCATCCAGAAAGCCAAGGCTTTTTATCTCCCAGTAAAGGGTTAGAATTAGGGATAGTATTTAAAGCAATTATCACACAAACCGCTGAGACATGGTGAACATTCTGGCATGAAATGGCTTCTGCACATCACCTAGCTATTAGCTTCTTGAAAGGATTTCCTTTCTGGGTAAAAATATTTAGTAGATACTTTGGCCGTCCTCGCAACATTATTCAGACTTTAATTGCCTTAACTTTTTGTCTGTAGGCATTCTTACAAATACTGACACTTTAAACTCTTGCATTCTCTCTTTCTCTACAATGTTTACCAGCACTTTTGAAAAAAAGAGGGTTTTAAATTTCCTTGGTTCCATTATTTCTCTGATAAGGCTATTTTCATGTAATAAAGCCCAAGCTACTGTATGGTATATAGGTCTATACCCTCATTGCCCTCTAGTCTGTGTTCTTTAGTCCAGGAGCATCAAGTGACATTTCAGGTACTGATGTCACAGATCCCAGAGACACAACGGACTGTAGCATGTGAACGGGACTGAATCACCATTCATAAGATCTGCTTAACCTGTTGCAAAGCACATCCTAGTCTTTTTGCTCATTAATACTGTAGGCAAGGGTGCTTGGGATGGAATAACCATTAACACCTGAGTGAATTTCCCGTGTTTCATGATACTGCTGAATCCCACATTAAATCCCATCACGTTGCTTCCGGTGTTACCCTAGCCTAGGGTTAAAAAGCCAATATTATTCAAAAAAACAGCATCTGTTTATATTCCATAACAGTATAAGGTCATGCTGAGGTTGGACTTTATCCCAAGAAGCAAAGGGCAAACGACAAGACAACACTCTGGACAGGATGCCAGTCCATCACAGGAAACAGACTGACACGATATCGTTTGTTTAGATACACACGTTCATCTAACTGTGGGATGGAGCTGACATGAACACAGGCAGACCATGCAAACTTAACACACAAACAGAAGCAGAGATGGGAAAAAGACCCCCGAGCCTGCAGGTGTGATGTTACCATACTATCCATTCAAGGCACCGGACCACCCCGAGTCGCGAGTTACTGAAACGCTTTAGATACCAGTCATTTGAAACAAATTTATTACAGTCACATTGAAATAAACTTCATTACTGAATAATGGAACATTATTAACAGGGAATAGCTATTATTATTAGTAATAATAATAACGAGTATTTTATTGTTGGGAATAAATCTTACTAACATGTTGTGGTTTCCAGGAGAACACATGCACGTGTGTCTTCAAAGCAGTCTTCTGTCATTTTACCTCAAATTGTATTATGGGACATAATATTATTCAGCTCTCGAGATCAAAAAGTGAACATGTTTGTTCTACTTGACTGACACATCGATCCATTTCCTGCTCAGTATTCCAAGTCTGTTATCCGCTGACCCTCTGTACCATCTCTTCCAATGCTAGCTACACAGAAACAACAAAGTAACTCAGAAAAAGGATGAACTCACCTGTTTCCTTGTTGTCTGACAGGTACAAAGCAATAGTGAACCCGATGGACATCCAGACCTCGAGCGCTGTCTTCTGGACCTGTTTTAAAGCTGTGTTAATATGGTTCGTCTCCATTCTGCTGGCCATCCCAGAGGCCATCTTCTCCCAGGTGGTCCATATCCAGGACAACAATGTCACCTTCACAGCATGTGTGCCCTATCCACTATCCAATGAGATGCACCCCAAGGTGCACTCCATCATGATATTTCTGGTCTACTTCCTCATACCCCTCGGAGTCATATCCGTCTACTACTACCATATTGCCAAGACGCTAATCAGAAGTGCTCACGACATGCCAGGAGAAGTCAGCGAACACAGCAAACGACAGGTGTGTTCGCCGTTGGTATTTCTCGCTCGGAATAAATCAGCAGCTCTCAGAGTCTATGGCACATGTACTTTTTAATGTGTCCATGCAGTTCCAGCTCAAACATCTACAGTGAGCCACATTGAGGGACCAAGGGGAGGCAGGAGTTCAGAAAGTCAGCCTAAAAAAAAATTGGGGTGCTGCCTTCTTATTCATACAAATTAAAAAAAAAATTAAAAAATTGTGATTGCGCGGCGTTTTCCCAGCCTTGACACAGGCCAAGCTCAAGGGCCCAACCCACCCTGCCCCTTCCAATGGTCTGCTTTACAATGCCTGCTCTGTCCTGGTGCATCTGAAAAAGTACGGTATCTGTAATTCGAGTGTACTTATATATAATTACAACGCATGGATTTCTAAAAATCTGTCTGGTTTTACTCGCCTCACAGACAAGGCACCTTCCACATAATGTCCCATTTGAGTCGGATAATACGTGAGCAGCACAATCAGAAGAGTGGGGTGGTTTCAGAAAAGCTTTCAAAAGCAGGTGGTTATGCAAATCTCTGCAGGTTACATAAATAAAGGCTGAGCCAATGCATTCAAAACTAACCTCTGAGGAAAAAGGCTTTTTTCAGTATATTTTAGCCTAAGTTAGTGAAGGGAATGGCTTCAGACTGGTGGTGGGTGGGAGTATCCCGAACTACCAATCATTGAGGCATCAAAAGTTGTACTGGGTGGGAGTTTCCCAAACTAACCAATCAATGTCAGCAGATACCCCCACCTAACACTACTTTTGAAGCCTCATTTGTCTCATCACTAGCCTAAGTGTTATGAACAGCTTACTTAACATTTCGGGTTTCTTATATAAGTGACACCGACTGATTTTTATATTGTAATGTTTAACTGTAGCTGGGCACAGTTCTTTTAAATATAAAATGTCTACCACTTTCGTTGATTAATTGACACTTCAAGCTATAGGAAGCATTTCCTTCCTTAGTTATAAAACAATTGCCTTTCTGAGTGGGGATTTTAGATATTGACCCCTGTGGAGCATTGTAATATTATATCCTGTAAGATTGCAATAGTTCACATAATTTAAACAGTTTTTTTTATTATTATTATTTTTTAACTTGGTTACATTAAATTTATCCTATCAGCAATGCAACTGCTTGCATAAATTTATAATGATTTTAAGCAATAAAGATGAGAAATCCTGTACCAGTTCTGTGAGAGAATTGCCTTTTTCTTTCATGTTTTCGAAGATGGAGACCAGGAAGCGCCTGGCCAAAATCGTGCTGGTTTTCGTGGGCCTCTTTGCTCTCTGCTGGTTCCCCAACCACGTGCTGTACCTGTACCGCTCCTTCAACTACCGCCAGATCGACTCCTCACTGACCCACCTGATCATAACCCTGCTGGCTCGCGTGCTCAGCTTCTCGGGCTCCTGCGTCAACCCGTTCGCCCTCTACCTGCTGAGCGAGAGCTTCCGCAGGCACTTCAATAGCCAGCTATGCTGCCGGGGAAGGTCCCGCCGTGAACGCAGAACCAGCTACCTGCGGAGCACTTCGGCGGTACGGATGACCTCTATCAGGAAGAACACCCCGTCCGCTATCAACGGACCAGGTGTTAAACGAGACGTCACTCTGTAGCCCTCTTAAGCGCTGCGCTTGCAGAAGATGCCCGATTGCTGTTGACATGCGAGTCTCTGCTGACCAGGCTGGATATTGGATGGTGAAACACGCCACATGTGCACCTGATCCGAAAGTCCCCGGAATTATAACGAGACAACTCTGTCTTGGATATGATTGTGACACTTGAAGCCACAAAGTACCCTCCAGTAATGAATGCCAACATGTGTTTATGCCGTGAATAAATGCCATATTACTACTATAAAGACGTCCTCTGTTAAATATGCAAACATATGGCTTTCATCCTTCTTCACGTAATATTTTAATGGTGTAATTAAACTTGACAGCTACATGTTGGGTAAGATGCCCTTAGATTTATAATCTAATATAAATTATAAATATTAGATTATAAATCTAATAATCATAATCATAGTGTTAAAGATTGTTGAATCTAAGGCACGTCAGCTATCATTGTTTTATTATGGAGTTAAACAACTAGCATTCCATTCAACCATATTAGATGAGCTTATCTTTCTTCAATTCTGATCTTATAAAAATCAGATCACAAACACCAAAAGACCTGGCTGAAAATGCTGTCAGCTTCAGTGTACGTTGTCAGCTTCAGGTACATTAAACTGTTTGACACATGCACTGAAGCTCATTTACATAAACATTTAAATAACACTGTGTAACACAAATTTGATTTCTGATAGTATCTATTATCTCTTAATTGCTTATGTTGTAAAAGTATAGAAAATGACTGTTATTCCCTTTTTTCTTTTATTCCCAAATTGTGACCTGTATAATGAAATGTAATGTAAATCACTCTCACATATCAGCCCCCAATTAACCAGGTCACAATAGCAAAGTTTAAAGAAAAAAACAGGTCTTTTCCATTTACTTTAGGCATAAGCAATTGGGAAATCACACTTTCTGCCCAGGAACAAGTTAAAGTAAAGATTTTGTTACATAGTGTAGTTGCATCATTATTTTTATTGTTTGTTTGTAGGATATACACTGACATTTTTTCATTGTCATGCATCTTTTTCTTTCTTTCTTTCTTTCTTTCTTTCTTTCTTTCTTTCTCAGATATAAATTTCACTGCAAAAATCCACATCAGAATGTCAGCTTAGTTGTGCTGTTTACTGTGTTGTCATTTTAATGGCTGTGCATGCAAAGGGGCTAAGAGAACATACAATATCCGTTGTTCTTTCTGTAATTATACAATGTTGAAAAAATGCAGCTGAGAATCTCCGACACTAAGAGAATGGGAAACCTCTAGAAAAGGAAATATACAGATCTTTATGCTTCTGTGACCTTGCATGAGTGTGTTGATATTCTATGGAATACATCAATTGTACTGAAAGTGCATTCAAAAGCACATCATAACTAGATGCACAAAATGACACTACATAAGAGCTCAACATAATTACAGAAATGATCTTATTAGAGCAGTATTTTTTCACAATAGCAATATCATACATTTCTACATTTTGTAATGCAAAGTACTTATCGTCATAAGCAATGCACATGAGCTGGTTCACTAATTTTTCTTTGGTGAAATACAAACATATTAGTTATTCAATGTACGTTGAACCAATTAACTGTCAGCGGCAGAGAGACTTGATTTTTTCAACTGGTTAAAATGTAAAATATAATGCTTAATACGTTGTATACTCAAATTATTAATGGCAGTGATCATTATCATGCTGTGAATAAAATATTAGACTGAAACATTAATGATGCTTAGTGAATGTTTCTTATCATCAGATCATTCACATCGCGATCATTCATGTCATTCACATTAATCTTCGACTCAATATAATAATAATAATAAAAAAATCTGGAAGGAGCAGGCACACATTTTAGTAAGAAATGGTCAACGGGCAAAATATTTTGTTGCATGTTTCGAAATAATTCTCTCTTTGGTCTTTCAACTGTCTCACATACTGTATTTGTCTTGAGTGCTGGGTGTTTATGTATATCAAATGTGTTTTTAAAGTTTATTAAGAATATGTGTTGTTTGTCAGAAGAAGATTAATTCAAATCTAGATTTTAGTAAAGTCTTTTTGGAATTTTGTATAAGAACGTAAATGTGTTTTTTTCAGCATGTTTTACTTTAGAAATGTATAATGACTTGTGTAATATCTATATATTGCATTTTATATTCTGTGTTGTAAGACTTTGCTAAAATGAAAAGATATTTTAACAGTTGAACTAGAAAATCGATTCTGGGTAACAGACATTTCATTAAATATTTCCTGTGCTCGCACCCAGTTTACACAGACATGCGAATGCTTTCTTTCCATGCTCAGATAACCGCATGCCTTTCTGTTCAAAGCTGTCTTTGACGTGTATCATTGCATTTTTGTATTAAAGATCAGATCTAATATTTGAATTCTTTAGGGGTACCAAGAAAGAGACAGAAGTCAATTTCACCCGGAATGCAGAGACATGATATGTTTTAGATTATTTCAGCATTAAACAGTTCTCATATGTCATCGAGTATTTTTGATAAAGTAGCTTAGCCAAACGAGATTTGTGCTGAAGTGCAGTTATGAATAATTAATACTCCGCTTAAAGTATGGGTGCAATTCTTTTACTTTTCTGTGAAATCCTATGCTGATATTTGATCAATCTAAATATCTTAAAACAGTAAATCAAATGGACTGGCATCGCACTTCAGGAAATGCCAGAGGTTAACCACAGAGTCACTGCACTTTAGACTCTAAATTTGTTTTACTTTTTCTAGCATATAAAGAATTTGATTAAATGTTTAAAACGACATGTTATTTTATAAAAGGAGTATTTCAATGGCACTATTTTTATAAAACATAAAATACTCATGACAAAGTGCAAACAAGGTTGTCCAAAAAAAAAAATACAAAATGTTATTAATGAACAAGGGGTGTAAATGGATGTACGTAGTCATACATACTTATGTTGGCTAACCTAATTCATTTTTAAATTTTGTCCTGACGTGTTATGCTGGTGTTTAGAGAAATTTGTGGGTGGAGTTGTAATGTCTGATTACAGCAGGCTGAAATCATCCTGTACAGTAATTCTTAGAACATTGTGGTGGAATTAACCGGTGGTTAAAGGTCCTCAAAGAGAGAGTTCCAGTGGAATTAGCCAGTGGTTTAAGGTCCTCAAAGAGAGAGTTCCAGTGGAATTAGCCAGTGGTTAAAGGTCCTCAAAGAGAGAGTTCCAGTGGAATTAGCCAGTGGTTTAAGGTCCTCAAAGAGAGAGTTCCGTGGAGAGGGATTGGAAGAATTGTTCATGATCCTCTCCAGTTTCACTGTCACCATTTACTCTCCAACTGTCTCAAAAGGGTCCAGGGTCAGTTCAGTGGTGAAGTCGGTTTTCCTTTTGAGACTCTGTGCATTGTTAAAACATCGAAAACACCAGACCTCTGTCCTGAATTCCAAAGGGCATATACTACAAAATACAACATATTTATTTTTTGTTAAAGAAAATGAGTTTTCTTGGGTGATCCCTTCAGTCAAGAACTGAAAGCAAATCCTTCAGTGGTGGTGACATGTAATTTAAACCCATGGCTTTTTTGGTAGATTTGCTCCCAGGGCTCTCTGCAGGATTCAGCCAACTCCTTGAGCTTTTAGGCTTGTCTTGCAGGAAGAAGAACATTTCAGGTGCTACCAGAGCATTTCCATTACATTTACCGCTGTCTTGGCCAATACAAAATATAGAACCTTTTATTTATTTGATTTGCTTAATGGTTCAAATTATTGTCTTGTTGCAGTATAGAATCAGAATCAGAATATCTTTATTGTCATTGTAACGAGTACAATGAAATTAAGTGCAGTCCCTGTGTCAGAGAGATATGTACATGAAAATAAATAAGGAGAAATATATAAATAAGGAAATATAAAATATGGGAGCTAGCATATGTACAGAAAATACCAAAATATGAATTGTAGTCTAAAATGAGGTTGGTAGACAACAGTCCATCTGCATGAGACATATATAGGGACAAGGTTGGGTTTTGGCCAAACATATTATTCTTAATTTCTTTTTTCAATCAATCAATCAACTTATTTATTAATCACATTTAAAAGCAACACATGATTGCACCAATGTGCTATACAATACAATAAATAGAAAATAAGTAAAAAGATAAAAATTGATAATACTACACAGTCAGATCTAATTAAAAAAAAACAGCATAAGGGTGTTATAAAAGCCAGAGAGTAAAAATGCATCTTTAAATGAGATTTAAAAGCTTGGAGAGGGTCTGATGTTAAATGGAATTGCATTCCAAAGCCTGGGAGCCGTAACTGAGAAAGCCTGATCACCCTTACATTTTAAACAAGACCAGGGTATGGGTAACAGCAGCTGATCGGAGGATCAAAGAGTCCGTGGCATGGAGTAGGGGTGGAGGAGCTCAGTAATGTATTGTGGAGCCAGTCTGTGTAATGCCTTCAAAACAAATAGTAAAACCTTAAAACCTATTCTATATTTTATGGGTAGCCAGTGCAGGTCGGCCAGCACTGGGGTAATGTGCTCTCTTTTCTTGCTTCCTGTTAAAAGTCTGGCTGCTGTCAGGAGGGCTTGTAGTACTCCGACATAAAGGGAGTTACAGTGGTCAATATGGGATGTAATAAAAGCATGGGTGACTGTCTGTAGGTCTTTACAACAAAGAATAGGTTTTAGTTTGGCAATAGATCTGAGTTGATAGAAGCTGCTTCTCACTACTGCATTTATTTGTTTTTCAAATGTGAGTGAGGAGTCAAAAATAACACCCAGATTCTTGACGTGGGAATGAACTTTTGGAGAAAAAGGCCCTAACTGATCATGAATCATAGTACAGAGATTTGGATTAGGTACCAAAAATGATTACCTCAGTTTTGGCTTCATGAAGTTTTTTCATGAAATTTTTGCCGATCCAAATTTTAATGACTTCAAGGCAACCGAACAGGGCCATAAGAGAGCAGCTGTCACCCAGCCTCAATGGAAGATAAATCTGGATATCGTCTGAGTTATAGTGGTAGGAGATATTATCATTTTGAAAGATAAAGCCCAGGGGAAGGATGTACGAAGAAAATAAAAGAGGGCCTAAAATGGAACCTTGGGGTACTCCACAAATAAAGGGGGTCAGAGAAGAGCAGTAAATCCCTAGTTTGACTGAGAAGGTTCTGCCTGGAAGACTCAGATTTTAGCCACTTTAAAACTGTACCTTGAAGTCCCACCCTGTAATGAAGATGGTCAAGTAAGATATCATGGTTTACAGAATCAAAAGCTGCTTTTAAGTCTAGCATGATTACTTTTTATTTTCTTATTTAGATGATTAAATTCCTTGTAGCTTTTGGTGATATTTTAGAAGGACATCCGCTTCACTGCATAGTCACTGTTGTGCTATACGCTTCCATTTGCATATTAATTGGCTCGCAATGGACCAACAGAACCCAAGTCTTTTCAGTATCAATACCTTCCCCAGAAGTGCTCTCTTCCTGAGGAGAGCTCTTTGGAGTTTAGTGTTTTGCTTTTGGGCTGTGTGGATAACACCATATGGATTTTTAAAAAAAATGTTATTATTTGGCCTTTAATCAGTTAATTTGATACCTTTGCTCACTTACTTTCATAAATACTGCAACAGTGAGATTTACTCATTTTTCAAACTGTTTCCCCCACTATTTATACATTTACAACGTTCATGACACGTTCTGAAAACATATATAGCCTACTTGGTAAATACAAAATATTTTGTTCAGTTGTGAAAAAAAATTAGTCCTGACTACAAATAGATTTCAAAGTCAAAGCTTAAAAAAAGCCGAAAAGTTACGAGGGACTCTTCAAATTTTAAACATCACTTTATACAACCTTTGTGTCTTTATAGACATATCCATAACCTGAAGTCATTCATGTTTCGAAGAGGTAAGACGCCCAAATAAAGATGCACAGTCACAGAGTTATGTTTTCATCTATCTTGTACTTTTTAGCAATGTCGCTATCACGTCAAAGAATAAAATTTGCTGGAATGAAAACCCGCTTAATCACTAAATCACATGGGGGGGTACAAAAACACAGCATCTTCAGCGATATCGGTCTATTGTCGCACACAAACACATCGAACCACAGCAGACATCCCAGCAGGTATTAGAATCAAGGTAGGAGATGACTGCAGTTCATCGAAGGACACTCGCAATCACGCACCTTAAGACAGTTTCATACACTTCAGAAATTGTCACGGCTGTAAACGACTTTCTAAACAATTATTGCTTTAATCTGCCGTGCATTATTCGAAGATGACCGGAATGACCAAGGCTCACTTACATTTGAATTATTGTTAGAAGGAGACCTGCAAATCTTCATTTAATTGATTCAAATTTACCTTGTAATAGCTGCTCATTTTCTTTAATTTTCTTGCAGACAGAAGCACTGCTCACGGTTTTCTCATGGGTGCTCCGTGAATACAGGCCGTACCGAATTACTGTAGTTGTTCCAGTTCCTGTAATCTTTGCTGTGCTAAGACAAGCAGCAGGAAAGCACTATCTCTATTTAGAGTCTCCCTGTTCATTATGGTCAATTGACAAATTGCTTTTCACGAGTTATAGACCCACGCAGCTTAAAATTCATAAATGCAACGAAGTGTATAAAGACTTACTAATTATTTAGGAGAAACATTAAATATTAGCTATATATTTTATTATGTGTAAGTTTATGTTGGATGCAATAGATTTTTTATTATTCATTCTTTCGTGCATTTAATGAAAACATCTGCTAACTCAATATTTCACTTACAGAACTAAGGGTGGCATTTAGCTGAAAGCACACATAAAGAATTTAAAAACAAGTATACTTTATGTCTTCCTTGGTATAGCCTACTAACATGGCTTATTTCTGCTTAAGAGTGCAGGTACTTACACCGTTAATAATGTCCTTAAGTGGTGTTTCACAAGGACTTATCTTGGCTAAACAGAGGCTTGACATTTCCATTCTAAGAACACTGGCCTTCAGGTTATAACCAGGAGTTCCTATATGGCATTAGATGGAGTTTCAACTTCCACATACTTATCCTGGTCAGGGTCACCGAGTCGACCTGGGTCCTATCCCAGGTAGCACAGGGTACCGAGGAACACCCTGGATAGGATGCCAGTCCGTGACAGGCAGGCAAAGAAAAAAACAAATGGGCTGGGAAAGAAAATTACAAGAAGAAATGTAGTTCACCATGGTGTTAAAAGCAAATAAATGGTCAGTAAATTGGCAAAAATTAGACAGACAGACAAAATAACTAACATGGGATAGCTTCTCCTGTACTTTTTCTCAAACATTTCCAAAGATCGCTTTACTGAAAGAAAATTCTGTATTGTTACACTCAGTTTTGATGGCTTCAGACAGTGAAGTCAGGTCAGCAGTGAAAAAACGTTTCTCAGCTAGTTTGTATTTAATGTGAGACTAAGTATTCTTTGTAGAGTGTTTAAATCAGGACTCTGACCAGGCCAAACATGAGCATGATAGATCTGGTCTCAAGCCACCTCTTGGTGGTCTGTGCAGTAGAGTGGGTGATGTTAAAAACGTAACTTCTGTTCATTCATCTTCTGTAACGATTTCTAAATCGTGTTAAGAATGCCTTCCTGTCATAGTCTGTACTCAGCTGCAGATCCTGATCTTATAGCAACGGCACCTGTGGTTTCAAATCACTGCTGATAGAGAAATATAAATTTTATCTACCTTTAGGCGATCTCAGATCTGTAAATCTCAGAATATCTATAGCTGGCCTGACTAAGATCAGCTATGTTATTCCTGACAGCAAACCTGAATGATGCAGTAGATTATCTGAATTCATTTTTGTCAATATGTCTCCTTGGTAATCACAGCACTGCTGATTGAACTAATAAAAATGCCCACAGACCTAAAATACTTCTCAGCACAATTAACTACTTTTTAAATCCTCTTGCTGCTACTGTTGCTGCCATCCTTGCTTCTAGTAGTGAAACTTGTGAGAAGTTTTCGAATTTCTTTATTGACAAAGTTAACAACATAACATCTAACATTTCACCCACAGACATAGATCCCTTAGAGACACATCATCCAATCAGTTACCTCCAGAAATTTCAGCTAGTGTCATCTGCTCAGCCTTCTGAGGTAGTCTCACAAATGAATGCCACTTACTACCATCACGTCTCTTTAAGGAAGTTTTAACTACAATCTGCCCCCTTATTTTGGCTATAATTAATAGCTCATTAACTAGCGGAGTCGTCCCTTCCAGTTTTAAATGTCCAATCGTGCAACCTCTATTAAAAAAACCTAGCCTTGACCCAAATGACCATAAAAACTAGAGGCCCATCTCCAACCTACCATTTACGTCCAAGTTGTTGGAAAAAGTTGTATTCTCCCAGGTCTCCTCCTATTTGAATAAGTTTAACATCTTTGACAAATTCCAGTCTGATTTTCGAGCTCTGCCAGCACAGAATCTGCCCTGCTGAAGGTACTGATTGACATTCTTCTTACTATCGATTCTAGTTCTTGTGCTGTTTTAGTCTTGCTTGATCTTAGCGCGGCTTTTGACAGAATTGATCATGGCATTCTTTTGAAACACTTGGAGGCGGAAGTTGGTTTGCGGGGTCCAGTGTTAAAATGGTTTTCCTCCTACCTGAGAGAAAGAAGCTTCTCAGTTACAATAGGTAATTGTTCCTCATCCTCCAGTCCCACTAAATGTGGCATTCCCCAAGGTTCGATTTTAGGGCCTCTTCTGTTCTCCCTATACATGCTCCCCCTTGGCTCTGTCTTCGAAAAAGTACATTTTTTTTTGCATCATTGTTACACAGATGACAGTTTTACCTGAGTTACAGCTGATAGCGTCTGCTCTCTGAAGAATCTGTTCAATTGCTTAGATGATATTAAATGCTGGATGGCGAGGAACCTCCTTAAACTAAATGAAATCAAAACTGAAGTAATTATATTTGGCTCCCCAAACTCTGCCTCTCGCCTTAGCAGCACACTTGGTCCCCTGTCCGTAAATTCGCATAATGAAGTTAAAAAACCTTGATGTGTTTTTGGATACTTTATTGAATTTTTACAAACAAGTCAGCAGTGTTCTAAAAGGCAGTTTTTATCACTTTCGATCTATAGCTCAGTTAAAGCCAATTTTACCTCATAAGGATCTGAAAATAGTTATCCATGCTTTTATCACTTCTCGGCTTGACTATTGTAATTCCCTGTATATGGTGCTGTCACGTTTCATACTTTCTAGACTTCAAATGATTCAAAAGGCCGCTGCTAGACTCAACTGGAACAAAGAAAAGACAACATATCCCTCCTGTTCCAGCTCATTTGCACTGGTTACCTGTGAAATATAGAGTAGATTTTAAAATGTTGCTATTTGTTTTTAAAGCACTCAGTGGATTAGCCCCACAATATATTTCAGATCTACTATTGCCGTATTCAGTCCCTCAGTCACTTAGGTCATCCTCACTACAGCTCCTCTCAGTTCCTCACTCACATCTCAAAACCAAAGGGGACCGGGCTTTCTCTGTAGCTGCCCCCATACTTTGGAATAGTCTCCTATCTCACATTAAGTCCTGCTCTACTACTGATGAGTTTAAATCTAAATTAAAGACCCACCTTTTTCTCTCTCTTTTAAATTTGCTAATAAATGACTTGACTTGACCTGACTTGTTGATGGTCTCTTCCTGCAACTATCACACGTGATCTCATTTGTCATTTCCATATCAAATTGTTGATGAACAGGAGCAGGTACGGCTGATCACTAAATGAAGACTTTTCTTTTTAGATTAATCTCAGAGAAGGTATTTTTGGAAATGTTTGTACATCCAGAAACTTATGCACACAGTCATACTGTATGGACAATTCAGAGGAACCAGTTAGCCTAACTGCATGTCTTTGGACTTTGAGAGGAAACCAGAGTACTTAGAGGAAACCAACTTAACATGGGGAGAGGATGCAAACTCAAACACACACAGAGCACATCTCATTATGGACCAAACTCTATGTTAGTCATGCTGTCAGATCGCTAAATTCAGACGTGGGGAATTGCAGTCAGATAACTTGACTCCAGTCCAACTTGCATAAGTTGCAAAATTTTCAGACTTCTGATTTTCTTGACTGAGCATAAAAAATGACTTGCCTCATTTTTCATATCCAAGTCCAAATCATCACACAAAACAGTAGCATAGTATGCATGAGGTTGAATTATTGTTTTAAAGGCAATACGTAATGTATTTCTGTTTGTGGATTTATTAATATGACATTACCTAAAATACTTGACTAAGTATACTGCCATGACTTGATTTGCTTATGCCTTGAAGGTCATGATTTGAGACTTGCTTAATATCGCATAGGCATGACGTACTCCCACTTCTGGCTATACCATTTATTCTAGTGATCATAGGGGCCACCTGTCCAGTCAGCCGTCCTGTGGTGTTCTGACCAATGGACTCAGGAACAGTTAGGCAGAAAACCTCGCAGGGTGAGATGGTGTCACTCGGGCTGCTTTGAGTCCGTACTCTGTCAAAACTTGGAACAATGAAGAGTTATTGAACAGCCTGAGTCTCTGAGAGGTGCATTGGTATCAGATTGTTCATCTGTAGTCTCTGTCAAGCTGACGGCTTTTGTGACAGGCTACAGATCGCAAACAAAAGAATAACACATCTTTTGTACATGCAGATGCTAGACAAACCTTCTCCTAGTGACCAAATAACACATCCTGGTTTCATTCACCACACCAGCACAACGTCTCTTCTGGGAGGCAAACACGCTCAGCACTGGCCGATTGATAGGTGGCCATGAACAAGCTACAGCACCATGGATGGCAGCCACCTGTCAAAAATTCAGCACTGACGCTTTGGACAGCTGGTCAGCACCCAGCCCCTAAAGGCCCATCCATAATTTGGCACGGCTAATTGTGCCAGCTGCGACCACGCTTTCCGGATCTGTACACTTTATTAAACTGTTCCCAGAGCAGCGCTTGAGCTGGAACTAAATTCCATTGCCTGACTCAATAGCCATAGTTACTGGCCATCCCACTCGTCTCTGTGGTCATGCCAGCAGCTGTCCTCAGGCACACCAGGACTCCTTGGAGCAATTCCCCAAATGAATTCAGTTTCCTTTGCTGGCACTACTCCCTACTCTTAGCTTCAGCTCAGGCAGGTTGAAGAAAATGTGTCTATCCTTGGTCAGTTCCTGTATAGCCACCATTATCTATGAACACTCACATGTTACCGCAATATCTTTCTGAATTATGACTCAGAATTTCAGAAGACTAACGCATAATCAATTTGTCACATTACTTTGTTTTGAACTGCTAATTAAACTTCACAAGTGCCCACTTTTGAGAAGAACGCATTCAATAATTGGGCCATTTTGTTGAAATTCTAAAGGACATATTCACAAGCATTTTGACATTCTTTAGTACATGATTAACAATACCTCATACATTTTACATTGCTTCTAACATCATTGTTTCATGAATGTCTTTGATTATGAGAGCATTTCCTTTGAAGGATCTGTTACATTTCATGTAATATGCAGCTAATAAGAAGCAACAGAAGCTGAATTGTCGAGTAGTATCACATTCAGTCTGATCAAATGAAATGTTATTGAATTTCAAACCCTCGTCCAAATTATTCAATCAAATCTTCCCCCCTTCATTTGGTACCAACACTACCCGAAGGCAACACGACGGCTCAATGCCTAGCACTGTAAGCTCGCAGCTTCACGGCTGGGGTTTGAATCCTAGCCCCGCACTATCTGCATATTTGGAGTTAGGAAATGTCCCCCCTCATCATACTGGTACCCTTTGGGTACTCTGCTTCCTCCCCACAGCTGAAAAACGTACAGTTAGATAAAGTGGGATTCGCACAGGGTGCTTCCAATAACCCTGTACAGGATAAGCATCTGGTAGATGGAGAGACACCCAAACAAATGTTCCTCGTAAAGTTTAATAAAGATTTAGGCATAATAGTGACTGAAAAATAAGATATAAATAATGCTATTATATTACACTGGCAACTACCATAAAGAATTGTTCCCGCTTTTGGGTTCATGAGTCCACCTCTCTTCACAGAAGGTAAATTAATGTAATTCAAATGAAGCCAATGACTACTAAACTAAAACCAAGAAAACATTTAGTAAACATACCAAATTATGCATTTTAAATTGACTGCCAACACGCTTTCTGCTTCTTGATCAGCAGAGCACGGATGCTACAATTTTTTCAGGCTTTCAGAACGCAATTGCTTGAGTCTTTGCTTGCCTCAGCATGGCCGCCACTCTTGCTAACCATGAGGGACCACAATGGGCAACTGGCAGTATGCCTGAGAATTTGAGACAACTTACTTTTGTTTTGCATGCACTTCTGCTTAGCGGACTGGAGCAGGTGAAAAAGTTCAGCTGATCTCAGAAGTTCACTTAGCTGCTAACACAAACAGGGCATGAAACCAGGTGAAAGAAAGGTGTGAGGCTAATATACTGAGTGAGGAGGACTGTTAGCACCGTCCCATTTCATTGCTGGCCCAATAAAAGAGAAGTTCAGGGGTCAGAGACCGGGTCTTCTACCCTTCCACGTAACTATGTTAAAAGGTTTGTCCAAGCAAATGCCTGACACAATATAAAACATTGCATCAGTCTTCAGTTTAGAAATATGCAAAACAATTATAAAATTACTGCTTAATTTTAATAATTAGTATTTATTAAATAGTGTTAACCGTGTTTTCTACTGGCCTCCTGTGATTCCCCTCCTTGGGCCCTGTGTTGCCTGCAATAGACTCATCAATAATAATAAAGGTGGTATGGAGCTGAAGAGGTTAGCACTGAAGCCTCATACTTCCAGGTCTGTGGACTGACCTCCCACCCCTAGCTCTGTGTGTGTGGAATTTGTGCATTCTCCCCATGTTGGTGAAGGTCTTTTTAGATACTCCAATTTATTTTTACAGAAACAGTACCAACATGTGGCTACGTGAATCGGCGTCTCTACTCTGCCCATAATGTGTGAGTGAGAGCCCAGTGATTGACTAGCATGCTAATGTCTGGGGTCATTGTGCCCTATACTTCCTGGTTCACTGCAGCCCTGAACTTGATAATCAGTATGGCAAGTGGATGCACCATCAGTACAATGTTGTACAACTCTTTGATAAAATATTTAGGAGGAAATACTCTTAGATAAAAGACTGACAGAGACTCTGTTGAATATTAAGCACCAAATAAATGTATTCCAGTGGATGACTCTAGCAGCCTCCTCAACAATACAAAAAAAGGCAACTGCCTTTGTATTTGTAAGAGCCGTAAAAGTGCCAGGTTGCATTCTTTTAAACTGAACGGGACACTTCAAAATCGTAAAGGCTGTGCTTTGTAAAACAAAACAAAATACAGTAGAGAGAGAGAGATACACACAAGTTAGAATTTCTAACCTTGTGGGGACCTTCCACTCATTTCAACGGGCCTAACCTTAATCATAACTATAACAACCTTACCCAGCCCTAACCTGAACCACAAGTACCAAAATACAAGACTTTTTGCTATTTAGAGTTTTTTTTTTATTGTATTTACAGATTCTTATAAAACTGAGTTTTCCCTTGTGGGGACATTTGTCATGTCCCCACATGGTAAAAATGTTAGGTTTTTATTACCTCTTGGGGAGATCTTGTCCCCACAATGCAAATATAAAGATGGTACACACACACACACACACACACACACACACACACACACACACACACACACACACACACACACACACACACAA
>JAACJT020000105.1:15941116-15973389 GCA_009936485.2 Gymnarchus niloticus | reverse complement strand
GAACACCAGAGGTTTCAATATTCCCCAGAATGAACGCGTCATGGTGGACCTCCTCACCGGCCACCCCCCCCCCCCCCCCCCCCGAGCTGTATCCCTTGAATTACTGTCTGTGGGACTACACGGTTGGGTCCTTCCTTCTGTGTTAAACTGGACAGGGAGCTAAGTAGAGTATTTTCGGCAAATTATGGTGTCAATGAATGACGCTCACAGAATATTGAACGTAAAACCTCCTGAAATGCATGACACAGATGAAATGCAAGTAAGGCAGGTCAAGAGCAAGAAAGAGTGACACATTTTTATTCTGCATCATCTTGCCTGGGTGAGATCCATTGGTCACCCTCAGGTCTTTTCCAAAGTGTATGTTTTTTGCAGCCACCAGATTACACGAGTGATCACGTACCAAACCCTTTAATTTGGAGTCCCTCGGTGGATGCAGGTTGGAAGCATTAGTGATTCAACCCTTTAGTGGAGATGGAGAGGGAGATGTCCATTCTGCTGGGTGAGGACCACTTCTTCTGAGGGAGGCCACATCATCTGAAGCTGGCTCACTGAGATGAACTGCACCAAATCTCAGAAATATAGCCACAAAAGTACAAAAAATCAACATTGGTCATTAGGCTGTAGAAATGTCTGGTGTTCGGTTAAATGCGAGGAGGAACCCTGTATAAAGCTGTTAAATAAGGACAGAATCATGGAGAACAACACAGCACATGGCCTGAACTTCACTGATCAGAATGCCTCACCTTATATGCCCAGTCATATCAAAGGCTGGGGTTGTCAGGGGTGATTCAGCAGGATTTCACGCTAGTGGACTCTGTCATGATGTCAAAGTGTTTTCAAATTGAAGATCATAAATCCAAAAGTTTCAGAAATGTTAGCAGAAAGTTGAAGTCTATAAATAAAAACAATTGACAATTTTTGTGGTGCAGGATCTTGGAAAAGTGGCCATTAGGTAACAGAAAATCTATTATGCAATAGCATGACATTCAGTCAACGTAAATCAAGTATTACTTGACAAAAAAAAAACTATTTTCCCTGGTATTCTACTCCTGATTTTACAGCTTAAAAAAGCTGCATTTAAAGACAAAAACAGCAATTCACAGCAGGAATATGCTATGAGACACCTAAAGACAAAAATCCTATCATCCATTGATCCAGTGATATGATAACAAGGTGCTACATCACTCGTGGATAAAAGAAAAAAAATAAATCCAGAAAATCTTAAAAAAAAATAGTAATTTTTCTCATAGTCATTCCTTGGCCACGATCTCTGAAAGGAAATGACAAGACCCACAGGATGCCCAATTATGTAGCTCCCCTTTTTTGGTTAGATGTAATTTTGAAAGTAGTGCTTTCAACGGAACATTGGGCGTGACCTATTCATGGTCAACAGTTAAAGGCCACACGTGTTTAGGAGTGTTTTGTGATGTCACTTCCTCGTGTGTTGGTTACCTAAACCCTTCCACTGAGATATCACCTACCCTGTGTGAACGGAGGTCTATTCTCTTATTGGTAACAAAGCAGGACACCCACCACCAAAAACCACATATTAAGATCTTAGAGGTAGTAATAAAAACACAGGTCAATTTCATTCTCATAAAAATGAAAAAAAAAAAATCAAAATTTTAGTAAGAGCCAAAAATGTGGGGCCTCGGCTTTCTGTGAAGCTGCTAGGGTCGCAACCTTTCCGGCGGGAGGGTGGGGGCTCAAGACTTGCCACGAGCTACCTCACAGCCAGAGTGCTATGCTGGTGCAAGAACAAAAACCTTGCACGTTGCATCCCTAGGGGTAAGGTCTGAAACAGTTTGCCTGCATGCAATTCTCATTATAACAGCTGCTGAAAGGTCTGACCCAAGGCCAAAGGTGAGGGTGTGAGGTGGCCGGCAGGTGGCAAAACAGGGACTCTTGCTATATTGGTCATGTGACTCATTTTCTGACTTTGGTATAGGTGGGGCTGTGTATCTGCAAATGATGTATCAAACACGCATTTCTTAGAGAGGTCAGTTATTTTATCTTCAGTTAGTACTGAGAAGGAAACAAACACAGGAAATTTATTAACTACTTCTTCAAACATCTACTTGATGCCTGGTCGTTTCAGTCAGACGTCTGAAAGTAATTGGATTCTGCTTCTCTTTCCATGTGTCTGAGGTAATAAATAAATAAAAGAACAAGAAAACACCACCCGAATGTAATTATTTCCGCATTGTGTCAAACGTGAGCACATATTGCATTTCTGCAACATTCAAAAAACAGTAATAAATAATCAACCATATTCGGAGATCAGCAGATGCTCTTTACCTGATAGAGAGATTAGTTCTGAGGCATAGAAAACCAAAATGCAAATTATGTTCCAGAGAGGGGAAAAAAAAAAAAACAAAAAAAACCACAATGTAATCTATTTTCGTTTTCAGTCATGTTTTTATTTATTTGCACTCTCCTGCAATGAATAAGCACACGCAAACTGGCCACCTCTTGGTCTGCGAGACAGGAAGAGCACAAGGAGATGTTTGAACAATAGAGCCGTAGAGTCGCAGGCAGCAGAAACATAAAAGAAAGCTGGCTAGAGCCCCTTTGTCTCAAAACCGTTTAAGGCAAGAGTGTCTGACACGCAGTTCGAGCGAGTCGGCGCTTTGATATTCACGAAGAGTGGGTAAGATGCTAATAGATGTCTTAAATAAAGGGCATGGGAAAAACAAGAGCATGATTTATATCTCTTCTCCATGTTGGTATACGAGAGGGAGGATATCATGACTATTAACACTCACAGAGGCACACTTCTGCAGGGAAAGGTCATCAAAACTGTTATCACGCAGACCAGATGCCAATGAAGGGTAACACAGACTTTTATTCTCCATCTGGGTCCAGAAACAGGCAGGAACAACCACCAGCAAAACCAACAGCACAGGGAAGCTCCCTTAAAGAGAGCTAACAAAGGGGAAAACGTAAAACAGGTGTGTCCCGTTTAGGACACACTGAGGAAACAGAGGGTTAGGGAGGCGGGATGTAACAAAAACTCTCCATAACAAAAAAAAAATATATTTTGCTTCATCCTGGGAATTTTGACCTGCAGGTCATCACACTCAGAAGGTCCTCATTTTGAAATGCCCAACTGATCGAAGCAGTGATTTACCTTATGGAACCATATGCGATTGTAGTATAATTATGTGTGTTGAGTTTAGCTGCTTAACCTATTCTCCCCTTGTCACGCCTGCCCCTAGCCAACCTGCTCTGCAGATGTACCCAGTCAGACTACATCCTGTCTTGCCAGAATACTGAACAGACCTGTAGCCTTTTCACTTAATTAGGCTAAGGGTGACATAAGGATAACCCTAACTGAAAACCTTTATGAGGGATTGAGCTAATCCTTTGCAGATTTGTGTTGGGGGTGCTGGATTGGCTTGACTACCACTGGGTTTCTCTCTTGTTAACCTTGCATGTTGATTGTGAATTGGGTTTGGTTTAAGAATTGCTCTGGATCGCTCTGACCTTCACTTGCATTTGACCTATAATTCTTGGATTACTGTTGGTGTCTTTTATCTTCAAGCAGGATTTATTGAACTTTCTTACTCTTTACTTGGGGCTCAGATTGCTTTCATTACACAGTTAAATCTGAAAAATTCCTAAACTAACACTTTTTTATATTTATTTTTGTTGTACTGCTGGACAACAAAAGTTTCTCCCCTGGGGGATCAACAAAGCTCTATCACATCCCTTATTTTATCTTATCTTATTTTCTCTTATAGAAACAACCTTTGTAATTGATGCAGAAATAGCAGAAAATGTGTCTTCATACAAAACAAAACAATTTACATATTTTGCATAAAATTTGCATAGTCAAGTTTTGATTGGTGAACGGCCATATCTTCCAAATTAGTCACAGTGGTATGTAAGCTGGCACTACAAAATATTGACAATGTAGAACAAGATATATATGTCATCTTCTGAATTTTTATTTTTTTTTTGCTCAGCTATTATATTACAAACATTGCATTACAAATCAAAATAATTCTCAAAACGTTCTAAAAAAGTGACACATAGCAATGCTTCATTAACGGTTAGTGGCAGAAAAAAATATTTATTACATTTGTGCCAAAAGAGACTAAAATACATTTCAGATCAGGTCCACAGAAGATTACTCTTCCATGACAAGAGGCCTTAGTATCTGCAAAATATTGTTTACTTGAAGGAACCTTTAATCATAACCTCAAAAAACAGATTTGCTTATGTTTTTGTGCGAAATCTTCATGGACATCCTTTCGTTTCCCGTTACTTCATGGTGATTAAATGCTTTCAAAATGAATGTGAAAGCTCATTATGCGAGTCCTACAACAGGGTAGATGAAAAGACTGGTGTCACTAAAGGGCAATGTTGTTAATCCACTCTGTGATGAAATCCTTTCTTGATTTTCTCTAAGACTGAAAAAGAAAGAAGACTTTGCTGAACTGAACATAATTGTTTTTTTTTTTTTAATTCTCTACATTCGTTCATGTTGTGAGAATCCTTGAATAGAATAATGATGTGTTTCTGATTTCCATCCACACAGCTGGGGGAAAAATACTCGGAAAGCCTAGGAGAGTGAAGGCTGGAATTTTTGAATGACCTTTGGATTAAATTGTTAACTGGTTTGAATTTCGAGTGTTTGATCTACTAAATAAGCTCTCAAAAAATGTCAAAAAGCACATTTTTGAAATTGGAAATTCTCATATTTTGCTTTTTCAGTGTTTGTATTTTGCATTGTCATATGCTGTAATTTCTTTTGTCTATCATAGATGTCCCAGTTATTCGCAGATTTATAATGCTGCATGGTACTCAAAAGTTGAACAGACATCTGCAGGAATTTTAACGATTGGTGTAAATGATTAGCAAAATCCCTGGCTAATTTGGCTATTTATTCCTCTGCTTGAAGGTGCTTCTCTGCTATGGTTTGTCCTGAGTTAGCAGAGACCAGCTGTGACCCGTCACTACTTTGAAGGAGAGGGACAATGCATTATCTGTAAGGGAATCACATGGAAATAATTATAATTCACATTGACTCTGATGTCAGAGTGAGTCAAAATCATTCTGTGCATCTGGGCCACAGTCAGAAATTCACAAATGCAACTGCAAACTCCGCAGCCCCAAATTCAAAATGTGCTTTAACAATACAGGTTGAGTGCTCGGGCTATTACAGCTGGTGTCCCCATCTTGTTTTATCCCAGAATGATTGGGGTGGTCCTTTGGACTTTAATGGAAACTGAAGTTCCAGGCTCCATATATCCTGGGCAGCTTTGGGCTTAGAGGTGATGCTGTCAGGCAGAACATTTCATGCCAAAACAAAAGAACTTTGAAATCCCTTTTAATGCTTTCAGCATAAATTCAAGAGGATCTTTATGCCCAAAATCAGACTTTTAGGTGTTGATTCAGCTGCTAATAATGTCCCATTTCTACTAGCTAAAGGGGGAGTGAGGGGGTAAACAACATTTACCAGGTAGGTCTGTGGATTAGAAACTCAGAACTGGTAATTAAAAAAATTGGTGTTGCATCATCATTCATATAAAAAATTTGGATTAATCAAGAACTTGAATGGCTTCGACTATGTCAATATATACAAAAAATCAAGCATGGTTCTGTGTTCAAGCAATAATCCTCCAGATAACAATGAAGAAAAGAATTGTTTGTCAATAAAAAGCAATCCGAACTGCAAATAGCATTTGTATTGTATTTATCTGAGTGCTGCTTATTGGCAGTTGCAATGCACGACATCATAGTGCCATTGTGCCATTGTTAATTTCCATACCATACTCAGAAATCAGGGAACATTCAAAAAGTACTCAAAAATACACTTGAAATGCGTGTCTGCTTCAAGCTTCCTCAGGGTATGGCAGAGCGAAAAGAGAACATTTTTTTTTTTATTAAATTTTCTGAAAACAATAGTGAGTTATTCACCTTAATTCATAAAACAAACAATGGTACAGTTTTAAAGAATAAAAAGTTACTTTCCTAATTTTTGTTTAAAAATTAATTTGCATCCATTTAAAAGATATTTTAAGTAAATATCTTTAAATATATTTAAAAGCTCACAGGACCACAGCATAACAATAGAGACATTGTTATGCCATGGCGATGAAAGGCTTCTCCTCTGATTTTAGAAAGATTTTTCATACTGAAATACTCATCATCTAACTGATCATCATTTGTTGCATTGTAGGGGAGCCTACTGAGCATGACCAGGTTATGCTTTAACATCCCATAGATCTTTCTTCAGGGATTATCACAGCGCCTCCTTCTGGGAGTTCCACTGAATCTCATGCTCACCTATCTGATATGTTGATTGTTACATCTAATATCACGCTGAACAAACTAATGCCATTTTTAATGAATTCTGACAATTTCTCATATACTCCCATCAGTTTGGGTTATTTATAAATCTGACCATCAAAAGAAGACACCAGATATGAATTTTAATGCACTTGATACTGAATATTAAATCCATCTCCATTTTATAATTGTTTCTTATCTCAAGCAGCAAACAGCACAAGGCTGAGGTATACCCTGAATGGGATGTCAGGCCATTGCAGGGTATAGGCAGTCACATAGACAATCATTGTCAATGGATAATTTAGAGTCACCAGTTACCCTAACTGTCTTTGGACCAAGGGAAGGAACCCCTGAAACCCATAGAGAATGTGGAAACTCCACACACACAGAATAGGCAGGGTTCAACCCCCCAACCCACTGAGCCACTGACCCGCTGTGTCTACAGAATCCAGAATGAGTTACTTAAAACATGGAACAGCCAACATAGCCCCTGGGGCAGAAAAATGGTGAATGAAATTTAGGGAATTTCACCAGGTAAATAAGATGGACACATTGTGAACAATCATCAATGTCTAAAATCTTCATAGACACTCATACCCTCCCTTCCCATTGTCTCTTTCAAATGCCCTGAGACAGACAGGGACTACATTAAAAAGAGAGTTTGTGACACAGAGTGAAACATCTTTTGGAGGTGACACAGTGCTGACGGGAACTGAGGGCAGTTAACTCATAGCTGTCCTCAGCTTGACTTGACCTAAAAAAAAAGAAATCTAACATACATCACACATAAGAATTGAGTATACTCAAGGCCACCCCTGTCTGTATCACCTGTACATTACTGCAGGTCACCCACACCATACAATGATAAAAATTGAAATCTCATTTTCAGGTGAAAAATTGCATATACAGTATGTATACTGGCAGCTTTCAGGTACTTTGTCAGCCTGCCTGACACGTCACGTGTTTTTTTTTTTTTTCCTTGCGGTGAATAACGGTGCTTTGCCAGAACAACTACCTTGCATGTGAACCAGAAATGAGGATTACCTGCATCCAGAAATTAATCTGATTATGACACACACAAAATAATCTGTTTTCTCTGTAAACAGACAGCTATCCATTTTCTAACTATTGGTTTAGCTACTTTAAATGTCCCCCCTCAAGTCACTTAAAAATGAACATGAAATGCTCATTAAGTCTTCATGAAATTGTATAATTGATACATTACACAATGCTGTCACAATTGGCAGATTAGCTCAGTGGTCAGCACTGTTGCCTCAGAGCCCCAGGGCTGGGTGATTTAATCCCGTCTCCATTCTGTGTGTGCCTAGAGTTTGGGTATCCTCCACCTTGTGCCCTAGGGTGCCTGGTATAGGCTCTAGCCCTCAGAAGAGGATAAAGTGGTTGAGAAAATGGATGGATGGATGGATGGATGGATGGATATACACCAATGAGCTAAAACATGACCACCCAGTATTAGAAGAAGTGGCTCTTTCCTGCAGCCAGATGGTGCACCTCTAAAAGTACAAATGAGAAAGGGGATAAAAAGGATAGGTACATACTGACCAGAAGCAGCCTTACTGGGTGTTTACAAAAGTTGAAAAATACAGCTGCCTTAGCTTGTAGTATAACCTCCTCGTGCCACCAACACTCCACCCACGTAGTGAGGCCACTGAACATTTCCACTGGGATGCTGAAACCTGTTGAGCATCAAGAACCCTTTGGTGTTTCCAAACACTAAACCTGTTGATCAACGTAAAGGTAAATAAAGATTTAAGTAGTTTGACTTCCCCCAGTGCACTAACATTCCTGAAGTCAGAAAGATGTGTGTAAGCGTTGTTATAACCACTGCTGGGAGTAATCACAGTGACCTTCTGTTTGCCCCTTTCACAAGGGCCCCCAGAGAAGGTTCAACCTGGTCACCATAGGCAAGACACTGAGGGCCTGGTCATGGGTGAGAAAACAATAAACATGCTTGCAAACACAGCATGGAGTTAGCCTCCTCCTATTCATCTCCCAACTCATTTTTCCAAACAGACAATCAGTTGCTGCCTTGTAGTATGGCTCAGCACTGATAAGACACACAGAAACAGCACATCCCTTGTAGTGACTCAGCACCATCTTTCACACTTGTACAACACTTTGTGGCAAAGACGTGACGCATAAACAGAAGGGATGTCTTTCCATCCAAACATCACCTTGGCATATTTGAACCACAATCTGCACTGTAAGACTGTGGGCCCTATTTTGCACCAGTGGAAAGCGCGACACAAAGTGGTTTTGCTCGTTTTGTACCAGTACATTCCTCATTTTCACGCCAAGCGTGCATGTTTTCAAAATAACAAATGATTTTGCGCGCGTTTCCTACTCATAGGAGTGGTATTATTTAAATGAGGTGTGGCTGGGCGCATTGTCAGTGTGTTGCTATTTTAAAGCAGCGCCAACAATCGATGCGTTGCTATTTTAAGGCAGCATATTTTCACACCTGCTTCACCTCAACAGGCTTAGGTGGACCAGTGGAGCTCCCGTAAATGATGTGCTCACGCATTTTCACTTTGTGCACGAGCACGTCCATTTCCTTGGTCGAAAACTGATCTGGTTTGCCTGGTAAACATGTCATTATAATAGCAATCCGCCATGGCGCGTATTCTGTTTTTTCCGCTGTCAAAATAGCAAAATGGATTTGGACACGTCCATAAATGTTACTTGCACCTTGCACTTTACACTTTGCATTAGATCATCAAAATTGAGCCCTGCATGTATAGGTCAGGTGCCTTGGCTGATTTTAAGTAGCTCCCTGTTGAAATGTATCACTGCATAATTATTACACTAACACTGAGGTCACTGGAATTGCAAACATGCTTGCAAAAATTAAGTACAGAAAGAATAAAATGTGGATACTAAAAGTGACCTGGAAAAAATCCAGCTTCAAGGGCTGTTTACCCAGGCCAGTGCAGGGCCAGGCACTGAGAGGAACATGGGGACCAGGGTGCAGTGGACATTGACAGGGGAACTGAAATGGGAGGTACTGCAGAAACATTGGCCCACATTCTTGGCTGGTCCAAAAACAGAGCGTGGCGTGAGAAAGCTGGTTTTGGTACTTACATTGGTAGTGGAGATATATACAAAAAACAGCTTTCACGTTGGAAAATACCAAGTGGTAGCAGCAGAGTTTCAACAATGTTCAAGGGCAGGTAAACTGACCTCATGTTAACAGGTATGGTGTGGGAACGATGCTCCCGGAATGCACTGATATAGTACCACTGTGCTCAGATCCCGTCCCAGTTGCAGCAGATCTTTCCAAATATTTTGGGTTATGCAGCTATGAGTATTTGGGTATTCTTGGACCATTAACCAGATTCTGGAGAATTAAGTAATTGCTTTCAGAGTGAAACTATCTTCAGGGGAGTCATTAGAGCTTCTGAAAATGGTCTCAAGTGAGGCTGAGTGCTGATTTCAAAGGTGAGAACCACACACGTACACAAATTACTTTCTTGAAAGCTACCAGAAGTGAGACTGGAAAATGACTAATATATCCAGGTTTCTTGGGTTAGGGTTAGGGTTAGGATTTGTGGAGACAATTTGGAAATTAAGGGGAAGTTGACCATCCAAGAGTGCGATAATGAGGTTGTCTAATCTAGAGGTGGTGCATAATCTTGTCTCAGCATATTTTAGAATAATTAATTACGTTGGCTTAACTGTTTGTCTCAGGTTCAGTGCTGAGGAAAGTATGTCAAATGCATGCCGGGAAATGATGCAAAAATTATTTTGGAGACAATTTCTATTGCTTAGCTTTTTTTTTTTTTTTTTTTTTTTAAATTAAGGTACAGACTTTGCAATGTGGGAAGAGATACCTTATGTTTCAGTTACTGTTTAGCGAAAGGACCAAATGCATAATGTTGTTGTAAGACCGGATGATCCAAGGACGGAGAGAAACTAAACAGAGGGAGTGCAGAGACTTTTAATGTCCGGAAAAGGAACGGACAAACAATGACTAAGTGAAGGCATTCAGATCAGTCTCCCTTAAATAGTCTCTGGATCCGGGGTAGAACACTTGGAGACCCCTTGTGGCGGGAGCAGAAACTGAAACGGGATCCCCCTTCTATGGACGATGGTGCAACGGGCGAGGACGGTCCAGATGGGTCCGGTGAAAATCCTAAATGAGTTTGGGGTCCAGGATGTTCCTCGGCAGACAGGCGGGTCCGCCCCAACTGCATGGGCTCTTCAGAGGTGAGGGTGGACACCGGGCGGCTCAGAGGAGGTGGAAAGGGCTCATCCCAGGCTGAACGGGATGCAGAGGGATGGGAGCAATGCTCCCGGAGCTGGTTGTCTCTGCGGATGGCCATCGTAATGAGGGTCTCGAGATCCTCCCCGAGCTCTCAGGACGCCAGTTCATCCTTAATTGTCTTGGCCAGCCCGTGGTGGAAGTGTATGATCAGAGCTTCCTGGCTCCAGCCCGTCTCGGTGGCCAGGGTTCAGAATTCTACCGAGTAGTCTGGCACTGATCTATTCCCATCTCAGGTGGAGTAAATGAGCGCCTGCCTCCTGACCCCGAACAGGGTGATCAAACACTCGTTTAAACTCCGTACTGAAGGCTTCGAGGCTGGAGCAGATGGAGGGACTGTGATTCCATGCAGCCATCGCCCAAGCGAGTGCCCGACCGGACAGCAGCGAGATGACATAGGCGATACATGATTTGGGGGTCAAGAAGGCACGTGGCTGAGTCTCGAAACAGAGACTGCACTGAGTCAGGAAGCTGGAGCATTATGAAGAATCCCCATCGTACTGCTCCGGATCTGGGAGACAAAATGTAAATAAAATGTCCAATAAAAAATATTTAAAAAATATAAATATAAAAAAAACCCTGCTACATACACATAAAATCTGATATAGAAAATACACACACATGATATTGAATTTGGTCTCAGTGTTTAAACTTTTGGCCTGAACTGTACCTGTGCAAAGATTCCACATCTGATTTTGTTGAAGTTATTTTCCAATATATCAGTGTATTCAGTAAACAGAACTTCTCCAAAATGTATTACGTGTCCAGTAAACTCTTCTTCTCTAACTGATAAACAGTATCTGTCGGAACTACATAGACACTCTTTATTGGTCCCTGAATGCAATGACCTGTGTGCAATTAAAAAGGAAAATCAAGGAGCTCAAAAGAGCTGCAATGAATTTTGAGATATCTAGTATCTTTCCCAAGGAAACAAAAGCTATGATGATTATGTTGTTTGTTGGTGTATTGCTTTGTTTGATCATGGGGAGGAGGGAGGCAGGAGCCACACTGATTCCACCTGTTTAATCAGTTGAGCTTAATTTTCAGTTAACTCAGATGTGGCTTCTGCTTGGTTGGAATGAAAACCTGCACCCACACCGGCCCTTTGCGGATGAGATTGGACACCCCTGAAGTAAATAAATGTAGGAACTTAAGAAGTAAATAAGTTATTATGGGTTAAATTATGGGTTAACAGGTGATAGCTATGATCCTGTAACCTTCCCTGACTAAAGTTCAAAATGTCTGTTGGTGGTTAGGGTCCAGCTTCAATAGCAGGGTAACTGTAGTAGTGTGGTACTCTGCTGTGAAGAAGTAACTTCATTGTACTGGGTGACTCTGGCTCTGATGGCTCTAAATTTCCTGCTAGAGGGTAGAGGCTAGAAAAGATGGCGTCCTGGGTGAGAGTGATCACCTATTGTGTTGCCTGCATGTTTTCTGACCCTGTTATTGTAAATGTCTTGGAGCGCTGGCAGGCTGCACATTAATCAGAAATGACTTGGAACGTGGAAACCAACAGTCCAGACTCAGGTGAACTGTGATCAGGTAAAAGTACACACTAGCTCACTGAGGAACAAGAAGCTGTTCAAATTTTTTTTTTCTCCCAAGAGAATTTAACTCCAATAGCATGATTTGCAAATTAGACTTTAGGGCAGCCAATATTTTTTGGTGAAAGCTCTGTTCTTGTAAAACAAAATACAGTTTTGTTATAGTTACCCACTGAAGCCCATGCGGTCACCCCCCTCTCAGACCTAGGCCACCTGATTCACACAAGGAACAATAATTTTCTTCCTACCTGATTTCCCAGGAGGAGCTGATGGACACGCAATGACCATCCAGACTGAGACTCAGCTCTTCTGATAATGAGGCAGGAACAACACTAATCCCTAATCGGACCCAAGGCAAAAAGATACCTGAGATCCAAATTCCAGTTGGTTGAGTTACTGTCATGCCTGTGAACTCAACAAAAAGCAGCAAGGGGGTTGTCCTTTAAAATATGAGTCAGTTTGTCAGGCCTCTTATCTTAATTACCTTGCATAAAGTTTGAGAGAAATTGTTCTGACTGTAATGGGGACACATGATGGATTCAAGTTTGGTAAATAAACACTTAGTAAATAAACTAACAGTACCTTTTTGTTCTCACTTTTTTTTGTAAAGTGATATGACTGAATCTGACTTATGAGCCAAAGAAATGGATGTTGAGAAATGGATACAAAGACCCCATTTACTTCAAAAAGGAGGCCAGCATGTAAGGAAAGCACGAGTCTCAGGAGATGAACCATAATAAAGACCACGAGAGCAAGATGAACCAATTAGAAATCCTGATGGATCTGCAATTATTGTCTATTTATTTGGGGGTAGCCTACTTGACAAATCAAATAACTTGGTGAAACATGTTTTGCTGATTGGAATTCAAATAAAGTGAGATAATTACCTAGAGAGAAAAACAGGTGAACAGATGGTCTTTGTTGCTGCAACTTTAAAATTTACACTACAGATGAAAATTGAATTTGGAAACGAACAAATTTTCAGTACGTGAGTTGACAAACATGTCTTCTCTTCCCATGCATTGAATTTCCCCTGTCCAGTCTTCATTTGATAAGTTTGATTTTTGGAAAAATAAGTCAATGGCGCTTTAAAATCTAACACTAAGCTTGGTAACATCTACATTCACAACAGGACGTGTAGAAAACAGTCATTAAAGACCAATCAGACATCTCACGTGCCATGACAATTTTGTCAGTGACAACCATGTATGGTATGGTATGGTAAGAGAATTCAGGTTCTGGAATGGTTCATCCTTCCATTCATATTCCATAGCTGCTTATCCGGAACATCCAGTATCGAGGGTCGCGGTTAGCTTGAAGCCTTTTCCAGGAGATACAGAGTACTGACTCACTGTACCACCCTAGAGTTCGTTATTAAATATGCTTTGTACTCGTATCACAACAACATTGCAGGAAGCTTAACAACTTGTGTCCTTCACCATTTTCTACAGTGCTGCTATACATTTCCCAAAGAGTGGTCCAAACCAGAGTAAGAGGCTTGGAGCCCTTTAACCATGCACTCTGCCCACCACTACTATTGAACAACCAAGACCAGCTGATCAGGCCTAGGTTACTCACATTTCCTCATCACAGATGCCTTCAGCAGAGATGTACTGAAAGTGATGAAAAAAGCTGATTACACTTCCCTTCAGATCTGTTTTCCCAAAAACACCACCAAGGTCCTGATGAAAGACCCCTGTTTTCCCTCTTCAGGTAGAACACACCTTGAGAAAAGCAGGCGATAAAATTGACTGAAGATCAAGTAGATAGTTCTGCTGGCTGGCCTTTTCAGGTCTTGTGGGGTGCCATGTGGCAGTGCTACAGCTTGACATCCCACAGTGAAAGGTGCACATTCCTCAGAGTCCATATTACTCTCCTGCTTCTTGACATTAATTGCATAAACATTTTCCTTGCTGTTCCCCTCCTCTACAAGAAGTCCTGAATGTATAGCCATCCACATAACTGCCTCCCTGTAAATTATTATTTTACAGCTCCAAGTAAGCCATGCTCTTTTGTGGCCAGGTAGAGGTGAATTCTGTACCCACCTTAAGGTGAAGCATTAAGAGTTGAAGGCCGTTATGTTGGTACTTGGTATTTATTACTAAACTCTACTGCCTGTGCCTTCATGTATTGTCTATTGTAACATTTATGTGAGAGATCATGTATATATAATCACTCAAAAACTCAAATGGTAAATGGTCCTTTTATAACTTGGCTAAAACTTCAGTGATGTTGATCATGTTTGTAAACTCAATATCCACTTCAAAGTATCATAGTAATGCAAACTTCAAGGGGACTAGAAACTGCATCCTTCCCTGCATGACAGATGCAGAGTCCTAGATTACAGGTTGTCTAGATAAGAATATGATGGGACAGGGAGGTGTATGCAGGTCTTCAGGGTATGGAGATGTTAGGTCAACAATGTGAGTGCAGATTATCTGGCTATGCAGAAGATGGGAGGAGAAGATGAATGCGGGTCTTCTGGGTGAGGAGATGACAGGATCACAGAGCACATGTTGGCATATTAAATGTTATAATCAGAAAAAAAATGCATATTACTCCAAGCTGTAATTGTTGGGTTTTAAGGAAATACAGTTCTTGTACTGAAAGTACAACCTGTTCATCAAAATATATACCACATAGCTCATGTCCCACCACTTCAACCTGTGGTCTTGAATGAGGAAATAAACTGCATCCGGTCAATCAATGCTTTAGAACCCTGGGAACTTAGAATTATATAACAGCTAACTAATGATGGCTTTTTATTTCTGGTGCAATAGTTTGATTGATCTTAATTGCCAGCACATTAAATACCAAGCCTTTGTTATGACTTGATTGCTGTACACCTGTCTGGTGTTTTGGTTTGTTTGCTTGCTTGCATCATTCCCATCATGCTCTTACAATTAAATTGGAGTATCTGAATCATTAGTGTTGAATAGTAAAATGCAGAGATGGTGTCTAACTTTCAACTGTGTGTAGGTGACAAAGTGACTCAGTCATTACTGTATGCACACCCGTTGGGGTTGTTGGTTTTAATTCTTCACCAGTTGATTTTCTGTGGAGTAAGAGTGTGCTTTCCATATGTGTGAAAGTTTCTGTCTGCAGTCCAGAATACATGAGGTTAAGTAAAATGCTGTCTCTCAGTCGCCCACAGTGTGAAAGTATATCTGTGCATGTCCTATGATGGACCGGCATCCTGTCCAGGGTGCTTCCTAGGACAGTCCCAGACTCAAGATCCTGTACTGGATATATGGAAGTAGAACAGGAATGAACAGATGTTTTAGATTTTTCATGGCCTAAACCTGGTCATCGGTTAAGTTCAGTAGAACATGAAGGAGCATGTTCCATTTTGCTTTGCCCCCAGTGACATGGACGAGACTCATTTTGGCTTCTTTGGCAAGAAATGGAACGAGCATAGTGTGCTAGTTTTATCCTTGGTGTCATCTAGATTCTGGTGTGCAGCTGTCCATGCCTTGTTCCCATCTGTCTCTGATGAAGACCTTAGCACAATTAAAACCCTCATCTACTGTTACGTCTGTCTGCCCTTTGCTTCTGTTCATTGAGCCTCCTGGGCTTTGTCCCACAGTCTGGCAACGTAGCTGCCAAAAGTCAACTTGAGAAAGACATTTAAGAGTGGTCCCAATATAAACGCTATATCAATAACAAATATTACTGTAGTCTTTATAGTTTAATTATTTTATTTTGAATATCTGTAGTCAAGGGACATGAAACGGAGGATTATCCATCCATCCATCCATCCATCCATCCATCCATCCATCCATCCATCCATTTTTTACACCACCTAATCCTATTCAAGGTCACCTGGAGCCTATCCCAAGCAGCCTTATGGCACAAGGCGGGGGACACCCTGGACAGCCAGGTACACATACTATGAACAATTTATCCATGTAAATTAGCCTACAGCACATGATTTTGGACTGTGGGAGGAAACCAGAATACCCAACAGAAACCCGCAAAGCATGAGGAGAACATGCAAACTCCACACACATAACTGGGATTCAGAATCTGTGGAGGTGCACAGCAACAGTTCTAGCCACTGAGTCACCATGGCCACAGATCATTTGAGACAATTAGAAAATTTTAAATTTTCTGCAGTTTTATTTATCTACAACTAAAAATAACTCAGAATTAAAAAATAATCAAGACTTTTGATTATATTTCTGTTTGACTGCATATATGCAATATAATATCTGCAGTGATGTCAAAAGGTCTTGTGAGTTTGGGCTGGAAATTGTCAGAAGGTATTGGCCGTTTCTTACATTAGATTTGTTGTGCTATTAATATATCTTGCCAACCATAAAAACCATGTACAACAGATCAGAGAAAACTGTACATCCAAAGCTTAGCTGTTGATGGCCTCACTCATAATCAAGTTGTAGCAGCTAAGGCCCAAGCAGAATGTTCGACAAGCTGAATTGCTTTCCTGTCATATTTGTTTTGGTTTTCTTGAACTTGTTTTGTGTCTGGCATGTTAGATCCTGGCTTCTGCTGAGCTAACTCAAGGGAGAGGAAAATGAAATGAAGTTAATTTTGTTCACGGCGACATTGTGTCCTGCCCACTTGAAGGAAATTGCATTACATGTACTGCAAATGGAGAAAATGCATGTTGTTTAAAAAAAAAAATCACATACAGATAGAGCTTCTATTACATAAGACCTCCATCTCTACTAATCCTCAATTTCCTGATGTATTTGTTTTGTTCCATCACCAAAGCATTAATTGAACTAATTAGGTCCTCACAAAGGCCTTGATTAGCTGAATCAGGTGTACTAGTTGTGAAAACCAGCTAATGTGGAATGGCTGGAGGTGTCTGTGGAGATTCTTAGGACCTGCTGACTCAGATGAGTCAAAATTATCACTCTGAACAGTACTTCCCCTTGTGAACTGGGACCCACACCCTGGGAAAACAAAGGCTATTGGTTTGGGACTTGTGAAGTAAAATAAATGCTAGCTCATTCCCAGCACACAGGCATAAAGTTTCCTTGAGATGGTGTTTTTGTTATCGTAACTCTTTACTATAGGTGCTGCAGTGTTTGGAAATTTATGGGCATGTTTCAGTTCTTTTTTCCCTCTTTGCTTGTTTTTTGTCTGTCGGGCCTTCCTGTTCCTCTGTGGCTCAAAGTCTCTCTGAGGTTTCCATGGTCATTTGCATGGGACTGCTCAAATATTTACTGCACACTTGATTACTAATGCAGCAGGCAGAGGGCTTCTTTTCAGAGATGTTTCTTGTCATCCTCCCAACCTCATTTGTCTCTTCATCTGCCCTCCCTGTGTGTTTTAATCACTCCTCAACAGCCATCCTGCTGTACAAAAGCTCCCCCAAGAACAAGAAAAATGCTGCATTAAAAAAATTTTCTTAACTTTCCCATTAGTTATTTGACAAAATGTCTATGAAAGCAGAGTTCAAGATTGCTCATCTCATTTCCTAGCCAGATTCTTTATTTTGTGTATATATATATCTTATGTACATAATTATGATTATATTTAATTTGTTTTAAAATTTTTCAAGACTCAAGATTTCAGCTGGTTATTTTACCATGTTGACTGTGTGTTTAATTTTGTCTTCTGCGTGTATTCATTTTCATATGGTACCCTTCCACAGAGTGTGTAATAATAATAACGTGATGTAGACAGGAAACTATGACAGGCAAAAAGGCAATTAACGTTCAGCACATTTAAATGTCAATGCAGAGCAGCCTTAAGGATGATGGAGTGGAGAGAAGAAGACCTCCCAGGGATGGTTTGAAAATAAACACACTGGGGTCCATAAAGGAGATGACTGTCCACTTCTCAGACATGCTAACCTTCGGAAAAAGGTGAGTGCTTCAGGATATGTCCTTTAAAAATTGTACTAAAATAGCTACTAATTGGACCACTTAGACCAGAGGAATAGGATGAGGCAAAATGGCATAATCTCAAAGGACTGAGTGCGACAACACAGCTCTACTGAAGGATTTGTTAGTATTGTTAACTACGGGCCTTGTTTACAGTTTTCATTGGGGAAACAGACAGCTTATTTGAGCTTCTTCCAGACACCTAGGTGTATGTGTGTGTGAGTGTGTTTTTTCTTTTGTAAAATATGCCTTCCAGTTAGCACTTGATGGATACTCGAAACCTCAGCTCAGGTAACCTGCTATTTAAAAAATACTTTTGATAACACAATTAGCACTTGGGAAGGAGCAAGATATGTCATGGCCTTCAAGGACATACTGTAATGCCAGAATGTACAACATGGTTTGAACAGTTTAGCCTCATTACAATATCGTACCATGTAAATAAGCATCCATCCATCCATCCATCCATCCATCCATCCATCCATCCATCCATCCATCTTCCAACCACTAATCCAGTACAGTTTCATGTGGATCAATAAATACTGACAGAGGCGACTGCTCTAAGACAACAAGGGAAGCTCCACCTCCTCTGAAATGTGATGAAAAAAATTGTCAAATACGTACTCTTGTATTTACATTGCTATTACAAAGAGCGTGCTAGAATGTGTTCAACTTCATGGCTAGTTCATTCAGAATCAGTAATAATTTTTTTCAGGTCGTCTAACGTGAGTTTTTTCTGATACATTCCCATGGCAGCACGGCCCATTAAAACCCAATGAAGTGCAGCTTCACTGAATTTCAATGGCACTTTAGAATATGCTTTATTTTCAGTGCAGCAAAGCTAGATGTTTATTGGACAAATGCTTCAAAGTGTCATTTCCAGGGAAGCTCAGCATCTCTGGGAGTAAATGGGGCAGTGGGCTGGCCAGGATGCTGGGCTGCTGCATGATGACTGGAGGAATTGTCAGGGGGGCTGGACCCCTTTTTGATTGACAGCGTTTTGGCATCAGAGCATTTCAAGTTCAGTCTCATGTGGATTTTTGGTAAGTGAAGTCGTGAGACAAGCTGCTGCTCGTATTCTGTTATTTGATAGCGATATAGTACACTATTTTCATTTGTATATATCCTACTGTAAATAAAAATATAAATATATAGGGTTTTTGACTTTGTGCCTTGTTTCCGTTTAGTAAAGTTTGTTCGTTTATTTCAAACTAGGGCGTGGGGGCCAATAATTGGCTAATTTTATGAAGTAGGTCTAAAATGTGCTTCCCCTGTTTGAAAGACCACCAGCCACAACTGAATATCATACAGTAAGCTTGAAAGCCATGGCAATTTGTAGGTCTCCAATGTCAGGATTCAGGAAGACAAGCTTGGCAGCATTGTTAGGTTTTTACTTTCCCATTCTTGGGACGTTGCTGGTCTTATCTTGCCATGTGGTAACATAACTGTTTAGCATATTCATCTGTTCTGGGATTCCTACTTCATGCCAGTCCAGTTCCTTGATTAGTTGCCATTGACTTCCTGCCCCCCGTTGTCTGTACCTTCATAAATTTTGCCCCCTGTTTTGAATGTGTCTCCTGGCCACGGCTGCTCCCTGCCACCCTCCTGTACCCCTCATACAACCCGGTGCACTACTCTGGCACTCAGGCCAGCTGCTCATGTTTTCCTCAGCAGGGAAGAGTGGATTTCACATGTCCCACGTACCCCCACCTCAAAGAACATGTCTCAGAGTCTGCTGCTATCAGCAGCTTTCCTGTGTTTTGGTCTGACTATGCTCGTTTATTTAAATTATTTATTTATACATCCGTGGATGCATAAAGAGCAAAACAGGTAGGTGCCCATCACACACACACACATTTATATTTCTAACCTTGTGGGGACCTTCCATTCATTTCTTTGGGTTTTACCCTAATCTTAATTTTGACAGCTGTAACTCTTATCCAGCCCTAACCTTAGCCATAAGTTACCCAACAAAATACAAGACTTTTGGCTCTATTGGTTTTTTGATTGTATTCACAGATTTTTATAAAATTGAGTGCAAATGTTTGTCTTTAATTACATCCTGGGGACATTTTGTCCCCACAACATAATATAAACATGATACACAAACAAAGAAACACACACACACACACACACACACACACACACACACACTTTTGACACTTTCTGAAGTCAAACCACCTTAACAGCAGATACAGAGAGAATGAGCCGGTAGACAGTGCCATCAACCTATTTAGAACCTGTGACCCTGGTAATGGTATGCGCAGGAAATTTCCTGGTATATGTATACACTATGTCTGAAACTGTACATCCCGCTGCATGCATGGACTGTCTTCCATGGAAACCCTAAAGCTTATCCCCTGCTCCTTTCATGATCCATTTTACATGGTAGCCCTAAACCTTACACCCTGCTCCATGAACGATCCGTCTTACGTGGTAGCCCTAAACCTTACACCCTGTTCCATGAACGATCCGTCTTAAATGGTAGCCCTAAAACTTATACCCTGCTCCATGAACAATACATCTTACATTGTAGCCCTAACCTTACACCCTGCTCCATGAATGATCCGTCTTAAATGGTAGCCCTAAACCTTACACCCTGCTCGATGAACAATCCGTCTTACATGGTAGCCCTAAACCTTACACCCTGCTCAATGAACAATCCGTCTTCTGTGGAAGCCCAAACCTTACACATTGCTCCATGCACAAGCCATATTCCATGTTAGCCCTAAACCTTACACTCTGCTCTATGCATGGGCCGTCTTCATGGGAACCCTACAACTGACACCCCATTGAATGTATAGACCATCTTCCAGAGCAACCCTAACCCTTACACCTTGGATGCAATGGCCATCTTAGATGGCATTGACCCATAAACTACAGCAGTGGTTTCTGTACCATACACCAGATTCATCATGTAGCAGGAAGGAATAACTTTATCTAACTGAATGTCTGATGCATGATCATTTCTAATTAATATGTTTAGTGTTATTTTCATCACCTCGTAGTGTCCACATTGAATCTGAGCCAGTATTACACTGCAAGCATGTCAGATGGATATGGACTCCCAAAGATTGGCCTACTGTGTGCATTACAATCTATTTCCAGTTACATCTGTTTTATTTAATGATATTTAAAAATGTATTTGCGGCCAAACATCGGAAAGCTGTTTATTATTTTAAAATCTCTCTTTAGTGCTTTCAGGAGTATGGGGAAAAGTGAGATCTAAGTGAAATGAAAAAGATCCCAGCCATAGGACACCTGAGACCTTATTTCCCCAGACCCTCTTAATTACGAAAGATAAGGTCAGAAAATTGGGCCAGATTTCTTTCAATCTGAAAGATTTATTCTTTTCATTTTCTCATCTTTTTTTAACAAATCCAAATGAATGTTTAACTACATAATAGAAGACAGTGAGGTCATTTCCTTTTACAATCAAAGAAATTATGAAACTCCTTTCACTATTATGAATTCCTTTTTCGCACATCTGCTCACATCCTCGCACTGTAACCCAATCCACACAAGAGATAATGTACAGTATGATTATTTGTTTTTGATTAAACAATATTTTTCTCTGCCACAACTGCCGCCAGTATCGATATCTCCAGGGCAATTTTCCAGATCTTTAAAGATTTTCAAAAGATGTTTATCATCGTTAACTGAGTGTTATTACTGGAAAATGGTTTATCTAATTTTCTCAAGATGGTGGTCTCACCCAGGAAGGGCTGCTACTGGTAAATACACAAGCAATGGGATCCTGCTTTTCCAAGAATGTCATGTCTATTTTACCATCATCTAACATCCATCTTTTAACAGATTATCCTGCTCAGAATCATGGACAGCCAAGGTGCCAATCCCAGGAAATATAGAGAACAAGGGTGAGGTGCCAGTTGGTTGGGGTGCCAAGCAATCGCAGGGCAAATGCACACACATACACACACTATCGTGGAACAGCGGGAGTACGGAGGACATGCTAAATCCACACACAGATCACTGGTGCATTCTCCAACTGTTGACATCATTTCTAATTAATTTCTTTAAAACATCATTCCAGATAAGGATTTTAATAACCAGGCCCTGTGTACTGTGACAGGCTAAATACTGTATACAGACAGTATAGGATGGTACATATGTACTGATATACAGTGCCGTCCACAATTATTGGCGGGATGCAGCGGGATGTACAGTAAGGTTTACGGTTACCATTATCACTATGGGAAGGGTAATTTGTAAGTTATTGATGGCATTTACTCCTCTGCCCCCTATACATTTAGTTTGAGAATACATCCCAGGGGTATTCAGTATGAAAGTGTACCTGTATGTATGCTAAATTGATCCAAGCTACTGCTTCTGTTTAACAAAGGCTCAGTGGTTAGAATTGTGGTCTCAAAACTCTAGACTCGTGTGTTTAATTCCTCTTCCAGGTTCTGTGTGGGAACTTTCTTTCCGGATTTATGTAGGTATAGTCCAGCTGCTCAGCTTTCCTTCTGTTGTCAAAAAAACATCATATGATCATGTGCTGATGACTCTAATGGGCCTGGCTCCAGCTCCCTGACAAGAGATGGACCACTGCATTCTCTGGAGGCACTGAATGGGGGGATTTGATTATACAAATTCAAAAGTTTCTTAAAAAATTCTGGGTTCCTTGACATTTACAATACTAAGAAAAGAAAAAAAAAATCTCACTGATAAGCATTTGCCCAGACTTGGAGTCAGTCAAGCTTGTCAACTGTAGAGTCAGGAAACCTTCCCCAGGTCTAATCCCTGGTAGTGCCACTGGAGTGTGTGCATTTTGTCATGGACTGGCATGGACTGTCTTTACTGCATGGGATGTTACCAAAGGTCCAAAATGGATGGATGGCATTTGCACAAACCTAAAATAAAACAAGACAGACCTGAAACATGTTTGTTTTTTTTTTATTAAAAAAAAAGCTTCTAACACAACACGGCAAGCTTACACTGTTAAATTTATTTAAGAAATGTTTTTATTGAGAAGACAAATCAAAAAGACAAAATGGGAGATCTAATTTGAGTTTTCTGGAGCCTTGATGAATTTTTTATCCTCTCCAAGTCTTTACCTGGAAAACTCTTGCTTTCATCCTGTGAATGATTTGTCTCAAACTGACTTCTAAGTGTTTTTTTGATCAGAAAAGACAAGTTTTCTACTTTGTATACATTACCAAACAGATCACCATGTTGGTTATGTAGCTTATTTGTATCCTACCATGTGAAATTATTTCTCCTATTTTTTCAATATCTGTAGATTGAAAAAAAAGTAAACATCTGCTGTTTTTGGCCTCCAAAGGAACCTTGACTAAGCTCCTGAGACTTTACACAACAAACAAAAATTACATAAATGTATTTATGTTTATTATGTCCACAGTGATTATGAGTAGGTTTTCAAATAAATTCTATAAAATGATCAAAATAACAAAATCAATTTAGCTATCATTTTGGCAGAATGCAGGGTGTGTCTTGAAGGTTATGTCCTGAATTGTGTGTTATTCAGTTGTGTGATTGGTACTTAGGTCTTGTTTGCGGATCTCAATACATGCCTGAAAACTTAACTCAGGGGGATTTGTTCTTGGGCTGAGATCAGGATTACTCCATGCCGGCAAAAATTCTGGCAGATGTAAGATGAGGGCACAGCAAAATTAGACCAAGAAGGTTTGCAGTTAATGGAGCAAGAGGTGCACTGTGAGTAATAATTGATATCTGGCCAAAAGCTTTTCTCGCTGTCAGACAAATCCTATTTCGCACTATTGTTTACTAAGCGGAGAGCAGACCAGTCATTTGGAAAATGCTGTGTGAGGAACGAATGCCCCCCCCCCCCCCCAGAGGACGCTGAAAAAACAATTCAACTTTCGTGCTGGGAAAAATTATATCACTTGGTTTGAATAATAAGAAGCTGGCAAAGGCAGGTATTTACTTTGATGCGCAATAAAGACTTGTCAAATTTCTGTTGCGTGAAAGAATTTAACTCTTGCAGTTTTACAAAGGCCACAGACATTGAATCCTACAAAGCACGAAGACATCTTAAGCTATAGTTTTTTTTGTATTAATTCTCCCTGAATTTAAGATATGTATTTTCACAACCCCCCCGTGTTTGAATGAGTCTTTTTCATCAGATGTGCAGTATTTGTAGACAGTTGATGTTTTTCTCCATCGAGAATTTATCAAAAAATACACTAACAAGAAGCATTTGACAAAATACTGTTTATCCAAATTAACGTTCAGAGTTCTTGGTCCTTTCTTTACTCTTCTGGTAATCTATTTGTGTGAGAGATTGTTGAGGTTTTATGCCTTTTTTTATTTCACTCTTCTTGGTTTGTTGAAGCTCATTGTCTTTATCATGAAAGAGTGCTCTAATATGTTCCACATATTTGAACTACATTATTGTTTCATATTTGAAAAACAATGCAGCTGTAATAATTTGCTAATTTAATTTTCCATTGTCCTGCAGCTATTGAGTTCAATCCCATTTTTTACACTTTCCTTCCTGGACACCTGAACTATGGAGCAGGGAGTAACATGGATTAGACAAAAAGCAGAGAAACCCCATTTTACGCTTAAGGATGACCTCACTGACCAAAGTGACAGTAATTAACATTATGTGCTTTTTGGTCTTCTTGAAAAAATAATTACCAGAAGATTACAGAGAGTCGGAAAATGGCGTTCAGGTGCATCTAACTTGGGAGGTCAAATTGTCCAGTACAAAGACACTAGGATGTTCCCAAAATGCATCTCAGTGATGGTATGGCTACAATTTAACCTTGTAAACATCATAAAGGATAAGAAGGTACATCTAAAGGCATGGCATCGATCGCATCATGGGAGATTCACCATCAAATGTTCGTGGAAGTCCATTTCTTAGCAAATAAGTAAAATTGATTATTTTGATCAGTTTAATGATGTTGTTTCTCTACCAGCCTTTCCTTCCCTGAAGAGGTAGTGCTCGTTTAGGCTCACAGGAACCTCTCTCCATTATCTGGAGTGTGGGAGGACACCTCTTGACAGTGCAAAACGTTAGGAGGTCTTGTGGGGGCTCAGTTGTGCATCATAATGGACATTTAAAGCATCAGCAACCAAACTTCAGGACACATACATACATAAACATGAAAGGAAAATCACTTTTCATGGGAAAAGGAGATCGTAGGAGTGGGAGGCATGGTACAAAATCACACCATGGGGGATCACCTCGTTAAATCTGTTCCAAATGTCTCAGTGGTGGTCATTTGCCTCTGCAAAGTTCTCAACGTGTTGCCATCTTCCCACCATGGAAGAAATTATGGTGGGCGGGATTATCTGGCACTGTCAATCACCAGCCCACCTCCTATTGGTTGTCGACTGTGATCTCTCAGGTGGTGATTGACAATGCAGGATAATCCCACCCACCATCATGTTTCAAAGCAATCCCCCTGCCAGCACTACTCACCCACCTTCTGCTTTCCATTTGGAGAGTTCAGGAGAAAGGCAAACTTATGATAAAAGTTAAAAAATGCTAAATTGGGTAAAGAGGTAGGAGGGGAATGGTATCATACATTAAAGCACAAGTATGCTGGCCCATTCCCTGGTTTTACCAGGTCGAAAGTCTGTGTTTTATATCACAGGAAAACAAAGATATCAAAATGACCAGTAGGGCGCACATTACTTAAGAACCTGAATTTGTCCAAAAAGCTGACAATTACAATTCCACGGGGAGCATTAAACCCAGAAGTATAAATAGAGTAAAAAATCTAAATTAAAATATGCAAGTGGCTATGGATAAAAATAAATAAATAAATAAATACATAGATAAATAAATAAATAGAAATCTGCTACAGGCTATTAAGCAGTAAGATTCCTAGGCTTATCTGTGTTCTCACAGGGATGACTCCCCAGTGAAAGGAAATCTTCATACCACCTCTCTCTTGTTGATATCCTGCAGGACAGAGCAGACTCCCTTGGAAGCAGGGAAAACGCGAGGAAGGGAAGCTGAATGGTGGGAAGTGGTTTTAAGTGCCAAGAAATACCCAATGTTACCAAGACATATCAAACTTCCCAGGATCCAAGAATATTTTTGTATCAAATGTTGGCTTCAGAATTTGCTTTAGAAACACAATAATCTTTATTGCACAATGGGAGCAGAAAACAGACATGAAAATTGCCATGATACATACAAGATGCATGGTTTTGGGTCTCACCTTGCTTGCGCATGTGAGTCACAGTGTGAAACATTAATACAAATTCTCTTGTTTCACTGACAATGTTTAGACAACTGTCAGGTGGAAAAACAAACAGCCAAACAATGCCCCTGCCCCAGTTCCACCCTCCCTCAGCAAAACGGAAACGACATGAATTTATTTTGCATGCTACGTCTGTTTGAAAAAAGATTCCTGTAAAAAGGAGGTGTGACACTCTGCTTCCGGGAAGCTACAGGGCACCACTTGTTTTGTCCCAACTGAGCTCTGAATTAAGTGACTTATTATTACATTTAACTTTCAGTCAGCTGTTGATTGCATCAAAAATCTAAGAATGCACTATAGAAGTGAAACGGTGACTGAAAATTGCCCTTAAGGTGCAATTGTTACAGCAAATGTTTGCATGGTTTCTGAAACAGGCCAATGCCCTATTCTGAGTGTACTGAGGATGAGATGGAAATCACTGCAAGCCTAGCTGGTTAAGAAGTAACTGAGAATGGACTAATGTTCTTTGCCTAAATCATATGCCGGCAAAGCCTATCTCACGTTATGTTGCAAAGCTGCCTCATATCGTACAGTCATTTAAGGTCAAAGAGTAGGAGGTAACCAAGGCTGGCTAAAAATACATTTAAGTAATTTCCTTCAGGATAATTAAAGTATTTGGATTGTGAACTTCAGCTAATGGAGTGAAAACGATATCGATGATCAATTTTGTATGAAATTCTAGTGATTCACCATTTGGGTGAAGAAATCTAGAACAAGAATTAAGTTTTGTATCTGTAATGTTTTGCAGCACCATATTAATGGGGTAAAAATTATATAATTCACACATGTTCTTAAATTGTTTACATATTTTGGCTTTTTGTTGGTTTACAGGCTGCCTTAGTGAGTAGCACAGTTGTCTCACACTGTGTGGGCTGTGGGAATGATACCTCTGGCTGTGTGTAGGGATTTCATGTTCTCTTGGAGCTTGTGTGGGTTCCCTCCTACAGTCCAAAGACAGTTGTTTTTGTCGACTCTAAATTACCTGTGGTGTATTTCCGTAAGAACATGCCCCATGGTGAGCTGCTATCTTTTCCGGGAAGTACCCTGTGTTTCTTTTGTCTTGAACTTTTCAAGTTTTCACATTTACCAGTACATACTGTAGTTATTTGTCTTTTAGAAAATTGTGTGCAATCAAAAACCTCACGTTTCCTACCTCCAACCCAGACATTACCATTCATTCCTTGCACTGGTTTGTAACTAATGTCGATGAACATGTAAATTTTACAGTCAAGGCTTGCTTTTAGCACCACTGTGGTCAGTGTCCTTGTACGTAACCTCATGGTCCTGGGTTCAAGGCTGTTTGAGATCTGATGGGTAAGTAATTTTCTGCTCGGACAACTGACTTTGTCATACACTGCGCAGCCAAAAAAAAGTTGCACACTTCAGTCTTTCATTTGACCATCTCCAGTTTTGATTAATCAGCATTCATCGTGGCATTGTTTGGATGAGTTTATGCAATGTCTCAACATTTTTTTCATCCTAGATTTGCATTAATCTTTCATCGAATCTTGTATTGACAACAGGAGAGTTGAACCACTCCATAAAGTCTTCTCTACCACATCCCAAAGACATTCAATGGGGTTAAAGTCAGGTGGTGGCCAGTTCATGTGTGAAAATCATGCTTCATGCTCCCTGAACCACTGTTTCACAACATGAGCCTGAAGAATCTTGGCATTTTTGTCCTGGAATACATCCATGCTGTCAGGGAAGAAAAAAATCATTGATGGGATAACCTGGTCATTCAGTAGATTCAGGTACTCAGCTGATTTCATTTCATTGCTGCATAACTTTGCTGAGCCTAGACCAGACTGTTGGCTCTTATGTACTATATTTATTTGATTATTCTTCAATATTATTATATTGATTTGATTATTTGATTATTATTGACTTTCTTTTTGGCCAGGTAGTCTATAATGGATAATTCATAAACTGCTTAGAAGGTGGGTACCAAACATTGACTATGTAGCCCATTTTTCTACACTCATGCCCTTAGCCACCAAGGGAACTGCATTCGCACCCATAACATAATTAATTTAGGACAAATAATTGTGGTGTGTTTTTTGTGATGTGAAAACAGACTCTGCTGGCTACTTGCCTAATGACCATTTGCATGATTACTTTCCTGGCTAATTATTTCCTGGAAGATAAATTCTCAGCCCCAGACACCCCTATAGAATGGAAGGAAGAAAACATGAAAATAATATATTTTAAATATATTTAACTTTCAGGTTACAATCATATGTGTTTATAATACAATTTACACAACTAGTGCAGCTGACTTACACACACACTAAGGAATGAGATTCATAGTCTAAGGTTTTAATGAATATGTTACTTAGTCATTTACTTTTTGCAGTTAAAGGTGTGACAGAATAGAACATTTGAGTTGTATTTAAAAATGCACCACAAAAGCAACATCTTGTTGGTGGTATATTTCACGACAACCACTGTGGTCTTGTGTGTTCCTGTGTTATCAATTTCAGCATCTTGTTAGTAGTCCATCTCATGTTCTCACCTTGTTATTTTACAAGTTTCTTTGGGGGTACGTATGCCCAATGCCTGTTACACAGTAATGAATTTTATCGATTTGTTCTTCCGTGAACAAAACCTTCTTCTGAGAAAATGATCCTGGTCTTATGAAACCAACTTTTGAAACATTACAAGAAATATACATGTAAATTAATGTTGAAATTAGCATATGGCATACCCTGGATCTATATTTAATTTAAACAGTAAGTCGTGTTCTGTAGCTTTTAGAAACTGACAAAGAGGTGGTCAAAATGTTCAATGGAGAAGTTTGTACTATCTAATGCGAACAGTGCAGAAAAAGACCTGTGAATCAATTGGAGATTTTTTTTTTTTAAAAAACAAGTAGAAGTGCCAAAAAAGGGAGAGGCTTAAAGTACGCACAGTCCATTTATTTTTGGTTCACTAGCTTAATCAATGTTTTATTCTGCTGTTGAATTAATTATATCTACACATGTTAGAGAAAAAAAAAAACAACAACAACATTACCTTTCAGCACCGAATGAGTGGATTAATGGGTTTTGGTTCTCTTCAGTGAAATTTTGCCATATGGCACTAACTGACCAGGCTGATGGTTTTAAATTTGGAATAATTCTCGTACAGGACATGGAGGCTCATGCCTCTAGTGTTGTGGGTTTGAATCTCACCTCTGCTCTGCCTGTGTGGTGTTTCCTTACACAGTCAAAAGTCATGGATTTAGGCTAATTGGCATCTCCAAATTGTCCATAATGCAGGTGTGTGTACATGTGTACCTTTGGCCCAGTGATAGCCTCGCATCCTGTCCAGGGTGTACTGTAGCTTTGTGTCCTGTGTTTCCTGGGAAAGGCTTGAGGCCTCCTTATGACCCTGACAAGGATAAGTGGTTGGAAGATGGATGACTTACTATTGTATCAAAAGATTGACTTTGATTTAGCAATTAAGAATGTGTGTAGACAGACTTCAGCACTGTAGAACTCAGTGAATGTTAATGTCACCTAACAGCCAAGGCTGGGAATGACAGAGAGGCGGGAGGCAAGCATTCCAGTTGGGTCCTGACTGTTCATGTTGGCTAGAAATGGGCATGCACATCATTATTTTTTCCCCAGGGCTAGTTCACAATCGCACTTCAAATAACACCGACGTTCCGTGAATTAGATTTCCATTCTCCACCTTCTGGTTATATTCCTACCAGAAAGGATTTTTAAAGTTTGAAACTAAGTTTAAAAAATGCACTCTACCCCTTTCACTGATTTCTGGAAGATGTAAATAAGATAAAATGGAACATTTCATCTCCACATCGTCCTTCCGTGTGTCACCAAACAACAGAATGCACTAATGCAAACCCCGCAACCTTGCAGTGGTGGTGGCATCTTCTCAATCATTAAACAGAAGCAATTTTGCCTATTGTTACCGTTATGGGCAGCCTAGCTGCCAATAATAAATGAATAAATAATAATATAATACATTTTATTTAAAAGGTGCCTTTCAAGACACTCAAGGTCACCTGACAACAGCAACATTACCAAATGCGATAACACTTTCAGCAAATAAAATCAAGTGACTGTGCCAATGTAAAATAAATTTACCAGCAATATAAATTATATCTGTTTCCACTCGACAAATGTGAGGAGTCATAAAGAAATAAATCAAAGTGAATAAGCCAGTTTAAAAAAAAAAAAGTTTTAGCAGCAGTTTTAAATTGTGCTACAGAATCGAGCTGACAAATATGAAGGGAAAGAGGGTTCCAGAGTTTGGGTGCAGTATATGAAAATGATCTAGCAGCCATAGTGGAAAGTTTACTATCCAGAACAGACAGTAAACCTGCTGATGAAGAAAGAAGAGAGTGAGAGGGATTATAGCTCTGCAACAAATCAGAGAGATGAGGCGGGGCAAAATTATGTAAAGCTTTAAATGTTAACAACAAAATTTTATACTGTATTTGATAAGTCACAAGGAGCCAATGAAGTTGAATCAAAAGAGGTGTAATATGGTCAGTATACTTAGAACAGGTAATGATCCTGGCTGCAGCATTCTAGATAAGCTGTAATTGATGAAGAAGTTTATTCGGGACACCAGAAAGAATGGCATTACAATAGTCAATGCAAGATGTTTATAGAGCATTGACCAAAACTTCAATACTGTGCTTTGTAAGAGCAGGATGAAGTCTGCAGATATGAAAAAAAAGCAGCCTGAGAAATATTATTTATATGAGGATCAAAGGAAAGGGTACTGTCCAGAATGACACCAAGGCTCTTTACCAGCGTAGAGATAGGTATGAGAACATTATCAATAGAAATTGCAATTAGCGGTCAGGACTGAATATAGTGTATTATAGCATATCCCTCCATGGTGATGTGTTCTAATCTTTCCATTGCTACTTTTTTAATAATGAGAATTAACTGCTCTCCCCTATACTCGGTGTCAGACATGGTCAGCCGTTGCTGAATGAAGTATGTGAATACTCTGCCTTGATATTAATTATTAGCTACAAGCACAGTCTAAACAAATCAGTGTGTCATTAAATGATTTTAAAGAGCGAAGGAATTTCCACTCTCACCCTTTTGTCTGGCAGATTATTTCAGTTTTTTTTTCCCCCTGCCTACTGGATTCTAGTCCAAATTTAAGCAGTTTTCAATCTAGCAAAGGACGCCAAGCAGAAGACACCTGGGATGGGATGCCATTCCATTGTAGTATGTGTTACTTTTTGATATACAAGAAAATAACAGGTACCATCATATAGTACTTGAATAATCCGAGTGTATGTCACAAGTGGTCTGCTTTATCAAGAAATTGCTGGCTGATTTGTCTCAAAGAAATTAAAGAGCAAAATCTGGCTTTCTAATGGGCTTCTGACTAACCTGCCCAATGCATGGAATAATGGAGCAAAATAAAAACATTGCCTCATTTCTAGACACCTGTTTACTAATATAAAAACACAATCTTTAAAACAAACAGGGAACTCGCAATAGATTGTTAATTAGATGATCTTAATTACCGATGGACTAACCCAGTTCTGGCTGTTTTGTGAAAACGTGTTTTTTTTTTTTTTTTCGTATGCTCTTGTTAAGCATTGCGTTACATCACTGAAATTGGAAAATAAGTACAATTGTGGGTTAGGCCACTTGTCCATGGGACCATCCAATTTGAGTGTGACTTAAAGCTGAAACAGTATTACTTCTGACATAAGTAAATTGATAAAAGCAGTCACTGTTGTTAACAATGCCTGAGTTAAAAATGTTCAGAAAAGCATCACCTACCATTTTAGGAAAGGAAACTTTAATTCCTGTTATTGGAAAGCCCACTGTTAGTTAACAAGTTTTTCCCAGTAAAAACAACACAGCAACAAAAGTTCCTGAGCACTGTATTTAAAGAGCAGTAACTTGTTAAGTCTAAGGACCTAACAGAAGCAGAAGAGATTAAGACGAGGTGGCAAGAATATACAGAAGAATTATACAAGAAAGATCTTAACATATCTAACAGCAATGATAGTGGAGACACTGACTTAGAGCCAGACATCCTGGAGAATGAAGTCAAGAAGGCCTTAGAAAGCATTGCTAACAACAAG
>JAACJT020000105.1:15909113-15938372 GCA_009936485.2 Gymnarchus niloticus | reverse complement strand
GCTAATGTTGGGAAAGGTTGAAGGCAAAAGGAAGAGGGGACGGCAGAAGATGAGATGGATAGACAGTGTAGTGGAAATAATGAACATGAGTTTGGGCAGGCTCCAGGAGGCGGTGGAGGACAGGGCGGCCTGGCGTGCTGTGGTCCATGGAGTCACGAAGAGTCGGACACGACTACGTCACTAAAAAACAACAAAACAACTGGTCAGAGGACTACATCTCAACACTGCTTACTTCTGAGCTTTTATTCAATTTGTTTACATGGAGCTTGTTTCACATCAGGATTCCCTTACTCTCCTTCTATCTCCCAGGCATAGGCAGCCCCTACAACACCCTGAAAAATACCTCAAAACCTGCTTTTGTCTACCTGGATGTTCGTTTCTCACAATATATTGCTGCTCATTCTTCAGTTACGAATTAAAAGCATGAAAGATGCAATTTTCATTAAAAACGGGTTGATAAGAGTTTAACAGTTAACTTAGCTACACTTTTCACAAGAGTTCTTGTCTCAATAGTTTAATAATGTGAGCCTGTGGCTATGCAGTGGTCACTAAAATAGTCCTCAGGGTTTCCTAGTTATCTACAGTTCACCAATTTTTAACTTTTATTGCAGTATTTTGCATGCGAGACTTTGATTTTTTTCTGATAAACCAAACTCAGGCCTACCTGGTGTTTGTTTACCCCACTCAATGGGTGTGGTCTTCCTTGTGACTATATTTACATATTTCATTACTTCTCTGTTTGCATAACCCTTTCCCATATGTTCAATTAAGCATCTTTGCATATGCATAAAGGACATGGTGCCAAGGGAATGGAAAAAAAAAATAAAACCACCACCCCTCTTGCCAAGCATTAAATATGTGCAAATACCATGGTGCATATTTAGGAATCGTAATCTCATGGTGTGGTACATGAAAAACATTGACTGATCTTGTGTAGTTTAGAACGAGCCAGTGAAAGGCAGGATAATAATGAGGGGCTTTGTTTGGGTAGTGCTGTGCACCTCTGTGACAATTGACCACCAGCCTCACTTTAGAAAAAAGCCTTGATTCTTGAAACCCAGTTGACCCTAATTGGACAGTTAGAGCACAGTTAGAGTACAGGGTCGGCTGGGAGCATTAAAAGAGCTGTAAGGCATGCTACCATTGATCTTACTGTGCATCTTTGAGTTTAGCAGCTCTTCACATTTGAGGTTTTAAGCTATAAAGTTTGCTTAAACTGCTTTATCGACTTCTGTCCCTAAAAACTGCTATATCTGGACTGCATGATTACAGCAATGAGACTTCAATTCAATTCAGTTCAATTCTGCTTGTATAGCACCTTTAACAAGGAGCATTATCACAAGGTGCTTTACATAGTCCCAAACCCAAGGCCCCCAGAGACTAAGCCAAAGGCAACAGTGGCAAGGAAAAACTCCCCCAGGAGGAAGAAACCTTGGGAGGAACCAGACTCATGGGGGAAGCCCACCTTGAGCTCTGGCTGTCAACGGGCAAGACATGTTCATTATTACAATATGGTGAACAACAGTGAGGCAGAACAATCAGATGGACAACAGCGTGCTGGAGGATGCAGTCAGGTGATTGAGCTGAAGAGCAGGTTTGGTGGCTCAGATAACGGCAAGCCAGTAAAGATGGACAGGTGATGCGGAGGGAGTGCATGGTAGGCCAGTGGACAAATAGGGGATCTCTTGAATCCAGATCTCTGAAAGAAACACTCCAGAATTGGGGGGCAGGGGGAGAGAAAAATGTGCATTAGCAAAACAGCAATTTAAGATAGCAGAATAATTTGCAATAAAACAGCAAGAACTCTGGAATGACTATTCATTGCACCATAACTATGAGGAAGAGGTTGGCGAAGACACAGACATGAGGAATCCTTGAATGCCAGCACTCCAACAACACACAGAACATGCAAAGCAGGAGTGACAGCACTGACAGAACAGTTTATCAAAATCAATGGCACTAACCCCACCCGGCTCTACGGCTGTCTACAGGCTAGCTGGTGAGTGAGTAACTACCTAAAGTCTCTGTAAGCTAAACAAAACAGGTGTGTTTTAAGCCTAGAATTAATGATAGAGAGTGAGCCAGAGTTCTGCACTGCTGCTGGAAGACCATTCAATAGCTATGGAGATCTGCAGGAGAATGCTCTGCAACCAAATGTATCTTTTTTTCACTTTTGAAACTAATAAAAAAAAACTTGATAACCGGCACCCTGACAGCAAAGCAAATGGGGGGGACAGTATGGAACCAAAAGATCAGACATATTCTGGAGCCAAGCCATGCAAGGCCTTATAGGTTAGTAATAGTATTTTAAAGTCAGTGCAGGATTTAACAGGTATAATATAGTACATACAAGGCAAAGCTGTATCATTCTGCCAGCATTTCGGTAATTGGCTAAAACATTTTAAAAAGATTGATTTTTTTTATAGTTATTTATTCAATTAGTGGTCACTTACTCTAAAAAGGGGCCCTGTTTTCATCACTAATTGCTCAAGTTAAAATTCATTTGCAGCAAATGTACACCATGTACAGTTGTAAACTATACAAGACCCGTTAGTGAAAAGCATAAAGTAATTAAATGTATTAAATCAAGTTGAACCCAGTTCATGTCGGCAAAAGCAGAAATGAAAGCTTTTTATGTCTGGTTTGGCCATTGATCATTTTTTTCAGCATTTGGTGAGCTATATTATTTTAAAGACTAATGCTCACTTTATGAAAAATTGACTGAAGGTAGTTGGGTTGAGTGGCACTCCAAGAAGACACTAAATTGCATTTAATGTTAATTGAATTTTGATGTTGTCTGCATGAGCAGTGAGTGAGTGGCGACGTGGAGTTGGTGTGGTCAGGCAATGACGTGTAGCACTTTGAGCTCTGTCAAAGGCTTCCCCATCATACCCTGCAGAAAGTGCTCCTGGAGACTGGCTGTCATTATGGTTTATTCAGCTCCCAAGTCTAAAACAAGGGGAATTACAAAGTGCTGATGTTGGCTAGCGGACTGTCAGTAGCTGGATCCTCTGATCGCATAAATGTTAGCATGACACCACTGTGTGTCTCCTTCATGAAATATAATATCTCTTTAATAATCATTGCCAGGGAAAGTGTTACTATAAGGTCTAAACCTTACCTGAGGTTACGATGATTTTTATTTTGCGTTAGTTTTCAGTCACAGAAGAATCTAACTTAAACGTGGTACTCATAACAATGTAAGTATTACTTACCTGAGGTGATTTGTGAACTTAGCTTACTGTTTTGCATTCACCAAATCATTCAGCAATATTTGTTGGAGCAAACTAGGTTAAGTATTCTGATTTCCTTTGTTTTAATTTACGTTGTACAAGAGCCACTATTAAAGCGTTTAAGACCCTTATTTTTGAAGCCTGTGATAGGCATATTGAATTTTTGATTTTACTGGAGAGAGCCAATCCGCTGCCAGTCAGGGTTCAAAAGGTGGGACATCCTGTCTGACTAGTGCCGCATTCCCCCCAGGTAGTTCCTTCACAGTACATTTATAAGAGAAAGGACTATTCAAAGCTGTATTGCTATAGATTTACCACAGAACAGTCTATCCTGAAGTGCCAGGACTGTGAAATTCTATCCGATTTAATGAGGATTGTCCTTACATCACATGACTCTGAATCAAGTCGTGGACTTCCTCGTCATGATGCTAATATAGCATTGTTTGTTTCTGTGGTTTTCACAGGTACACCATATTTTCAGCTTATAAGATCACCATTAGAGGTCAGTGGCCTCAGCTGAAGAAACACAGACTTTCACTGCACTGTTTTGTATTACCTTTTCTCCCACTGACACCCTAATTACTTTCCGTCAGTATGTCCAATCCTGGAGCATTTCAAGCCACAGGATTTTTTGAAGTGACAGCTCTTATCTGTCATTCAGGAGACACGCTGGCAGGTGAGGGAAAGCCAAATTAGATCAAGGACAGCTGTGAGGCTGGAGCCCAGCATGACGGCTGCGGATAGAAGGGAGTGTCAGCTCCATCTCGGGTCAAAGCTGCTTTGCCGGCTGAGAAATATCAGTTCAGAGTGGAAACCGTCGCGATCACGTCAAACACTGCATAACAGCATATGGGTTTCTCACTAAAGTTCAGTTTGTTTTTGTTACTTATTGATATGTGTGAAATTGAACATATGGCAATGTGACATCCCACCAGGAACCTGCCACACACCGGTGGGCGTTATTCAGCACCAGTAGCGGTCGACCTGGAGACCACATGTGAGGAATGCCAACAGGACTTGGCAGGTGGCTGCTAATTGTCCCATCCAGGGGACAGGATTGTGTTCTCCAGTGCAGCTTAAAGCCTGCCCTAGGGAGAAAGTAGAGAGAGGGAAAAGGGTAAGAGAGATTTTTAAAGTGTCTCTGCCTTCAACTGTAGACAGCCTGGAGGTTGGAACTGTCCTGAGATGGTTAGCTTCTCCCAACCAGGAATCATGTCTGCCTGTTTGGGGGAAGTAGGGCTTCCTCCTAGATTGGTGACCAGAGCTCTTGGACATTTTCCCATATCCCCTAAATCAATCTGCTCCCCCCCGGGGCATTTACCTGAACCCTTACTCCCCATGCCTCCTTGCTCAGCACAATAGTCCCCACTCTCTTGTAATCACATGTGCTCTCTCTCTGTTCTGAACCCACAACAGATAAAATACCAGAGCCTCTACACCAAGAAATATAATGAGAATAATGACGTACCCCCCCAAAAAAAATATATCTCTCAGGATAATTCTTCATTCAGTCTTTTTACAACATTGTAGGTTACAGTACGCATTTTAGCATTTGCCGTTTTGGACAGATTACCACTCCTGGCACTTTCTAGGTACCGTTAATAAAGGGGCTTTGTTTCTGCACATTTTGGCACCAGTTGCTTCTCCTAATTATTCATGTAACATCATGAATTTGATATTTTTTCCCCAGACGATTAAAGACTTCTTGAGTTACTTTTTCTGGCCCTAAGGATGAATATTAATAATACATAAGAATTAGTAGTTTCAGACTAATAATGTGAGCTGATGACAGGTGGAACCATTCCCACAGGGCACGATTACACCTTTCGATATTCACTAACACAGGGAATTTCCAGCCCTGTTTAAATCAAGCATGGCAGTGCCTGACACCCAACTGGCCCAGTTCGACCAGCAGGGTCGAAACAGGTACCAGCTGGACAGTACGCAACGGAGCAGTGTTGAGACTGCTGGAATAACTTTGCTAATAGCAGTTGGCTCTTAGCATGAACTACATCAAAACCCTACACGTTTCTCATAGTGCTGCTGTCATCATATGACGAGCCCTGCTACAGCATGTAACCGTTCAATATCACGCTTCCAACTACTTCTTAACTGGTAAGGATTTCTGAAGACTGTGTAATGCACGTAGCTTTTGGAAATTAAAGCAATCTCCAGATCCTCTGTATAAATATTCATTTTCACTTTGAACTCTCCGCATTAAACTTTCAAAAGATGATTTCCTCCAGCGCAGACAGGAATGTTTGTAAGGATTCTTAAACACACCGACATAGTGTTGCCTACAAAGCTGCAATTCAGATAGGCTACCGGGTGCCATGACCAATGCAGATTTTTAGCCATGAGACCCCATGTGCCATTTTTTTCTACCTCGATGACAGTCATCTTACATAGCTTTTGCCACAGTGATGGAAGCGACCAATAAAGAACATATCGGGAACAGCCAGAAAAACAGTGATGATTAGTGACAACGACACAGTAACGAGGGTGGTCATCTTAAAAGCAGCATGGACCCCCATGACCTTGGTTATTTCCCCATTCCTTGACAATGCTGCTTTGAAAACAGGCTAGGCATTAATGTCTTGTAAACTGGTTGCCAGTGACATTACTCGAGTAACGTAGATAAACCTCAGGGCATGTAAGAAGAGATACAGCTGTTGGTAAACTGTTCAAGAATGACATTGGAAACTTGCATATAAAATAAATTAACTTTATAAGGCCCAGTAATGAATCTAATAATCTTTTCTGTATTTATGTGACCTGCATATTTTTTGAAAAATCTTTATATTTTGAAAATTTAAGCTTTGTGGCATTAATGATATTTCCATACCTTATCATTCCAGTATAGAATGAATGATAACCTCTGGGAAACCTCATTGGGGTAATTTATCTGTGTGTGTGTGTGTGTGTGACTACAGCCCACAACTCTTCTTGTGCTGTCAGCTGTCTGACTTGTGTCCACTGCTCACATACCAGCATGTTCTGCAGAGGCTCTGGGAGGCAGAGGTGAAGCCATACTTTCCATGGTTACGCGGGAGCCTGGGAGAATTGGAAGCCAGGTCGATTCCCCACTAATACTGAACGTTTGTCTCATTATCTGTGAGGGCAACTGCAAATGGGGGTCAGGAATGGACACAGATGCAGTTGCTGTGTGGCTAGTGGGTAAGGTTGGGGCTGTTGCAAACTAATTCAGTACCACCCCTGCCTGAGGTTAGCTTAGCTCAAGTTGATACTGCTAATCATTACATAAAATAACTCTGGCTTCATTCAGCATGGAATGAATGCTGATTCATAATTCTTTAGATCTAAAGTATAGTGCTTAATTGTGGTCTTGTATATCTCATGCTGTATGCAGTCCATTACTTTCATTCATTTTTATTAAAACAATAAAGAAACAGTAGGACTCAACCAAGAATTTACACCTGAAGTCCTGTACCATTGTCTTTGCCATCAGAAATGGCTTCTTTGCACCCTGAAGGAGAATCTACACATTTCCTGTCCGGAAATCACCACCTTTCCAGGCGCAGCAAACTGCCACTGCCCATCTAGCCTTCCTCATAGGTTTCAAGATTATTGTGTGGTTGTATAAAGGCCTAGAAAATACTTTTTCAAAGTAAGGTGATGTAAAGGCAGTCAAACCCTCATCTGGAAAACAGTACGTCGGAGCCCTGAGACCAGTTCAGGGACACTTATAAAACGAGAAGGAGAAATTAACAGTTGCCCAAACCTGTGCCAAACACATTACCAGCTTGGGGAGGCTCTCATCCATCAAAGAAAGATCTGAAATAAAACCAGCACATCCAGATTAGCAGGAGCTCGCTTTGTTGTCAATCACACCATTTACATACACAGTTCCCAAGCTGAAATAGCAAAATATATCTGTGCTATCAAAATATCATGTTTTATTCAATAAATTGTTGTCACACCCTCTCGCTCCTGTTCCATAACTCCTCCCCCTGCTGCCTGGATTCCTCATGCTGCACCTGGTTGCTGTGGTGATGCTAATTGCCTTGTTACGCACCTGGTACTGGTCACCTCGTCAAACACGTGGTTGCCTGGTTCCCTAGCCTATTTCCCTATGTCAGCTCAATTGGTTTGGGGTAGTCTTGATCTGGAGGAGTGTCTGGTGGGTTCTTCTTGATCATACTGCCTCGTGAGGCGTTCTGAGCCAGCGCCTAGCTCCCTTGGATGCGTAGGCCCTGCTATTGTATGCCTGCCTGTCTCAGTGGCTGATATTATTATATGTGGGTAGCCAAGAGTGATCCAGCCTATGGAGGTAGGGGTACCCTGATCTATGGATACTCCATGCCTAAGGATGGACAAGCCTTCCTCTGTTCTGGGTTCCTTTGTTCCTGTGCGCCTGCGTCCCCCGGAACTCTGTTCCTGCACCTGCGCCCTGCCATGCCTCGTCCGTGTCTCCATGCCACGTTTTTGCCTGTTTGGTATCCTCTGGCCTTTCTGGTTATATATGAGCCTCTCCGCCCTTTGAGCAGCTCAACCCTTTTAAGACCCAAAGAACCAGTTTCTGCCTTGCCGGGTGTTATTGTGTGCATGTGTCCCCCAGTGCCGTGACAATTGTGTTACGTTCGCGTTCATTAATCAGTTTATGTGCTTCAGGGCTCTGCATCATGAAAGAAAACAGAAGGACCAGGCAGACCTGCCGCAGAGCCAGTCTTTTATATGCGCATTTATTTCGGGACTACAAGAAGACCTCGAAATCACAAAGCACATCTCAGCAGTGGACACACCACCATGTTTTTTGAGAAGTGAGCAGTGCAACCTGGGATTGCCGCTGTGAGAAAATCTCAGTGCAGGAAAACAGACCAGTAAAGAAGTGAACAGACAGCCAGGAACAGATGGAGGATCTTAGAGGAACTTGAGAGCTAATGAAATTATGCAGTCAATCACACTCTCCCTCTGCAAGCACTACACGAAGACAATCTCATGTTCAATCTTGACCACTAAACCAGGGGAAAAAAAAAGGGAAAAAACACACAGAATCTTAATTTTCAGAGACACCTGAGGTTTTCATTCTGCAACATTTTAACAGAAGTATTCCTACATACAATCAGAAGGTTGAGGTGGAAACTTCTGTATGAAAATAATGATGATATAATTGTAATTTATGTCAGGTGGTTGCATTCAGACTTCTAAACATGTTGAATTCTTGGAATAGTATTTTCTTTTTAGCTCAATACTGTATTTGGTTCAAGCTCTGAATGCTAAGTGGAGTACAACTGTTATTGAGGTGGAGTAAGACGGCTTTTGATTTCATCTTGTTTTTCTCACTAGAAACTCAGCTAGCTAACTGGTCAGCCATACCAATGTGCACAATTAAACAAGTGACTTCAGTGAAGATCAAAACTAGAAGTGATCAAACAAGTTATAGGGGATGAAAATAGAGTAAGGTCAGGCAGAGATGGAGAGTCCAGGAGCCCTCCAAAGGAAACAGCTGCAGTGAGATCTGAGAACCATGACAGCCAGACACTGTCTTGCACCTCTTCTTCAGGAGGAAGAGAAGCTTACCTGGTGACAGGCACATCTGTGTGGCAAAGTGCTGCCACCCATTTTGTCGTCTGTTCAGAGGCACTGCCAGATTCACCATGCCGTTAACTAGCCCACCAATTCCATTGCGTTCTCCAAAAAAAAAGGATTACTCTAGAAGTGCTTAAAACCACAAATTATTTCCATCTTTGGAATTATCTTCTGGAAAAACAAGAAAGGGTTACCAACTGAATATTAGTTTGAGGAGAGCAAAAACTTAATAGCATGTAATACAGGCCATTTGGTTAGAATTTAATTACCATTGATAAGTATGCAAAAAAAAAAATCGTTCTTTTTTATGATGTTGCCAGACCAAGCTGGTAAGGCATTTTAGAGGTAATAAAAACAGAGTGTCTGATGTTTATTGCTAATTGAATAAATATTATAATGATAAAACAAATCAAATCCATGCTGATTAGATTTGTACAATCCTTTAACTTTGTTTTCTTATTAGATACTAATACCCAAGCATACTGAAAGTCATGGCCTGGTACAGAATAATGTGGTTTACCCGGTATAAGAGTAAATCTGTGTTCCCCAGGTCCCATGTCCCCTCAACATGATGCATTTAGGGGGCATGTGACCAGGTCCCAGTTGAGGATATACATTGTGAACTTGTCAGTAACAGTAAGGAATATAGAGCTGTTTCAAAAATTAGCTTGAGGAAACAAAGAGCTGGAGAAACAGTTGGTCCTGGAACCACAGAGCAGTTTCTTAGAAAATGTCAATGAGAGAACACAAGACCCTGGGAACCTACACTATATGGCTGAAAGTATGTGGACACCTGCCTGTGCAATATGAAACCAGGGGTATAAACAGTAAGTCGGTCGCTCCTTTGCTGCTCTTTTCTGAAGGCTTTCCATCACATTTTAGAGCATTGAATGGGATTTGCTGCTATTCAGCCATAACTGCATTATTGGGTGTAGGTAATGATGTTGGGCAATCAGGTCCCTCTGTCTGTGTGGCCGAACACATCATAATAAACTCTTGTGGCTGCTAGACATTTCCACTCTACAATCACTTCAGGGCAGACCAGGGCAGAAATCTGACAAATTGCCTTGTTGGAAAGGTGGCATCCTATGATGGTGTCACTTTGAGAGTCACTAACCTCTGCAGTTGACCCATTCTGCCACCAGTGTTTGTTGCTGGAGATTGCATGGCTGTGTGCTTAATTATACCGGTGTCAAAAATGAGTACAGCTTAATTAGTTAATTGGTCATATTGTGTTGGGCTCTGGGATCATAGGTTGGACCTTCCTCTAAAACTTTCCATATAACTTTGCCAGAAATGAGAGTTCCAGTTATCATAGAAATTCCTGAGCAGGGATCCAGACGACACTGGGGGTGCCTGCTGAGATTTACCAGCGCTCCCTTTGCTTGCATTGGCAGCAACAGGGAGCTGCTGTATGCCAATTGTGCAAAAATATATTGATTTATTCATAGTGCTTGACTTTTCAAGGATGCGGCCAGGCCGCTGATGTAATATGGCAGAGCCATGGCATTTTAACCTGTCCCTGTACTCAAGTGGCATTAATTAATTCTCATCTTGAGGACACAGACGTTGCTATAGAGAAAATATAGAGAAAACAAGGTCCCACGTATAAAACCTTATTTGAGCTTATTTAAAATAAGCTCAAAATAAAGTAACTCCCTGGCTAAGACTCAGAGTATAAAGAATTATCTGAGCAATACTCCTTAACTTAACCTTAACTTTCCTGCTACAAGTAGCAGCATGTTTTCAAGAAGTGAACTAAATCTTTGGCTTGTTTTGGGTTCTCCTGCTGAGGGCTTGGAACTGGAACCAACCAGTATCCATCTTGAATGTCTCTGCTGCCATTCGTCGGCAGGCTTGAAAATGGTACATCTGCCCGCGTGATTCAGTGGAGAGACTCAGACCTCTCTCCTGCCCGCCAGTCAGCCCAGAGCAGGTGTTTTCTTCAGTCCATCTGTTTTCTCCATAACCGTTGTTGGAAGGAATGCATTTGGCATGAAATTCCTGGACCCACAAGTGGTTTTGAACCTCTCTCAGCCCAAGCCTTCACCACACCCAAAAACACTCTCTGCAATTCATTTATCTCTGTTGCATAAACATTTCGTGACATTTAAATAGTCTTTTCCAACCAAATCCAGTAAAACTGCCTTACCTCATCAGCCAAAATCAGCATAAATCTGCTGACTCTTTTTTCCTCAGGAAAAATAATATAGAGATAACTCTTAGAACTTACAGATTCATAGAAAGTGGCACAAGAAGGTGGACAGGCACTTGAAATCTACTCATCTATGCTACTTCTCATCAGCACAAATAAACATCCATCCAATTCAGGCATAAAGGCAGGAACAGTGTGAATGGGGCACCCAAAGGGAACAAAGGTCACAATTCAAAGCCAGTGGATTGACTAAAGGGTGTCTCCAAAGTATGGGGTATTGCAGACGTATGCCAATGCAGCAATGCCACAGGAGGCAGGATCCAGTACCATGACTGCAAACCTGGAGAAGTGAGGCACTAATGCTATCCGTAAAGTTACCCCATGTTAAATATAGCTGTTAGCTGACCAAAGCATTTCCACACCTCTCTGGTTTTATTTTATTTTTAAATGACTCATAATCCTTTAAGCACTCCAATAGTATTTAAGGCTGCAGTGGGCTTTAGCCTCTGTGTCTGATCAAACTGCTCATTCCATTATAGAGTTTAAATTTTAGTAACCTGACCTAAGGAAAGACTGCCTTTAAGTTCTGGTCATCCCATCCAAGAAGGGCACCATGAATTCATATGTGCATTGTCTGATTTTCATTTTTATGCAAGAAACACATTTTATATCAAAAAAAAAAAACCATGTTTGAGCTATTTATACAGCTAGATATAGCTCAAAGGTACATCAGCAAGCTTTTTATGGGATCTGACCTCTAAGGCATGACCCAAATCCATCAAAAACTACAATCCTTATTTTCTTTCATTTACGTCCTCCCTAATTTTCCTCCATTTCAGCCAGTCCTAATGGCAATGAGGGCTACGCTCAGCCGAAACTTCTCTTTTTCAGTTTGGATCCTGTGTGGCCAGCTCATTTGGCCTCAGCCGTCATACATTGGTAAAGCAGACAATTGAATCATGTGTTACATCATTGAGGAGAATCATTAAGGCCTGCGGGTAGACTGGTGAAGCTCATTTAGAAAAATGCAGTACTGACATCAAGCAGAAGTTGATGTCTCCAAAACACAGTTTTAATAACGTCCTGGTTTATCCTGTGTCCCTTTGATCATTGACAGGCTAGCGGAATGTGTTCAGCTCCACCCCCGTTCTACAAATAACACAGCACAGGCTCCCCAAGAACCTAGAGTCCACTTGTGACTAACTGACAGCCTCTCTGAGTGTCTTGTCTATGTAAACGGGAGACCTTATTAAAGAGGGAACCCCTGAGGCTACCCATGCTGCACCTCTCCCTCAAGCTCTGCTCCAACTGGCTGGAGCCTACGTGCTCGTTTGTTGGCCACTTGTCACGGCACTTTCTTGGAGTAATCCTATCGCTGGTCGCCGGGCCATCACCATCATGTTGCGGTTCATCTGCGTGTTAATGTCTAGCTGGGAAGCAGGTTCAGGCTGAGTTCCCTGAGCTGCTGTCGCAGTGGGGAATTATCATACTTCCCAGAAAAGGAATACTGCCGCTTGCATTTGCAGGGCTCCCGATGGCAGCCTTACTTATTTCAAGGCCATTTCAATGCAGTTATAAGGCAAACTAACTCACTTTAAAGTCAACAAAACTTTGCAGTTACAGATTTATGTTCAGAAATATTATGACAGTGACCACCTTATGAGATAATAAGTAACACATGATAGGAATAATGCAGAAATTTACCCCATTATTATGTTAAATGGAATAAAAGGCCATGTTTTACTAAATATTGCTTTTACACTTCTAACTTTACAAAGGACAGCCATTCCAGTTACTGTCAGATTTTTAATAACCCATTTGCTAAACAAATAAGTTATTTGTCCTAGGCATTTAAACACAGATGGTACCACTCGTGAATTCCCTTATCTCAGGAAAGGGGGATTTAAAGGAATGGCTGCTAACTAAAAAAAAAAAAACTAAAAAACTTTAGCACATCCAGAAATCAGAATGCCAAGTTAGCCGCTGGTTGTCTGCAGCAGTACTGTATAAGCTGGAGATAGGTAATTAAGGTGAATAACGGTATTTTTAGCATAGTTCCTTTGCAATTCAACATACTTTGTAAAGAAAGCATTTTCAGCACACTCCCAAGAACTAATGTGAATGCCTTTATGCATTCTCTGTAATATTCTACGTCACATGTTAAACACATTCATTGATTGAAAATTATGGGGCTTTAAGGTATGTTACAGAATGCAGTTTTAAATGTGAAAGCTTGTTGGGTTGAAGATTCCCCACCAACAAATTGGCATAGCATTTTTATTAAAAGAGCAGTGGCGATGCTGTCTCATCATGTCTAGGCCTTCAACCATCATGTTGTCTGCCACCGTGAGACAGGAAATCTCAGTTTTCTGCTTGCTCTTCATCCTTTCGTGAAGAACATCACTCCACACAACACAGAAGTGAAATCTCAGGATGGGCTACCACAGTTGCTGTGGCTGCGAGGATGGCATTTTCTTTTAGACTTCCTGCTGCATGGACTCAGAAACAGAGTAGATGTGGCAGTTAGAAAGAGAAAAAGGCAGACCTTTCTGGAGAGCAAAATGGCAGTGAAGAGTCTGTACAAGTATGCCAGATTAAAGGGACTGTTGTGTCCAGTGGAAAGAAACAACTAGGTGACACAAAGAGGCCCGGTCTCAGGTGACATATCCTCCAGAAGGCACGGTGAAAACAAAAGACCTCTCTGGTTATCTGCTCACAGTAACTCCACATCTAGCTCAGACACAGAGGCTATCCATCACAGGTCAGCGTGGGTAGCAAAGAATCACCAGGACCGCAGGAGGACACGTTTGTGAATTGGAGGTGGAAACTGAAGTACAGAGGAAAAACTCCTAAAATGAAAACAGGGACGATATCAATGTTCAATGCACGGAGCTGGGGAGTATGAGGTGACAGGGGGACATTCTGAGACAATTCGGAATCTCAAAGTTCATGTCAGGGATCTCATAGTAATCAATTATGTTTAGGTGGAGTTATACTGACTAAATTTGTCATTGATTATGATTAATGGTGATTAGCAGTGATTAACTGCTCTTCATAGTGATCTGATTTTAAACCGGTTTTCTTTAATTCCTTATAAGTATAAGCATGCAGTACTTGTGTGGATCATTTGGTCAAATCAAAAAGTTAATTAATTAGGACCTGGGACAGAACCGCACCCCAGCATTAGCCCAGAAGAGCTCTGCTGTGACAACCTCAGCCTTTGCTATAGCACTTCAGAGGTGAGTGGAATGGAAATTAAACAATGAAATCCTGAGCCAAACTAGCATATAATGCTAATAAGGAGAGAAGCCAGCATGCTTGCATGACATGTGTTTCAACACAGCTTCCCACCACATACTGATTTGTTAATTGGCATAGCACTTTCCAGCTCTAGCTGGCGATTATGACGGGGCAGATAAGTGTGCTGCCACTGACACGGCACCCGTTTTCCAACAAGGTTTAATATGCGTTAAAGCAAGAGCGGCTTATTAAATTTTTACCACACTGAGACATAAACAGTGACCTGAACCATGTCCAACTGCAGAGAGATTCAATTTCCCCTTGTCAGTGGAAGGGATGTACCAGAGATCTCTGGAAGTCACGTGCTTTCATGTCTCAGTGTGACGGCTTGAAATACGTGCCCAGGTACCAGCTGTTCCTTTGCACCTTTGACCTGCTTCCCTAATAATCTTGCGTAATAACTAATCGGTTCTAATAGAAATGGCTTGCTCCTGACAAGCAGATGGATCCTGGATTGGTAATGAGGTTACTCAATGGTTTTTGACGGCTATCTGCCCTGAGGACACCGTTGCCTGTGACGACTTCTCAGCGGGTCAGATATACCCTGTATGATATTTGTTGGACTGGAGAAAGGGTGTATTTAGATTCAGTATGTTACTGATGCACCTAAAAGCTATTTTCAGGCTTGAATTGAGATTCACAGATTCACTTCTGCAAGATTAATTTTAAGGCTATCTATATTGACATTATTCAAAAAGTTATGCTTTGCAACTCAGTGGGTAACACTGTAGCCTCCCACCTACAAGGTTTGGGGTTTGAACCCCATCTCTGCTCTGGTTGGGAAGTTTGTATGGTCTCCCTGTATTTCACTGGTTTCCTCCTGCAGTCCAAAGACATGAAGTTAGGCTAGCACTGTAGCCTGATACCTCCGTGGTTACAGGTTTAATTCCTTGCCTTCACTCTGCTTGTTGAGGTTGCATGTTCTTCCAGTGTTTGTGTGGAGTTTCTCCTTAAAGTTTCAAAACAGTGAAGTGCCCAGGGTGTCACTTGCCTCCTGCGCCATGCTTCCTGGGATAAGGTGCTATGTAGGTTGACTAATGAAATAAAATGTTAGAATTTGTCTCAAATTTCATTTCTGTTAAACGCGGAAATATCATACACAATGTAGCCTTGTCATCTTAAAAACAATTTACATTTAAACTATCTGTAGTTTCCGAAATGTTCATTTTTGATGCATTATGCATGTAATGCATGGCTTGGCTGGCATAATGGGCATTTCAGAATAGTGCTGTTGTTATTGCAAGGCCAGTATGCTCTTTTGGTTGTACCCTAACACTGGAGGGCCCCATGAGAGAGGGTCAAGTATCTCAACTGAGATCTTTCAGTTTGGTTGTGAAGAACTCGTCCTCATTTCAAACTTTAGACTGGCAGTAGCAGCTTACAGATTGAAAAAACTTTAGCATTTAAAAAAGGTGTTTATAATCGGATCGTGAAGAAAAATGTGATTTCATAAGAGTAAAGGCTTGATAATAACCCTAGGGCAGCCTCATATGGGCCTGTGTTTCAATGTGTAAGCAGATATACAGGACCCTCATTAACGGCAAGGGCAGACCTCCAGTTCCTAAGCTGCAGTCAAAACTTTAAAAAAAAAAAAGGTCTCAGGTGCCCTGAATATCATTTAATGAAATCTATTGAATATAAAAATAATAGCTCTGCAGTCTGTAAATCTTTCATAACTGGGAAATAATCATAATCTTGTCCCTTAGAAGCTATTCAAGGAAGGCTAGGAAATAAGGTTGAGTTCCTCATATTAATGACACTAATCAAATGTCGATCACACAATATAGTTTTCTGTTCACTGTTATTATCAAAGTATTTGAACAGAGTTGTGGCAAGGTTGTTTATTTTTAGCATGCATCTTAAAACCAAACAGGCATAATGATTGATTTGTAGTTACTGACAGAGGAATGTTTGAGGTTTACTGGTTTGGAACCACTCACTTTAGGGGAGTTGGTAAAAACAACAAATGCTAGCTGATGAACATGTTTCCTGTTGAATCTCTGCTGCTTCAAATCAGTGTTTTATTTCCCAACTCTTCATAACGTTGATGCACCTAACAATTTCGACAAGCCACGCCTCCTAGCTTCTGTTTCAGGGATCTTCTGATTTCACCTGCAGGCCTGATGAAATCAAAAACAGATGTTCTTATAATTAAAAATAAAAACATGTCAGTGGTTACCATCATTAATCTGTGCCATCAACACGCAATGTGAATACATGCAGTCATACGTAGAAGATATACATAGAGCAACAAGAATGGATATTTTTGTGAAGTTTCCAAATGAATATTTTTCAAATGACCCACTAGGGATCCTTCCAATTGAGAGTACCAGAGTACTTTGCACAAGGAACCTGAAAAATATGCAGGCTATTACACCCAAAGCCTGATGTTTACTTCCCAAAGTCTATTACTTTCTACGGATCATTAAGCGTTAGGGAATTTAAATTGGCTGTGTTCGTTTTTTTATTGATTCATTCATTTGGCTGACGCTTTCATCAGGAGTGATTTAAAGATGCCAAAGCCCATTAACAAGTTTTTTTTTTTCGTTTTGTTTTGCTGAAGTAATCAAGCTGAAGTATTTTGCATGTATTTTGTACACTTCTCAGTAAAGTGCAAAGCCACGCGTTCCAAGTGTATTCCGGGTTTCTGGAGAACATGACGGGGGGTCGGGGGGTCTTGTGGCCTTGCATATCGAGGGCGGATGTTCCATTTTCACCTGGTCTGTGCTTGTAAGACTTTGCATAGTCTTCACATTTAAAAATGTGTGGTGAGTTGAATTGGCATCTCCAAATTGCACCTGAGTATATGAATAATTGAGTGAGTGTGTGTTCTGTGACGCAGTGGTATCCATTTCAGAGTGTAGCCCTGCCTGATGTCCTGTGCTTGCTGGTTCTAAGCTCACTGTGGCTTTGCATGTACAGAAGTTATATTTATGGAAGATGGGTGGATGTACATATTTCAATGCAAAATAACAACTCTCTATCTGAAATTGCAAATGAGCTCTAACAGGACTAACACTTGTGAATTTATGACAAAGGCTGACAATATTCTATGATGAGCTGGCTACACCAGCCATGTAAACCTTTCAGTTTTACTTTATATTAGCCCAAAAACATCAGCCGACCTCCATTTCAGCTCTGGATGAAACGGCATGGCTGTGGTGAGCTCAAGGACGGCTGGCTACTGTCATGAGACTCGACTGCTAAACCCGAAACATGTCCAGTCCTCCCCAGTTAGCCTCCAGTATTCCAATCGTATATAAACCTACCCAGACAAAAATAAGAAAAATTGAATGTATTGATTCGGCCCTAATGGACTGGAACTGAACAAAGCGGCTAATGGCTGATTGTCTGAGACAAACAGAAAATCTCGTAATGATGACCACAGTTCCACAAGGGAGAGAGCGGTGGGAGGGGGTCATCTCTCCTCCAGGCATGTAATTATCGACACAAATCATCCAGAGATGATGCGTTCCATTTGGGATTAGCATATAATTGACGATACTGTCAAATTTACCATGGGATGGAGAGCCACTTACAAGATGTCCATGTTTTTGTGGAATTAAATGAGGCATCACCATAAATTAAAGGTCCAATCTAAGGAAAGTTCTTTTAACTGTGCAGTTCTTATGTATAGATGCTAATGGTCCTCTTTCCATTTACCTTGTTTGTCCTGGATCCAATGTATTCTAATGCATTTTTTCCCCAAAATGTTTTGTATTTAGAGAAATATTTTATGTAAGTCTTTTATCTAAATGTGTTAACCCTTTTTCTTTGAAACCCTTCTCCTCACGTTGGGAGACACTGGGGGAAAATAAGGTTAAATTTATTAGGCAATAAGAACCGACTCTTCTCTGGCCCTAAAGCAGATCAGTGATGACATAAATCTACACTCTTGCACGCCGCACCCGAGGAATATCTAAAAGCACCATCATCCTGACAGAAGGGGCAGTGTAAAGCTGATTAATCCAAATTCATTTTACAAAGTAGATCTCACTGTTTGGTCACTGGGCCATCACTAGACCTCCTTGGTCAGCCTAAATCATCAGATGAATTTTGTGCATAATCAGCAGCACTCTTCATTAACCATTTTTTTCTTATTGTATTTGCTTTGTATTTAGGAAATCTTATTTAAAACTATTAGCTATTTTTAGTGTACGAAAGGAGTGGCATGCAGAGAGCAGGAGACAAACATATCCATTTTCCAGACAAATTTTTTAGGGTGGTAATTCATTGTTCATAATTAGCACTGCATTGAGCTCTTGGCGTGGCAAGCCTGTCATAGATAACAGCCTGAGAGGGCATCTCCCATGAGGTGAATCCTGTGTCAGTGTAATGCCTGACAAGGATCACCTGACTTGCAGTAACCAATCACTTTTGCTGCAGAATTATCATTATAAATGCCTAAAATGATTTTTCTGAATGTGTCTGATGGTGCAAAGAATTTACGATGCTCAAAGGTAATTATTTAATTCATATAGTGCCAGTAATGCTGTGTGATTTCATGTGATTTCACAGAGAGCACAAAATTTTTGGTAGTGACCAGTTGATATGGCTGATTTTGTATCTTCAGGTAATACAAGTGATTAAACAGTATGCTATAAGTACATTTGTGGTTTTAATTTATTGATTGGGAAGTAGAAGTAGTGTAAACAGTCTCCCAAATGTCCATGTACCAACAATATCGAGTTATGACATTTTTACTGATGTACGGACTACTTGCAAACCAAAGGTATTGTTCATAGCGGGAATATCATTGTATTTCTGCTAGAAAAATGTGCTGTTGATGGGAACACAGCCTAACTAGTAAATAATTCATGACTGCAAACTGCATTGTTGGCTACCCCTGAGATGTAATACGTTACAACAGTAATATGTTACACCTCAAGGGACCATTCTCGACATGGACTAATGCATTCGGGTGTGCAAAACGCAGCAACAGATTGTTAAAGCAGTAAATCTATCAGATAAAAATGTTTCAGAAACATTTGAGGAAGGCTGTTTGATGTTGCGGTGCACACCTTCAGAGAATAAAGGTAATCTTCAGTGGTGTTTGTTTCGGTGAACACAGGCTACATTTAATGATGATGCATTTGATGACAAATATTTATAGGACAAAAGTTTTAAGTACTAGGCTACATCTTTAGCAGAGAGGCTGAAGAACATGAGTATCCTTGACTGGTCCACTCTGACTGGAGTTTTGTTGGAAATCAGCATTTGTATTTGGAAATCATCGCAAATCATTTGTACACGGCACCTAAGCAGCTTTTTTAAAAGAGGTTCAGCCAATCAGACAAAATCGCAACAAATTAGCTTTACAACTGATAGACAACCAACGTTAAAAAATGTAGCTGTAAATTATAGACACCAACAGATGTGCTGTTATCAAATATTGATCTTTGGCATTTAATATTTATGCAATGTACTGTATGTGTGCATGCATCTGTTTATTAATTTGTTAATAGCACTCCCTGATGTGTAGCTTGAAAATGTTCAGGAAATGCATAATATGGCAAAGGCCTGCTAATCATTTCCCTCTGGAAGAACTGCGAAGCTTCAGTACTGCATCAAATGGGGCAGCTGTTGGAATCACTGCTGTACTGTTCTTGCAGCTCAGTAAGAAATGATATTTTGTTTTTCCTATTTTACAGCACAGTGGAGGATTTTGCACAGATCTATAGGAAGACTTTATTACTGCATTGTTATTTTACATGCCTCTCTCTGCGTGGACCTGCAGTAACAAGTCAAATCCAGATAGCGGGTTTTAATGAATATTCAAATGAAGGTTGGAATAAGGTGAGCTCCACTGAAAAAAAGAATTATCACCTTGAAGGAGGCTATTTATGTTAATGGGTTCTGTTACAAAGTACTGAAGATGTGGCCTGTTTTTAGACACTTACCCAAGAGCTGTGCATGTAGCAAACAATATGGTGAGACAATTATTTTACAATTAATCTCATTAACAAAATTAAACAGAAAAAAGGAAAACTTAAATGGGTCTTCGGATGTAAGAAATGGACATTTAAAATAAGAGCCTTTGGGTGACACTCACAGCTAGTAATGAATCCCAGGTCATTTGGGGTAATTTAGGACCTTTCAGACACCACCAATTTTTGGCCTTGGGGAAGTTGTTAACAACAGCCCACCAATCCCCCTAATCTCCATGAGTGCATCCCATTCCATTTATTGAGTCCTAAAGGGCGATCAGTATTCACATTTTTAAGCTATGGGGAAACAGGTTGCAGGACAGTTTTGAAGGGATTTTATTCGATATTGGTGTCAGGGAGATAAAGGTGGTTTGTCTGACAACAGAGAAAAATATGTTTATAAGTCTAGGCGATTATCTCCAGTGACTCCAGCACAAAACAGGTAATTGCACAATAAAATATTTTAAATTGTTTTGTGTTTAATTTAACATTTTGTGTTGAAACTCTTTTGTTCATGTTTTATCCTATCAGTTCAATTCAGTTTTATTTATATAGCACCTTTAACAAGGAGCATTGTCACAAGGCGATTTACATAGTCATGGGCCCAAGGTCCCCAAAGAGTAATGCAATGGTGACAGTGGCAAGGAAAAACTCTCTCAGAAGGAAGAAACCTTGGGAGGAACCAGACTCAAGGGGGAAGCCCATCCTCCACCAGCCAGCACCGGGCAAGACAAGCTCATTAACACAATATGAAACAACAGTGAGGTAGAACAGTCTGATGGACAGAAGAGTATTGGAGGAGGCAGTCAGGTGATTGCATTGAAGAGCATATTTAGTAGCTCAGATGATGGCAAGTTGGTCAGGGTGGACAGTTGAGGGCACCATAGGCAAGCAGACAAATGGGGGGATCGCTTGAATCCAAACCTCTGGAGACTATCATGAGGCTCATTGTTAAATTTCTATATAGAAAAAAGACAGGAAGAAATCATATCATTATCAAGTCAAACAAATGTGGATTTATCATCTTCAGAGTGGGAGTAGGAGCCTCAGAATGTTACTGTTTATTTAGAGTGTCTTAGATGTATTAAGGTGGGGTCTTAGAAGGTGACAGTCTAAAGATTCTTTGATGTAGTGTATTTGGAAAAGCTTTTTAGATTAATACGGGATTTTAACTGGAGATTTTGGGTTAAGGGTACAACAGAAAGTTTATGTCGTTAAGCTTTGCACTACCTCCTGTTAGGGTAGAAATGTATAGTTTTCAGACCCTTCCTTAGCATTTTCCTCATGTAACGAAATGTCACTGTCACCAGTGTTACCCTGATTGTCATCCCTGGAGAACTGACACCTGCCAATATCTAAACCCTGCACCCGCAAAGGCTGGTGCGAGGTATTGTGAGTGTTTTGGCTACATGGATTTTCCACTGCTGACTCTTGGATTGTTTTCCTTGTTTCCCGTTTTCTGCCAAACATTTTGAATGTGGTTTCAGTTCAGATTTACTTCCTAGTTGTGAACAACTAGCACCTGTTTCCCCGATAAAGCCTTTTGATATAACCCTTTCGGATTGCCTGCTTTCGGATGTCCTGCCAAATAAAGTGATCTTGCTACACTTGAATCACGAAGTCATTACAGACACCAGATAGCAAAGCTGCAATCATAACAGTTAGTCAGAAGAAATATTCGACAAACTGGGCCATGCTCGTCATAAGGGTGAACTCAAAATTAAAGTGTGTAACAGCCACAATGCTTCCAGGTGGGATCAGTGACCGGAATTCGCCATGTGTCTCCTTGGCAAAATCCTTCTTCCTTTTCACTCCGGTTTATACCCTTTTCCATCCATCCATCCATCCATCCATCCATCTTCTCACTGGTTAACCTGATCATGGTCACAAGAGCACTGGAAGCCTTTCCTAGGGAGTACAAGGCACAAAACTAGGGTATACCATGGATGTGAAGCCAACCCTTTGCAAGACACACAAAATCATTCACTATGGACAATTTAGAAACACCAGTTAGCCTAACTGCATTTCAGTGGACCAGAATCCCCAGAGGAAATCAGCAAGACATGGGGAGAACATGCAAATTCCAACACACGAGGAGCAGAGATGAAAGTTGAACCTCAAAACCTGCCAGTGGGAGAAGCAGTCTTACCCATTTGCCCTCCCCCATACCCTGTGTTACACATCTGGGACATTAAATGTAAAATGCATGCTTCGACATTCTGTTTCCTGTGCCCATTAGCACAGACAGAATAATATGTAAATTACTCAGCAATTACCACCAGATTCATATGCAGAAAATAGTAATTGTGGTGCTATTGTGGCGACTAAGTACAATTTTTAAGTAAATTATGGTCAGTGTTCTTTATTTATGGCTTTCATACATTCTGAATTGTGTCCACCCTGGACTGGCATCCTAATGGCATGTTTTTGGAAGGCTTAGGAAATCTGTGCAAGCATATAAATGAGGTGAGATGCAAACCCACAACCCCACAGATCCCCTGTGCCGCTGTGTTGCATTCAGTGACGACTGCTATGATCAAGAGATTTCCCCAAGCACTTTGACAATTTGGCATTTCTTGTTTGAATGTTGTAAACAGTAAGCCGATTAGTTTGCCAGTTCATCAATCGCACCTAGTCTTGTCCTGCATTATCATCCATGGGGTCTAGCGTAAAAGAGAACTTCCTAAATGCTGGATAGTGGGGTAAATGGCCAAGCAAGTTCAAAGCCCTTGTGTATTACGTTGACATTTGTTGACATTTTTGCATTGTGGCAAGGCTCCACCCTTAATTAATTTCAGCACCACCTATGTCAAGAACCTGCGTGTATCTACTGTGTAATCATTGTGAAATTTACCACCTGCAAAGAGTAATACTTTTGTTAGTTAATACAATGATGGGATAACGTGATATTTTTAGTTTCACCCTGGTATATATTGTATCTTATTCTATAACTACTTAACGAGTGTTGGGTTGTGGTGAGCTTGAAGACGATACAAGGATGCACAGGGCGCACACACTCAAAACACACACATACACACAGACCTACAATTTAGAGACTAAAATTACTGAATTAGTGTGTTTTGTACCAGTGTGTTCAAGCAGTGGTATACAACGCGGGTTTGCTGCGGACTCAAAGCCTAACCATGCTAAACCAGGACACTCCTGCTAAATTAGCTTGACAACAGACAAAAACGAGCACATTCACACCAGGCTTGATTTGATCCCATTATCTCCCTGTAGGCAATTTCCAAATTTCTAAAAACATAAGAGAGTCCACTCTTCGTCTCTCAGAACCCCACAGACTAGATGTCAAGACCTTGATGCAACCACCTGTAGTCTCCATGTCAGCCTTGTTTTCCTGTTTGACTTCCACACCTGTTTCCTTCCATAAGTCCCACTGGTTTGAAGTTGCAATGGTTGTCTTGTGTTATCCTCCCCGCACGCTGTGGTCAAACCCAAATTTTCTCTTATAATTCCCATTTCACGACAATCTATTTTTCGTGAATTTGACAAAGGTATTGACGCCTTGCTGAGAAACAAATGCTTAGAGCATTATACCCAGTCCTGAAATTGGCTGAGATTGTTGACCCCACTTCTGCAATTGCCTGACCCTGGTCATGTAATTTGCTGAGTGTGTTGATCCCAGTCCTGGGGTTTAAAGCAACAAGTAATTTTTCTATACACTTTAACATACTTTTTGGATTCCCCCGGTGCTTAATCAGGCCTAATTGCTTCAGTTCGTGGGTCACGCTGTGCCATAAAAGTTTTTTCCAGAATTTTTACTTCCAATTTGAGCTTTCTCCTTTGCCATTGGCTACAATGAGACTAACAATACTATGTAATTTCCTGCCTGTTTTTTTCTTTTTTCCAATTATGCCGTTTTATTTCTGAACACAAGGAATTTTAGGAGATGAAAAAAAATCACTGAGTTTATAAAATGAATGTTACTTTAAAAAGCTTTTAAGATTTGCTTTAACTTTCAAAGTAATGTATTTGCTTGACATATATACCCACTCTGAGTAGCAATGTAGCTTCGTACCTACAGGGCTGCAAGGTGAAACACCACTCCAGTTCTGTGTATATGGCGTTTACATGTGTTCCCCGTGTTTGTGTGAGTTTCCCCCGTATACTCTGATTTCAATCCAAAGACGTGGAGTTCAGTTACCTGGTGTCTCTGAATTTCCAATAATGCGTGAACATGTGTGGCCTGCAATGGACTGGCATTCCATCCATGGTGTCACCTAATTTGTGCCCTGTGCTTCCTGGGATTGACTTTATTTTCTCTGCTACCCCGTATTGGGTGAACGATTTGGAAGATGGATGCGTTTTTGGGTGGATGTATGGCCACATTTATATGAGACGGACTGTGTATGTTTTGATAATAAGTATGATCCCAGCATCCCTTGGTCAGCTTCTGATTGTCCTTTCATTCATTCTCAGGTTGTCCAGTCAGTGTTTTTGCAATGGTATGTAAGGTAGAACACACACACACACACACACACACACACACACACACACACGCACACACACACACACACACACCAACAACAGTGGCAGCTCTAAATACAAGATCCCCATAAAGAGTAAGTCTTTCAGTTCAGGCAGTAAACCCACACACCCAGGAAGCTTCTAAAAGCCCCAGGACTTGAGTTTTGAGGTGACCTGTCAAGCTCCTGTGACATCTTCTTTGAAAACAATAGGCCAGGCTGAAGGAGAGTAAGGTGTCGGCCCTAGAAAATGACTCAGAAACCGACTCTGATCAGGCCTCTGGACAGACCCATCCCTGTTCCTGTTTATGTCCGTGTCCCCAAAATTAATTAAAGCACGGAACTACTTCACAGAAGACAGCACAGATGAGCACATAAAAGATGGGAACAGGTCATATGGAAAAGTACATAACTGGACATTTAATATGAAAGGCTAGATTCCGAAGTCATCGCATTGTTATTATTTTCCGACAGGTCTGACATACTGTCATGAACATTTTCCACTTGTGCAGGATCCATTACGATGGGTTTTCTTCAGAGGAAGACATTCTGATGAAATCTGTTGCTGTCCCCCACTTTTAATGATGGGTGGGGGGCAGACTGTGCATCCAGTAAGGCTGGACTCAACCGTTTTGGTATTTCCGACTTATCACCACAGCAAGTTGCACTGCGGAACAGGGAAAGTCAGCAGAGTCTGGAAGCGATTTCGAACCCGTAGAAAAGTCAGTTGTGCCGGGCCTGCTTCTGTAGCAGGGGAACGGACAGGACATGATTGATGGTGACACGGTTGTGCCTCTCATTCCAATAAAGAAAGGTTTCTCACCTTGCAATCTGTTGAAATCCTATACACTTCATGATTTATAATTGCCTAGGAGGTCCTGTCTTCTCCGTCTAAAATGATGTTTGTTACAGAATTATCCAAGTGCTTAATTAAATTCTGTTTCTCTCCTTTATACTCTCCTCCCATACTTGTACTGTCAGTCATACAGTCACTGGTGAACGCTCTCACCCAAGTCCTTGCAAATTGCACAATTGGTGGCTTCTAAGCAGTGTGAGCTACACATATGGTGACGTCCATTCGGTTTGTCGGCTCAGAAGAGGGAGCCGTCTGCTGTCACCATCGGTGAATCTGCCTGCCCCGGGCTATGAAACAGCATAACACAAAATGACACCGTGACAGGGCCTGTCATTTCAACTGTGACCTTCGACGGAAGAAAAAAGTCTTTCCCTCTGCTTGGGAAAACTCAAAAATGCCGATAAACATTTTTTTTTCTTTTTAGAGTGCTTCCAGGGCTCCAAAGATATTACCTCTACACTTCTTTTAATTGTTTTTATTTTTTTTCTGAACAGAAGTGAGATTACTTTAAGTACTGTCATGCAGAGACCTTCCGGATCCTTCCGTCAGCCAAGCGGGCGCCCAGGGGCGATTGCAAGTTTAGCCCTGAGGGAGACGTCTGTCAGCTCTTCACCGGAACCGACTGCCGTTAAATTTGAGAAAAATGAGCCTTGACGGGAATCAACCCCCGGCGTAACCCAGGCAGTGTGCCAACACCAGCCTGGTCGCCGGAGTTCAGGCTAGGCGGCAGCGGTGCCGATCGACATTTGAGCGCCCCACGTAATTTATGACCTGACGTTGGAGAACCTTAACGGGCTGTGAAATCTCCTCAGTTTCCTCCTACATAAGAAATATTTGCTTAGCTGCTGTATTGATTGGTACTGCCAAAGAACGGCCTAACCTTCGAGCCTGTGCCAGAAGTTATTGCTGGGTCTGGGGCAGGCAGCCTAATATGAAGAGACTGAATATTCCTAATAAACCCCCTCTGGAGTGCAGTTCATTTGTATGAGACCAACTGAGTAGGAGCCAAAGGATTGATTCTCATAGACCTGCAGTGCTTTGATCGCAGAGGTAGAACATTCTATTTTTTGGGCTGAATTATTTAATTTTAATTATTTTAATATTTTTGGTCTTTCACAATGCCTTCCCTCACCAATTACCTGTAAGTTCCAAGCCAAGATTTCTTATAAGACAGCCAGCTTAGCTTCCAACATCATACCTTGTGAGTCCTACCTGACACTGCCTTGTTTCAATCAAACTCGTCCTGCTACTCAGCTAGACTCGCAACTGGAAAAGTTCTAGTTCATTTCAGAGGTTTTGGAGTAGTGGATTAGGAAGAACATTTCCGAGCATCTTCATTGTGAAATATACATTACTGTTGTTTTTTTTAAGGAAAATTCCAGTAAAAACAACCAATTTGACAAACCGAGGATCCTTCCACAGCAGGGTGTTATGTAAAAATGTGTGGTAGGCCCATACCCTATTTTTTTTCCTTCACGTTGTTCCAATTTGTTCTGTTGTAGATTTAATATCCTTTCCTTCACAATGTCTCAGTGTTCTGCTCTCCCATCTAGTGGCCTCTGCGTGTTTGCAGCTGTGTTAGAACCTGTCATGTTGCCCGTGTCAAGCCAGAGACAGACCAGCTTGAACCGGTTAACAGCCAACAGGTAAGGCAGCATGTTTTCACAGCTCCCCCAAGTTACAGCTCTGATTTCCACGGTTATACTGGTTACATGATCTCAACTAGCATATTGTACATATACAGTTATACACAGTTTTTCTGGAAACTGACCCCAGATCAGTTCCTTTAGCCAAAGGGAGGGTGGTGCAAAGCAATCCTTCAGGATTTGGGAACTGGCTCGTTTTTTAATATATAACTTAAAAAGCAGGTGATGTGATTTTGTATTTGAGTGATGGTCAACGTGGAGAGAAACTTTCTTGAGTTTTTGCACCTGAGGAATTTGGGCACCTGTCAAGATAGCTTTTTAATACAGCAATCAAAGTGCCAGCGGGTGATAGGGGAAACTGACATGTGATTGAAGTATATTGCCCAAGTGGTAGTGGGTTGGGGGGGCATGGTGGCTGAGTGGTCAGTGCTGTTGCCTCCACCTCCAGGGTTGGGGATTCAAATCCCCCATTTGCATTGTGGGCATGGAGAATGCATGTTCTCCCATGCATAATGGTTTTCTTCCAGGTACTCTGATTTTCTCCCAAGACCTGCGATGTAGGCTAATTTGTATGTCTAAATTACCCATAGTGTGTGACTATGCCCTGCAATGCATTGGAACTCCATCCAGGGTGTCCCCCACCTTGTGCCCAAAGCTGCCCGGGATAGGCTCCAAGCCCCCCTGCATCCTTGAATAGGATAAAACAGTTTAAATGGATGTATTGCAGAGGGCAATGCTGGGAACCCTGGAGGGGACATGACAAACACCCTGCAGTTTTTCCAGTGTCTTTGGGAATGGCTAACTTTACTCATATTTCCGATTCTGCGGACACTATCCCAGTTTACATTGTGACATGGTGACCATGACAAAGTAGGCAAGAACACAATGACAAGTCGGATTTGCATTTGCACAGCTTTCCTTCAAGAGGCCTTTTCAGACATCATAAGGTGCTATTAATAATAATAAAAAAAACAGACTACAATGCATCTGCCCTTCCGGCTAAGATCTTGGCCCCAAATGCAAGGTCTTGTCTCATGTGTTCTCCTGGCTGAAGATCACAGAACTGGTTTCTTTATTTTATTTTTTGTCTGTTCTCCTTGAGAGACCATCTGCTCCAGGTCAGCTGGGAGATTGTTCCAGCTGTGGCTGAATTACCAGCCATGCCTCCTCCCACCCCATTTCCAAGCCATTCCTAGGTTACAGCCATAGCCATTATGTCATCACAGAAGCTCTCATTGTCCTGTCTTGAACAAGGCACAGCATTCGCAGTTTAAACTGTGGACTCTGTGCTTCGCTGATGCCTTTGCTGCAATTTAAAAATGATCAGGAATGAGCAGGGAGACCTTATTTTCAGGGCTTCAGTCACCCTGTCTTGATATGCCACAGAAGCATTTCAGTAAAAAACAAACAAACAAACAAAAAAAACTAATTGGGAACAAAGACAGCAAAACTCATTTTATTTATATTGATATTGAGCACATTTTTGAGGAATTTAAAATGATAGTTCACATTTCGCACATATGCTATGTTGTTTAGTCAAGCCAATGAGAGTGTGTACTACACTATGCTATGTTCTTTATCATATATTGACTGTGTAAAGTCAAATACCCAAAGATGCTCTCCCTCATCTGCAGCTTAATGGGAACGTCTGTGATGTTCAGCACAAACTTATTTAGATGCAAACGCTGTCATAAATAAATATATTATCGATGAAGGTGTCCCCTGGGACATCTAAGGGACAAAAATGAACTCAAAAGGTATAATGGAAATATTATAGACCATTTTAAACTTTGACAATCTGAAGAAACAACAGTAATGTTTTTTTTTTTTTTTTCCTCCAGTTTAGGACTCTCATCTGAAGCATAATTATGTCCTGCCTAATACAATAATATAATTTCTATTTTTCCAATAACTACACTGCACTACCACCTAGGGTTTATAACTCACTCAACCTGTGTAGACCTGTCAAGTGCCTGCAGGATCAGGTAAATCTTTAAAAATAATAATAATCATTAATCTGTCCTGCCCGGTGCTGGCCTGAGGAGGACAGGCTTCCCCCTTGAGTCTGGCTCCTCCCAAGGTTTCTTCCTCTTGAGGGAGTTTTT
>JAACJT020000105.1:15885267-15900966 GCA_009936485.2 Gymnarchus niloticus | reverse complement strand
TGTAAAGCGCTTTGTGACCGTGCTCCGTGTTAAAAGCGCTATATAAATAAAATTGAATTGAATTGAATTGAATTGAAAATAGTCTGGCTTAGGTTGGTTTAATCAATAGATGATGCATTACGAAAATGGCCACAGTTGCCTTTTTTTGTGCGTAAGATGTTTGATTTATACATGAAAGACTTTCACAAAATAATAAAGTCACTGCTTGAACGACATCACCAGCGCACTTACCGGGATCAGGAAGTGAAGTGTTGGTGGGCTTACCTCGGGGTTGAACTAGTTCAGCGTCTGCAATTTCACATTGTCTGGTATGAGACAAAGGGCTGGGGTTACATTTCCTCCAGCAGAACGGGTGATGGAGAAAATTAATAAAAGCAGATAATGCCCAACATCCATCTCATTTTATTGTTTGCTCACATCTGTTTCATTTGGCAGAAATATGGTGATTAGAAACAACGCCCATTCTTGGAATAGAATTTCACTTGTTACCTCATTAAATCAGGCAGATTCTATTGATCCCATATCTCCTATTTTGACAAAGAATTTCAATTAGTATAACTCTTTGTCCTGACTGTTCATTTCTTTTCTTCTCTCCTTCCTCTTCCTGTCTTTGTTTGTCTTGTTCTGTCTTTCCCTGTCAACAAATGCTAGGAGCAAGGGAAGACGTACAACTCTAGCAACCTTGACGGTGTGATCAAGTAACAAATGCTGGCTTATAAAACCAGTGAGGATATTTAACCCTTGGACCTGGACTAAACTGTGGACCCTAGAAATCAAAACAAATTTTCAATGATCAAACATAAGACAAATATGCATTTCCTCTGCATCTCCCACTAAACAACCAGCTGAAAGAGTGGATCTTTGAGCTCAATAGTCCTGACCAAAGTCCACCAAATTAGCTGTGATTCTTTTTAAATCAGAACTTATGTATCCAGGGCAACACCTCGAGTCAGACAGCCTTCACTTCAAACAACTGATTGTGACGCATTACTGATGTATTTCACTGCAGCCACGTCCATGTGGTAGGGGTTAAATGTACTTCTCCAACTAGGTGGAGATCACCAGGATCTGGGTACCTAACCTCCAAAACCAACTCACTTTTCACTCGCTCTGCATCCTGGATGAGTACAGTGGTTCAGGCTTTTGGATTTGATTGTGTCATGATGTTGACTGAAGGTGTGTGGACTTATGGTTATATGTTCAACATGCCTGTATTCCGCCTCACTACAGTACCTAGCAGCAGGGAGGAAGATCTACGTCACAGAAAAATTTTGAAGCCTTACAGCAGATTGAAACTCAACAGTCATATTTGTAATGAATGCGCTAATATTACATATATTATGACTATTAATAATTTGAATTTCTAAATAAAAAGAACAAAATAATGCTTGCCAAGAACAATAAGCAATTACTTGCTTGCCTACATTCTATTTCGTCATTTTACCCCTGTTATATTTAGACTTCTTGAGCGCTGAAGTGACTTACTACTGGCTGGTACTAAGACACCATTAAGAAAATGCAACTCATCTCCATGATCAGGCTGCCAATAAATATCAAAACACAGTAACCCTATTACATACATTTCATGCAGAGACATTCATATTAAACACAGATTTTTAACAAAGCTGCGAGTTGTAATATCAAACAGTGTTTATATTAATCAAGTAAGAAAGAAGTCCTTTAAATGAAATTCTTAAGCCATATGATTAATCACATTGAGTTCTCAGTCCTGGCAAAATGTGTCCAGTCCAAACAGGAGTAGCAATAATAAAAAAAAGAAGGTATCAATATCCTCATACAGTCCACAAAACCTTCTGCAACAAACATTTTCCTCAGTTTCAGTTCAATTAACAACAGGTTCCAAGCTAATGAAGTCACAAAAAAGGCCTTAGTTTAATTGCACTTAACAAAACCATGTTTCCATTCACCTTAGGTTTAGCTTTCATCACAGAACAATCGGTCTATTTTACATTTCTTTGTCACTTTTACTCTCTGTCTGTTAAGCTGTCAAATAATCTCTGGTTGGCAGTGAATGGTTGAGACTGGAGACGGACGAACGAGTCACCAAAGGGCCAGGACCTGCATAGCTTGGTCCAACAGTGAAACCCATGTTAAATCTCCATGCACATGGGAACGCTCGCTCCAGGAACCCGGGGGTTATTATCCCATACCCTTAACATCTGCTCTCACAGTTGTATACAATTAAATGAGTCTGCTTGTTTTCACGAGAATCCCATTTTTCACATTTAACTAATTCCTACTTTTGGCCAAGAAGGTCTTTACACACCTTGCCATCTTCTTTAGCCCTCTCATTCAACATGCTGATTTAGCTGTCACAGTTAGCAAACACAAAAACTAGGAAGTAGCATGTTGGCATGTGTTTTCATTGACTTACAATGAAGGATGCATCCGATCTACTCCAAAAAGTGAAGGAGGGTTTATGCCGGAATAATACAATCATGTGGGAAATGAGCGCAGAGTGGAAACAAGGTTGAATGAAAGGACAGGTGGTGAAAGAGTGAGGCAGGAGTGTAACGTTCACTCATTTGCACAGATGCAAAGAAATCCACAGCATCTGCACCACCTTCTGATGGCACGGGAGATGCATATTTCTGCCTTTAACGTGGAGGATTTGCTCTCGCTGTCACCCGCTGAACTGCTGAGGAGTGAGGTTATGGCAGAACTCGGCACGATGCTGCCAAAACTTGGCCCTGGCAGTAAATCTGAAAAATACAAGATAATGATCTCTCTCGGAAAAAAAAAAAAAGCCTGGATCACAGGAAAGGCAGAAAATGTTCTGCTCTTGGCAATACTGCCATGTTCAGAACACATGCTGAATTGTGATCGGCCTTAACCTAAAAATAAAAAAAATAAAAAATCAATTCCACCGGAAACTATGGTCTGAAAGTCAATGCATCAACAATGACTGCCATAGCCTCTTATGCAATAAAGTGGGGTTCTCTAAAATAAACATTTCAACAAGAATCTGCTCAAGGAATCCATCATCTAACCCTGCGCACTGCATGAAATCACAATATGGGGTGTGCTGAAATGGCAACACTTTACTAAATGGTGAAAAGATGGAAATTTTTCCAAAAAAAGAAAAGGACAGCACTCAGTTTTAACTCCAGAAAAGCACATTAACATTAACGGGGATGGAAACATCTCTAACCGGGACTTGCAAACCCAAAATACTAGGCAAGAAATGTAACCAGTTGCCTTGTCATAAAACTTGAAACTCTACCATGAAAACACAAGCATCAATGCAAGGTTAGAACTCAGGAACTGCTAAGCACAATCAAAGTAAATTATCACACAATTACGACACAGCTAAAAAAATAGAAACCAAATTATAATGTGAACCTCAAAATATTCCAAGACTCACAATAGCGGATTCATTTCTCTTTTGACTGAAAATGGGCCCAATGACCACTCCATAGCATTTGATAAAATGAGGTGTCTCCTACATCACAGATACAACTATCAATTTTCCAGAACTGCAGTGCGTAACTTGATGCTGGGAAGCTAATTAGCATGTCACTTAATGTGTTTGCCTACACTGCCTTACCTCCTGTGAGAAAAGCTCAGATTTTGAATTTCCACTCAGCTATCCATTTTCATTACATACAGTATACTTGACTGGGGCTGAAAAATGTACTGCACATTTCCTGTAGTGTGCATTCCTACTTCCCAAACAAATCATTTCCCATGCATCCTTACTGAATTTCAAACACTACATGTCTGTCTAATCCAGATCTTTTTTTGTTCTTATTTCTTATGGGCTGCACATAATATGTCACCTGAAATCATAACTAATTTATTAAGTGTGTGTTAAATGTAAACAGAAATAGCCCCAGCACTGAGCCATGTGGAACACCGATTATACTACCCCCAGTTATTGGTCATGATTTTTGAAGATGATACATGACTTCCTTTTTGACAGCCAACTTTGTACTAGTACAGCACCGTGGATATCTCTTTAATGTTACTAATAGCTTTGATGTATATTAAATGAATTTTGAAAAGTCAAAAAAGTGTTATGACTGTCACAAAGTACACAATAGTACCCCCCCCCAGTGTATTTGAAAAATTAACCCAAGACATTATTGCCTAACAGCTACTTCCTTAGGCTGAATTATGTTCTGCATGTCTGATGGTATTTGCTAACTTAAGTACTTAGTTGGCAAGATTTTCTGGCTCTGGGTAAAATTCCTATTTCCACCAGTCTCTGAAATAAAAAACAACTTTATTGAATAATCCTTTTAATAACAGGTTGGAAAACACCAAGTCCCTTAGATTTCTCCATTTTAAGATTTTAAGCCCGCCAAACCATTTTGTGCTTAACCTTCAGAGGCAATACTGAAGAAGAGTCTATAACAATCCGAGTTTACTTCCACAAACAGCTGTAAAAATATTTATTTTGATCAACTTGCTACTGCCTTCTTGTATTTTAGCATCCTCGCTGCTTCATTGTAGCCTAGCAACTTCAGCTGCTAATTTCCCATTGCGTTTGTAGCATTAAAAAAAAAAAAAAAAAAGATTTTAATGTAGATTTTCACTGCAGCTTTGGCAGCTGAGTTCATTTATATGTTCCTATTTTGCTTTTATACTGTTTATAATTACTGTTGTTGTTGTTATTTTACAAAAGGAATCAACAATTATCTCTGATTAATCTTGAATGTTCACTCCTTGCTATTTAGCCAGGAACATAGTCAACATTTGCATCTCTGCGCATTGGGAGGGACACAAAGAATCTGGCGCATGATTCAAGATTTAATGAAATTCCTTCCATTGACAGGAGCCGTCTACATGAAGCCAGATGGATTCTGTCCTTGATTGCATTAGTGGGTGACTCGTTCATGACCATCTTGAGTTACCTGCAAGTTAACAATACAATCAATAGAACACCTGGAATTTGACGAGGTATCTGTTAAAAAAAATAAATAAATAAAAACTATTTTAAAGAAGATACATGTACAAGATGTGCTCATGTCATTTTCATTGACATAGTTCTGCAAGAGTTCATAGAGCAATCAATATAGTCTGGTTTTCCGTAATGGATCAGCCCAAAAGAAAAAATGATGGGCTATCTACTATCGGAGGCACGGTTATCGATATGCATAAGCCTGCCACACTTTAGAGGGAGGCACTTATCTCTATAGCAACTGTTTGATCTCAAGAATGCCTTCAGTCTTGAGGTACCTGCCTAACAAGGCAAATTTAGAAGTCATAACTTGAAATTTTATAAATAGCCTCAATGACAACCAACACAAATGAAATGTCTTTCTCGGCAAATTAAAACAATTACCACATCACAGCTTCTGTTTGCAATGTATTTATATCTTCCCTCCTCCTCCTGATTAAGTTGGGCTGACATGGAATTTTCAGAATTTTTATTCCCCTGTAACACAAGGTATCTTTGAATAAGCCTTACCAAGCTTTGCTAAAACGATTGCACTGTCGGCTCTGTTTGAGCACTGATGGATCTAAAGTTGAACATTTTGGAAGCTATTTAATAGAAGTCCTAAGTCAGTTATTTTTCAGATTTTCTTTTCTCCTGATTTCAACTGCTCCTCAGCCTCCAGGTGTTTGCTTTCTCTTATTAATCTCTTCACCTGTGACACAGGCATTTACTTTGAATAAGGGGTGGAGGGCTTTGTTGTAAAAAATGCACGAAATACAAAAAAGTTTCAAAAAGCTTTGCATTCAGATCTAAGTGCAGCAAAATTTCTGCACTTTGTTTCCTGGTCACGTCAGAGTCATATTGGAGAGTGGACCATAAGCCACAAAATGGTGAATACAATGTTCTACATTCTCCCACTACTGAGATGAAAGACACCACTGGTGAATTTTGCTTGACCAAGAGTAGAACTCAGGGCTGAAGCAGGGGGGGTATTGTTGCCTGGGGACAAGGGCGATCTGTGGAGAGAGGGAAGGACGGGTGGAGGCGGGGCTCATTTCGACTTGAAGGTTGAACAACCGATCCCAAAAAGCCCCGGCAAATGACAAACTCAATCAAGTGAAGTGGGCGGCAGCACAAGCCCTGACGAAAGCTTCATGAGTGATGGCTGATAAAGGACAGTCACGGTGCGGAAAGGCAGAGCGACCCCTTTGGCGTGTACAATTACACAAAGCTATGTGAATGCTGGCACTTCCAGCCGCAGGATACCAGCCAGGGGATGTTTACTTTTCCTGATAAAACCATTGAAATGACAAAAAAAATGATCCATTAATATAAAAAGGGAATCAATAGTTGGATTCATCTTCAGCCACTAACTGTCACCCACCTCTCCAAACACACAATCACAGCCCCCCACCAGCACCACACCCGGGCCCGAGGGTGAGTTTCAGAGACACATCTGTCAAACAAAGGATAACTAACACAAATATTGTTTTTACTGGATTGACAGAAACAAAAAGACACTTTTACGCCATCTGTCATCTGTCACAGTCAAACAGAAGAATTTTTTTTTGAGACAACCTGATGCAAATCGGAAAATAAATATGTGGCTAGAGACTAATTAAAATCCAAATCCTATGTGAAACACCAGTAGTGAGATATAGGTGGATATATGAAACGTCTTATTTGGCCACTTGAAAGCACAGAATTCAGCAGCAAGTTAAATCTTTATTGGAACTGGACATTATTCATACAGCAAGGTCTATACAATTTTTCTTCATGTTTATGTTTATGAGAAGAGAACGTTACAATTTGTCCTGTTCACCGTACATTAAAAATAATCATTTATAAAGTGTTTTTCCTCTCAGAGATCCTGTTCAAATGTCCTGCTTTAAGGAAAATCATTTATTTCAGAAATGAAGGTACTAAACTGAACTCTTTCGAGAATGCTTGTTCTCAATCTGTTTCTAGGACAAGGGAAACATTACAGATGTGTTCTGGTGACATCAGCTGTTCTTGCACTGAATGTTTTACACACCAGCATAAATGAATGATTCTTAAATGCATGTAGACCAACTGTTTAAAATTTAAATGAAGGCATCCAAGTATGTGCAGTGTAGGGCCAGGCAAAGTTTGGCTAGCTGAGAGCAGCTGCGGACCCACTGAGGAAGACCTCAGCAGCCTATGGTGAGTCCTTCATGCCCCCCCACCTCCCTCCCTCCTAGAGGCCACATGGTGACAGTTTAATGGCTTAATCTTGAAGCTGCCCTCAGCTTATTTCCTCAAGCAAGGGTAGCCGGAACATAGTGATGGGGACTGGGGCTCCATTCATCTGGAGGGGCATTCCAGGGACACGTTGGGTCAAGTTTGGGAGGGGGGTTAGTCTTCAGACAGGTCTCAAGCTCCTTAGATTTATTTCTCTTAATCTAAGGTCAGCCATTAATAGATTGTGCCAAATAACCAGAATCTGTGTCGCCATCCTGCAGGACAAATGTTCTCGGACTTACATGTCTCCTCCAGCCAATGCATTTTATGTAATTTTTCTTATTGTGTGATGAAATGAAAATGCTCTGTTTTGTTAGCTTTGTACATGTAAGACATGAGGTAGTTGGTGAAGAACGGGGACATCGTGTGGAGACAGTTAAGAACATGGTGAGGAACCAAAAGGAACACAAAGAAAAGAGGAAAGCAATGAGCATTGAGTTAAGAACAGAGGAATAATGAGCTGTAGGGATGGGAGTGTGTTTAGGGTCAGTTGTATAGATGTTAACAATCGCATTTGCTTTTCACTGTCACTCAGTAGGAGATCGGATAGGAGTTTACAGGATCAGTTTTGAGAGACAGGTTCATACCACTTGAAGTTCATACCACTTATACATCACTAAGAGGAGCCATTTTTCTGCTGCTCTAAGTACTTACAAATAAATACAATTTCAATCACTCCAGACATGATTTTTGTCCAAAGACCAAAAGGCGAAGAAACACCACGATGGAGTGACAACATTACAATGTGCCTGAGCAAAAACAACTTTGTCACACACACTTCAGAAAATGAAACGGTGGTGATGAGGAGAAATACCGGAATGCCAGATGATGCTCTCATTCCGTACATACTGTATGCGGCTTTACCCAAAGGCACCTGTCATACACGCCTTGGGTCCGTAAACCATGGTAAATTCTCAGAAGGGGATCACTTGTTATACCCTTGGGGGATACGCCTCACATCAACGTCTCTGGGGGAAATAAAAAAATGTGTGAAATAAACAGCTCTTGGTTTTTTTGCATGACAATATTGTCTGCCAAGCAACTACACCTCTGAAAAATGCAGTTACCTATTTTTAGCCAGTTATATAACATGCAGTATTTGAGTCAAGGCTTCTTACTGTCCATCCTGGTAATGTTTCAAAGCCTGACTTTTTTTTTTTTTTTTTTGCATTTCAGTGATGCTACACATAAGCTAAAGGGATTGTCTCATAAATGGTCAGACTGGAAAGGACCCTGGACATGTGACTGCCAGTTTCGGGCTATTCCACTGTTGCTGTATCCCCGGCACGAATCGGTGGTTTGGTCTACAAGGAGCAATGAGATTCGACAGGTGACCTGCACGGAACCAAAATTACCGAGGGGGAGTTTGTTTTTCTCGATGGTGACGAGTTTGCTGGCACATGGCATGAATTCTATATGCTCTCTGTGTTGGATGCCAGAAAAAATTTTAAAAACCTAGCTAAAGCAACAGAAGAATGAAGAATGAAACCGATAGCAGGAAATCTCTATAGTTTCTGGATGATCAATCACCAGCAAATATACAATACTACCAATTTACAGCAAATACTCTTCTACTCTTATCCATTTCTTTAGCAATTAAGTAAAGTATCACCCAGGATTTTTTAAGTATTTGCAGTTTACTCTTATGAGATTAATCAGTAATAATGAATACAATGTCCAAACTAAGTTGGAATCTTTGTAAAAATTATTAGCTTTGATGCATTTGATTTAGCTCAATTGTTTTCCTTTTCGCCTCTTGCCTTCGATCTGCCAGAGGGCTATAGCTGTGTACTGGTGCCGGTTTTTTTTTTTTTTAAACAAGGCCCTTTTTGAAAGTGGAACACCCCAGAGTCACATTGTTTCCTCTCTCGCGGCAATTATCATGGTATAAATAGCTTTTGGGGCCACTTGTATTCAATTGAATTGGGTTTCCTTTTATTCCCTAAAAGGAATGATCTGTCATCTTCCATTGTACAGTCCATGGAGTATGCACGTACCCAACACTTGGTGTCAAATATCAGATCTTATTTAATCTTATGCCTGTGCTTGTTTTGCACTTGCTGAAATATTTTGGATGCAGGGTTTAATTGTAATTGCTTGTTAAAAAAATTGTCACCTGGTCACACTTAATGGATTTTCTATAAAATAGGCCCTTGTTTATCTTTTCACAATGGACCTGATGACTTTATGTATGCAAGTAGAAACTATTTAAACAACTTATATTAATCTATATTCAACCAACACAAACAATGAAATACTAAGGATCAGTCTAATTGATATAAAAAAAAAAATAATTCAAGCTATTGAATTCATTAAGCAGAATAATGAACCACTGAACTTCAAGAAAAAAAAAATGAAAAACATTCAGAGTTACAGACACAGTGCATATTAATGATAAATGCATATCATTAGTTATTTTGTATGGCAGGAGGAAACCCACAAGACATGGGAAGAACCTGAAAGCACCACACACACAGAGCATAGGCAGAATTTGAATGTCCGGCCCTGGAGGTGTGAGGCAACAGTGCTACTCGATGCACCACCATGTCTCCCAATCTGAATGCATATACCTATCCTTAATCTAGCCATAACCCAAACCTTTGCCCTAATTCTTACAGTAAGCCTAATTCTTTCCATAACCCTAATGACAACACCTACTCAAAGCTTAAACCTTGTTGCAGACCTAACCTTAACCATGAACCTAATGGTAGAGGAATTCCTAGCCGTAAACCAAATACCAACCCTAGTCAAACTCTGAATTGTAACCCCAAACATAACCATTCCCTTAACACTTACTGGAAGCTTGAAGACCTTAGCCTTAATCCTAACCCTTACTCTAACTCTAGTCCTAGCAGGAAAACAGGTAGCCTTTGGGTAGGCAAGCAAACAGAGGTGCTGAAGGCTGCCTAATGTACACATTACCAGAGCAGACCCACACCTCTTCTGTGGAGAAGTTAATTGACTCAGCTTGACAAAGCTGGCACAACCCACACAGGCCTAGGCAGATTAATTACCTTTGTCTATGGAAACAAATGTGAAAATTGTAACGATTCAGAACACAGTAGGATCCAGTTGCAGAATCAACAAGTTTAACCATAGTCAAGACATGTATGGTCAAAACCAAAACAGATAGGCTTTCCAAAAGCCAGTGGAGCATAGAAAACAGGTGTGGGCACAGGAAATAGATCAATTCCAGGATAGAACAATGACCACAATAGGGCCATACAAAGGGCCCAACCCACAAGCACCACAGGCCCACTCAATAATGATCACAGAAATACAAAACCACCCAAGGAAGCAACTGAACTGCAGGTCTTAAGTAGGGGATTGAACAAGGCACAGCTGGAAACTACTTGATGATAATGAACGAGGCACAGCTGGTCAGTACTCAGAGGATGATGAACAGGAGTAGGTTGGGCATGGCAGGTTTGAGGGAGACTGGCTTGTTGTGGGTGTAACAAAAATGAACTAAGTTTTCTTATTTACCCACACTAAAATCAGCCTTCGTTTGACAGAATCGAGCTGGGTGCTGAATTGGCTCCATCACTTGACAAATTCTGGGATTGTTAATGATTCTTTTATTTTCATTTCTTGCTTTGGCCTGGCTGATCCTTGATATTCAGGCATAACCACACAGAATAAGAATCTCAGATTTGTGTGTCAGTGGTAGGGCCTTGGGGTTTAAAATAAAAATGCAGTACGGAGTTGAAGCACACGGAATCCAACATGATAGGATGTATTTTCAACCGAGTGACTGACACTCGGCTGTCGGTGCCCATTAGCACAGAAATGGAGCAAAAAACAAAAAAAACAAAGGAAGAACTGTTGGTAAAGTCAAAAGTCAGTGCAGGCGTTTGTGATGCTTCTGTTGTTTATTTGTTTGCCCTTTTTTTTTTTGCTGATGTTGAAAATATCAGCTACTTTTCACTTCACAGCATGCCTTGAGTCTTTAACTGAACTGCATCCCGGTGGGCCTCGCTGTCTAAGTGAAAGGTAACAACATAACATCCATGGGCCAAAAACACCCACCATAATGCAGTATGGCTATTGGAAAAAGTTTACAGTGATTCAGCCAGTACAAACACCAGTTTGTGTTACACCTCCATGTTTTTCCTCGCTAAGAAATACAGCTCCTGTCCTGTGATAGGATTACCTGCTATCTCAGAGCAATGTGGCTGTGTGTTTTATTAGCTCTAGCCTACTAAAGTCATATTATATGTTTGGAGGAAAGAGTTTTTCCACCCATGTCTCAGATTGCAGCTTGTGGATGTGTTATACTGTACATAAGGTGTAAAACCATTGTACTGGAATACCACAGGCATAGTTCATATATAATCACAGTGGAGGTCTGTGATCACACAAGGTTGCGGTTTCAAGGTAAGGTGATCCTTTCTGTGGCATATTTCCAGCAGGTGACTAGTGTTAGCATGTGATCATTGTGCCTCCAGTCCGTGGTTATGGACACGCAATACTTTGGCCCTATATATTTTAGGGTTTGCTCTGATTGGATAAGGAGCGGTGTGGGAGGTAAATACCTAAAAAAAAAGATTCTTCACAATCTACTTGCATTTTTTTTGTATAGAAAGAATTTAATAATACGTTGGAGAATGAATGACTGAATTAATGGATGAGCAATTGATTCAATCAATCAAGCAATTTGATATCAATGTTTCAATTGACAAATGCACTAGTCCCTAGAATTTTATATTTGAAAAAGCTAATAACTGACATTTTTTCATTTTTTAACAGGTAAAATTTATATGAAAAGACACATCCCAGCATGGTTCAGATCAGTAATGGAATCTCTGTAGGACCTGCATTTTTCATATACACCGATCAGCCACAACATTAGCACCACCCCTAGTAGAACAATTGTCTCTTCCCCACAGCCATGTGGCGCACCAATAACTACTCACACATATTCCTAACTACATGGCATAACGATTTATCCTGCTGGAACTAACCTGTGCCATCGGGATAGCCACTGATCATGAAGGGGTGGATCTGGTTTGCCAGAATGGACAAGTGACCTGGAACGATCAATAGATTCTGCTTCTTGTGCCAGTCCTTTTATATCGCCTTTCTCATTTGTACCTTTATTGGTGCGCCACCTGGCTGTGGGGAAGAGCCAATTGTTCTAATAGGGGGTGGTGCTAATATTGTGGCTGATCAGTGTGTATATATATATATATATATATATATATATATATGCTGAAATATGGAAATATTTACATAGGCTTACAAGACACTCATCCAATCTGATTTCACATTTTCCTGATTAGTCATTTGCATGAACTAAAAAGGAAATGGCACTTGAATAAACGGCTGCAAAAGTTATATTAAAATTTTTCCACCATCATGATTGTTGATATCGACATGTTAGGACTAGTGAGTAACCATGGGAAAATGGTTTGAAAATAGGACAATATATGATAATGAATACCTTCATTGTGCATAATCATTAAAATGTACATGGGTCAAAAATTACTCTCTTGTGCCATTAAAGGGGCGGCCAAACTCATATGCTTCCCATTTATTTGAAGGCGTGCAGCCTGATGTAGATTTAGGAGAATATTTCTGGTTTGTTAAACCTGACACTATCGTGGTTAATAGAAAGGTCTTTTAATATTTTTATATATTAATGTTTCACGACCACATGAGACAGCGCATGCATGCTCGATCTGATCACAGATCAGTGACGAAGCACTCAGCTCTGGATTTCTGAAATTCTGCATGTGCATGCTTCAAACACAAAACTGCAGGGATGAAGGAATTAACGTACAACTAGGCTCTGTCAGTCAGGAAATTACAGGTTAATGAGCCATAATCTGTGACTTTAGAACGTGTTAAATTACTCCATTATGTGGCCAAAAAACTGTGTATGACAGCTTGAAAAGGGCTGGGTGGTTACGTTGTGCTCGTGTCGTCGTTGCAGGAACTCCCACCTGTCTGGCCGATGTGGGAGAGCCACATGCTCCACTGATCGTGGACTCAGACATTTTCTCTTCTTGGTGCCTCACCCTTCAGTACTAAGACACGACAGGACAATGGGGACAATACACACTTCAATTTAAGCCTTACAGTATCTGTTCATCGAAAGCATCTACATTTACGCAGACAGATACCCTGCTGGAGAACTTCAGTACCTCATACAAGGGTATAGCTATTAGATCTTTTTATGATTTAGACAAGCAAACTCTAAAGTGTGATTCAGCCATCTAAACCATATCAACATTTAAGCACTAAAGGTTAGGTGCTGACATTGTTTATATCCATCAATCCATCCATTTTTCATAAGCAGGTATCAGATACAGGGCCATGGCGAGCTGGGGTACCCCCCTGAATACAAAGGAACACCATGGATGTCAGTCATTCACGATACACACATACACTGAAAGACATTTGGTCATTTTTAGTCTGCATTTCTTTTCAGTACATGTTTTTGGACTGAGTGAGGAAACCGGAACACCTGGAAGAACCCAGGCAAACATAAGGAAAAGGTGGACTTCTACATATCGGGGACTGGATTCGAACCCTGTACAGTAAAGGAATGAGGCTACAATGCTACCACTTGCGTTGGAGTACATGGAGTGACCTACATTATTTATTGTACTTGCTTACCAGAAAAACTTGTTGACGAGAGGCAAAGCGGCATACTTTAGAGTATCTAAAGCCCGTATTTGCTGTAAATCCCTCTCCATTTTAATGCCAGCCAGTGAACCTCACTGAACACAGACAAAACAGCAGTCTAAATCCGTAGCAGGTTTGCAGTGCACACAGCCACCTTGGCAACCAAGCCTTGGCGGCCTGTTCTTTGAGGGTTGTCGCAGTATCACAGTGTTATCATCCCGTATTTAAGGTAGTGAATGAAACATGGGGGGCAGGTGCCAGGAGAATAAAAAACCTGTATATCTTAATTGCCATACTCTGGGGTTGAAATTGTTCACAAAAATTTTCTGTCACTTTGAGGTTAAATCTCTCTGAAGCAGGCTCACCTGAGAGTGTGCTTTTTCAGATTTACAATTACTGGCAATCTGTGGTGGCAAACCCCTAGGCATATATTTTCCACCACCCCCCTCAGACTCATTATTTATTTTCAAATATTTTCCTTCAACAGGTCATCTTTGAGTTTGGAGTTCCAAGGTTTCCACTTTTGGATTTAAATTGTGCAGGGAATGATCCAGAAAGGGAGGCTTGTGGGGTCTGGTACTTAATTCGCTCTGAATTTACTAGAAGAACCTATTTAGAACCCAAACCCAAACAGAATAGAGCAACCGCATTTATTAAAATAGGACAACCCAAAAACGTTACGCCCCCTATTTTCATCTCCTAGGAGATTCAAAAATAAATACGACAGGAAAAATAATGGGGGTGTGAGAAATACTTTACTGGAAATGTGCTTTTTCTTCAAATAATGAAATGTTAAAAATAAAACCTTTCTAAAATACAGGCTGAGATGCACCCCATATAACAGGAGTGATTGATTGACGGCCACAACCTTCACCATCTGAAGGTTCCATGGCTGTGGAAGGGGCACAAATGAGCAAGGAGAAAAGGCTTGTCCCTACAGAAGCTAGCACTCCCAGGTGGAGATGCTAGTCATGGTCGAGGAGGTTGGTGGGGGGTATTCATTTCCTGAAAAGCCTGGTTTTGGTGACCAGAAGTATTTCATTACCTCTCTCTTTCACACCACCTGATTTCTGCAAACCTCTTGCGATAAGATACTGGATTTGCACCGAGGATCCTCAGTGACCATCGGTAATTCATACCTTCTGCTGCATACTAAGCCTTATCATGACATGATTAGAGAAGGTGGATCCCTGAAAGCACGGATGTCGCACTTTGGGGCGTACGCACAAACCAGACCAGCCAAAACTGAAATGCATGTAATGCCGAGGGAGATCATTCCTTGTGGACCTCAAGGGAGACAGCTGCATTTTTCCAAGTTCCTCAATAATAGCAAGAGAGCCATAAATGTATCATGACAGGCCAATTAAACTGAGAACCCACACAGTAGTTGTGGGCTCCTAACGCACACTCTTTTGTTTACTCAGGAGTCTATTCTCAGAGTTCTCAGAGGGAAGCTAGACAGGCAGGCAGCAAACAAAGAGTCCCCAAAGAGACACCAGGAATCAGAAAACCCCTAGATCTGCTGTCGCCCAGTTACCAGGACACATATGTGTGTGTTTTTGTCTATGTGTGTGTTGTTATTCGGAACAGCATGTAAGGACAAAGTGGGGATATAATGGACTGAGCAAACATTTTTTAAATGTTCTATAGGACGGCTGAGAAGTACATGGAGCCTCTAAGTCCTAACAAACGATGATCAGCAGCATGGATCTGAACAGCAGCTGCAGTATTCCCACGGGGGTGCCTGGATCCACCAGCTGCAGTTAGAGGGGGCGGCCGACAGCTGCTAATCACTCCAGACAAGAGGGGGTGGGATCAATATTCTCTCTCCCCTGTGCTCCCCTCTTATGGGGTGCTTCCCTTGGAGTCTCGGATTCAAGAGATCTTCATATCATCTGCTGGCC
>JAACJT020000105.1:15855418-15878251 GCA_009936485.2 Gymnarchus niloticus | reverse complement strand
TGCAGCTTGAGGGGGGACTTTTTGGTTGATTGGAGGGGTAAGAAAAGAAAGCGGGTGGTCCTGGTGGGGCTCTCCGGGTGAGGGTATTTCCCAGCTGGAGTGGCTCTTGACCCCCCCCCCCCCCCCCCCCGCCCCGCATCGTCATGTTGCTCTGCCATCTCATTCAACCCTACACACAATCTGCCCTCTCTGTGCTCTTTCCTGTTCGATGTTGGAAAAGTGCTGTCAGATAACGGGAGTTTCAAACCGTCATTGCACCTCCATACATGTCCAGACAGTGAGATTAGAAAACACTGAGTAAATTGGGACATGTATGTGAATGTTACAACGTGTAGAGCTCGCTATGGGCTGGACATGACATGACATCATATCATATGTGATGTGATGCGGTGTGATATAGATGTATACACAGTATATGATGAAGCCCAGGCTCCATGTGGGAAAATCCTGATAAATATCCTCATATAGTCATGGCTCTTTCCTCAGCCTGCTGGATGAATACATAGAGGTCCACATACTAGGGCTTGAATATATGTCCATAGCTCCACTCGCTATCAAAAAAAAAGGTATTTTCATGTTCATCGTAAGCCATTGTCCCACATTTAATGCAGCATCAAACTCTGCCCCCTTTGTGTGATGGGTTTCATGGTTTTGGGAGCCCTGTCTCGAGAGATTGGGCTCCCGGACACTTGGGGTACCCATCCCTGTTCAACCCCTGCTGCTCAGAAGGGACAGACCATGATGCAAATTGAGTTTTTTGAAGCCCCATCACAGCCCTGAGCTCATTCTAACCTGTTAAGTATCAGAGCTCATGACTGGTCATCTCCCTGACACCATGCTGTCACTGCGGACACACGGTATGTACTTTTGAAAGAAAAGGATCCGAGGTTAGGAATCCTACATTGGACTGAGTCATTTTTCACGGGACTAAAAAAGAACATTTATTCATCCCAGAATAAACTGGAAAAGTATTACAGTACAGGTTTAAAGGGTAATTTACAAACCATTACTCGGGAAGACTACAATGTTCCATTTTTCTTGAGCAAGATGTAACTGGTTTTATTTATTTTTGTCATCCGGCTAAAGTTGAGTATTGATGAATGTCACTAAATTTATTCAGTGCCAGTCCCCCGGCGGCTGAGAGCTTGAGCATTGGCCCCCTGAATTGAACTGCCTTTAATTTAATCCTGATTCTGGCCCGTAACCCTCTCTCTTATCTGCCGTCTTGCCGCGTGGGAGAATAACACTGTAATTATGTCCCGGCCAAGGTGTTTGCGTAAATGAATGAATTTCTTCTCTGTGAAAGGAGAGCCTTTTTGGGAACTGCCCAGACTGAGAAAAGAAGCCTTTGTGCTGCTATTGTTTAAGGTGCTTTCTGACTCTGACAAAACTAAAATTGACAAGAGTTGCACTTATCTATCCTTCCTTTAATCCATCCTCTCAAACCCTTCACCCTGGTCTTGGTTGTGGAGGGCCTGGAGGCTATCCCAGGCAGCATAGGCAAAAAGCCAGGGTACTCCCTTGATGGGATGCCAGGTCCTCACAGGGCATATATACCTACACTTGACTGTTCATATCTGCTAGGCCATAAAGTGAGAAGGTTTTTAGTTCTCATTTAACAGCATCAGGAAAGTGAGACAGACAAACAGAGATGGGGAGGGAGAGATAGATGAGGGAGACAAGGGGGAAGAGAGAGAAGGGGGGAGAAAGAGAGAGACACTCTCATCCAGAGTGAGAGATGGGGGGGGGGCTATATTTGTTGAAATAATTAGTACAATAAAGTGTTTGGCTTGAATGATGACACCAAGAGCACAAGTCCACCAGGACCTGGAATGAAAAACTAGGTAGCAGTCTCGTGCCCCAAACCTCTTTTTTTTTTTTTGACCAGTGTGAATCCCCCACCCTGATTCTGTGTGTCCTTGATGCCAGACAAGCTGTCTTCTGCAGCACATTCTCATTTGTTTCATTAACCACGTTTATGCCACACCCCCACACTTGAGGCGGATCGACCGTCTTTTCTGGGCAGTCGCACCTTGATAGTCGGTCATCCGTAAAATGTGCCACACTACCTGAATCAACGTTAAATGTATTTTCTTTAGTGGTGGTGCTCTGATAAAAAGGTGTGCGGTAGCCTAAAACACTGTGGCGTGAGATGACTGTTTCAGTGACTGTACAGCGCCTCAAGAATGTCATGCTGGGCTAACCACAAACGGACCTGAACCCTCTGGACGATAATAATCAAACTGCTTGCGGGGGTAAACATTATGTGTGCATAATTCAGGTCCTGCCAGATTGTGTTTAGCATGATAAAACTCAAGGTTAAGAGATCATAAACCTGAAACATTAATAACGATATCAGTTTCAGAATGGCAGTGTTGTATTCATATCTGGAAACTGCACTGAGATATAAAGTGGCAGAACATTGGCACTGGGTGGCAGGCAGTGGTGTGGCTCTGTGAATATGGCACAGTTGGCACTGATGAGCATGATTAAACTGGCGGGATTAAACGCAGCCAGATGTGCGGAAAAATGTCGGCAAGGCTAGGAGGAACTGTTTTTCATCCATTGTAACGTGCCTGTTTTCCCTAATTGTTTGGCTCCTCTTGGTAGTCTGATGTGTAAGACACTGAGTTTTGTTTTGTCACCCTGTTTAATCATTTTTTTTTTTTTTCTTCTTAAGCTGACATATTTGCATGTTATATTATATTCTTCTCTGCTAATAAAAACCTTTGTTATATTGGAACCCTGCTGTCTAAGGTGTCTTATGTTAATTTTCTAACAGATTCTGTCATGATCAGTTATGTTCAGATGAAGCTTGGATAATGTCATTTTTAGAGCGCTTACTGTAGGATTTTCTTATATTAAATGCAATTAACTTATTTCTTTTAATTGCTTATGCTGTGTGTTAAATCAAAGGAAAAATCAATCTGAAATAATGACGAATGATATTGACCTGAAATAACTTCCAGGGCTGTTTTGATCGGAAAAAATGTTTGCCATTTGCAGACATTAATGCTGCCCACGCTGAATGTAAAAGCCATTCATGTATTCATGTTTACTAATGCTGTGTTTTATTTGAGCATCTGTTGATTTCCATGTATTTTGGTGTACACTGGATGTTGTTTTTTTTCAGTTTGTACCATTTGTACCTATATTGCATTGGACTATTTCATTTTATTTGTTTGTTGTACAGAGCTTGGCACAACACGCATTCTGACCATGGAACTGCTAAACTGTGGAACTGTCACCTTGTATAACCACACTATTTGCATCACCCTTTCAAGTGTTAAAAAAAGACATCTTTTAAAGATATTTTTTTTCCCTGTGCATTACACTCTCTGTCAAGACCTGTTCTGAATCACACATTGCTATGCTGAAGAACAGATGACCCACTTGGTACCCCCAGCCAATGGACTGAAGCCAAGGCTTTGGAATCCATTCAGAGCCAGACCAGCTTTTTAGCTACAATGAACTGGTTTCTGAATGTTGCCACAGTTTCTAATGTCAACATCCTGTTTTCTTTTTTCTATTCCTTTTTTCTAAACTTTTAAGATTATGATAGACCTCACTAGTGTTTATTTCTATTACCCAATGCAAAATTTGACAATACTAGCAATGCTGTCTGTAAGATTTCCATTTGATTATGAACATTACCAGACCTTAACTATGCCGGTGGTTCACAACTGTAACTCTCTGCAATCCAAAGCCATTCAACATGTTCAATCACTTACATATCTGGTTCTACTAATCAAGTCATTATCAAATCCTGGATGAGCTGACTTGAGCATGTTGATGTTGGACTATGATCAAAATATGGATTGAGAACCACCAAACTGTGCCATACTACAAGCCAGCCTTACCTTGAGTAAATGACTGTGTTACTTTATTAAGTACCTCTGGCCAACTTCTGTAGGTAATGTTCACCTTCTGCCAGTGGAAGTGCAGTGTGCTTGGGCTAAAAACCCTGAGTGCTGTATAATTTACTGGTATTATGTATAGCCTTGTTCGTCATCCATTACTTTGTCGCGTCACAAAATGTGACCTTATTGGTGGTTCTCGACCCAGTCATGGAAGTCGGGATTCAGACCTCCATGTAATTAGGCTGCAGACTCAATAAATCAGAGCATGCAACTCGGATTGAGGAGAACTTTTGGTTTGCTAGACAACAAGAATTTCAGGAGGGTAGCTGTGTGGCACTGCTGCCCCTCACCTCTGTTCTGTGTGTGAGGAATTTGTATGTATGGAAGTAAAAGCTGATATGAAATTTTGTTGTGCAATGACAATAATGATCCTTCATCCTTCTCCGTCTGTCACTCAGGTTTATTCCATTTTAGTCAGCATGACATTTCCCCAGAGATGATTTTTCTTCAGTCTTTCTTGTTTATCTGGCTGTTCTTACCTGTAGACAGGTTGTACTTTGAACTTGTGAATTGTTCGTTTTAGTTGCTATCGTACGTTTGCACATCAGAGTTCAGATTCTCTGCTGCTAGGTGTAAGGCATGTGTTTGTATGTCGGTTTAATGTTCCTAAACGAACCACTAAGGATTGTGATTACCGCTTTGTTAAAGCGCAGCTTAATCTTGCTTACACTGGAGATTGATGATAACATAGGATGTATCATTTGAGCCAGCAATGCGGAATAGGACGATCACTCCTAAGAATGATCTTCAGCAAACTATCGTTCAAAGACGGCTAATAAAGACAGACGGCGTCTTAATGGAATTTGTCATTGAGTCTGTGACAAAATATGTGCAGTTTCCTATGTATACTTAGTTTGCTTATGGCATCTATGATTTAATTCTGCACTGGAAACATGGGGTGGCTGAGAATCTATTCTTTTATGGGGTCCAAGGTGGGAAAGCTGTGTTTCATACAAGAGAATCTTCTATTCTTTAAAGCTTCAGCAAGGAACCGCATTGCGAGTTAAAATCAAGAAAAGATCTCATTTTGAATCTCTTCCTTTGAAACAGTTTTAACCTGGTAGACTGTGCCTTGATGCCATCTTTTGGGTTCGTACATATTGTCGCAAATGGGAAAATACAGCTCCGGAGGTGGTAGATTGCTGCGTAGAGCAGTGGGTTTTTATTAGCGTCTCTTAAGTGAGGTGACAATAGCGAGGCGAGCCACACGGTGCAGGCTACAGATCAGGTGCGAATCAGAGCGGGATGATGGTAAGAGACTCGGCCCAGTCTTGTTCCACCAGGGATGAGAATAAGGTTCTTCCGAACGGCTTGAAACATCACCCCCAATTGTAGGGTTTCTCCCCTACTAGGGGCGTTATAAGGAGGATGACGAGCATCCGTCCTGCTCAGCTTACGTCTCTCAGTCGTACTGAGGTTCCCGACATCTTAAAGTACACGCTTTCCCCACGTTGTTTAATAAGGGTCTGGTCATGCCTGATTATTCATCTGATTAGCGAGTGCTACACACCTTTTTCAGGGTGGGTGGTCTTTCCTCGATAATCATCCTGGGAAAATACATACCCAAGGTTACTGAAATGCCATATAAATTACATTTACCGAGCGGCTTCCGAACACATAAATATCAAACTTAGAAAAAGAGGGTCACAGCAAAAGGATCATTTGCACATTATTCTCACTGGATGGAAATCTACGGAGCAGAACCGAAAGCCAGGGGTATGTAACAGTATATTTCTACATGTGACGTCTGTGTGGGCTGTAAATTTGTTACAAATTTGTACATTTTACACTTGTATATAATCTAGTACATAAATAATATACTTGTGCTTTTTTACTGGCACTGCCTAGACAAAACTGCATAAGATAAACTACATGTTGAAGCAAATATCCATCCATGCATTATCCAAACTCCTTCATCCAGTTCGGGGTTGCGGGGAGGCCTGGAGCCTATCCCAGCCATCCCTGGGCCAAGGCGGCAGACACACCGCACAGGGTGCCAGCCCATCGCAGGTGAAGAATATTGAAAAATAAATCAAAGATAGAACGGAAAGGCACCGATGTGACATATTTAACAGAAAAAAAGTGTAAAGTATTATTTATGTTACACTTAATGTCGTTGAAGTCAGATTGTGTGCAAAATCCTGAATTTTGTCAATGTCTCGTTAAAAGAAGCAACGCAGGTGAAATGGCTATCAGTTCTACCACCTTATTACAAGGAACATAAATATGATTTCACCACAGAATTTTATTCAGGCGTATAAAGCTGTTGTAATATAATAGCTTATTCCTCCATTGATGGTGTATTAGAAAATGTGCTGAAAATATCCTTTAATCAATCGTTTCGGTTCGTAATGAATATTAAAATGCATCTCTTGCCATCCTGTTCTGCCATTACTCTGAAGGTGATCGAGGCCGCATCTTCCTTGTGGTGTCCTTTTTAAGTCATTAAAAACGTCTGGGGCACACTCTGACATTTCCACGCGAACCCGTCTAATTTTGTATGTAAATTGCTCATTTTTCGAGAGTCTCCACGTATTCTTGTGCGTGCAAAGACTTTCATGAAGTTGCAATTATGAAGCAGCAAATTAAAGTGTCTGCCGGGGAAAAAAAAAACAAGGCAAATTCGGTGAACCTCAGTTCTACAGATATTTGGCCCAGCAGGCTAACTGGCTGTTTTTGACACAGGGATTTGGTCACATGTCCAGTGGAATCAAGTGACAAGGAGGTGGCCTTAAAATTGGGCACCTCTCCAGGAGAAATTTCATATCCCAATGTTCTTTTTAAAGATTCAACGCAAACTTTTACTGCTATTGTCTTTGCATCTCTTTTCTGTGTTACTCCAGCGAATCAGCTTCATTCTTTTGTAAGGGCTTTTGAGCATTTTTCTGAAGGATAGATTTTCAAGGCACTTGAACAAATACACCGGTCAGCCACAACATTAACCCTCCTGCCCCAGTACAATAATTAATTAGCTCAATTAGTGACATCAACTTACAAAAGTTGAAAAATACAACCCCCTTAGGAGGTGGTATGACCTCCTTGTGCCACCAGTACTCCAGCTGTGCGGCAAGACATTGATTCAGTGAGGTCTCTGAACGTTTCCACAGGGCTGCTATACCATGCTGACACCAGAGCTTCCCACAGAGCATCAAGAGTCATCCTCATGTGTCATCAAGAAGTCTCTGTCATGTTCCTCCAACCATTCGCGCACGCTCCTAGTGACAAGGCAAGGGGAAATGTCCTGTTGGAACCAACCTGTGCCATTGGGGTAGACACTCATCATGAAGGGGTGGACCTGGTTCACCAAGATGGACAAGTAACGTGGAGCGATTAATAGACCTGCATCTGGTTAGCTTGTGCCAATCCCTTTTCTCATTTGTACCTTTATCAGTGTGCCATCTGGCTGCAGAGAAGAGCCAATTGTTCTACTAGGTGGTGGTGGTAATGTTGTAGCTGTTGATGCATAATGCGCAGTTCCTCCTCTTATCTGCTTGACTGTGGGTAGGAGGAGTGTAAATCATAGCACAAGAATTTCCATTCAACTGTTTTTTGCTGTGCCACAGATGCTAACACTGGCTTTCTTTTTGATGGCATCTTGTTATCAGAATCACTGCCAGAGGGCTTGGATTGGGTCAGGCCACACATCTCGGTATAGGTCATGGCTTCGTTTTCTCCCACTGCGGCACTGCTGTTCATTACTGGACCTCTGATTCCCTGCAACATCGCTGGGAGAGTTGCAGATCGAAAGTGACTGTGACAGATACTGTCGATGCATTTAAACAGGGGAAAAAAAATGCTCTGGGGCTTCTCCCCGAGTTGCGCAGTTATGGGGAATGAGAGGGAGAGCTAGCTGGAGACCCACTCCTTTTTCTGGCCGCCTCCATTGGCTGATATAATGGCCAAGTAGCTGACACTTGTTTCCTGTTTACATCATTTGCATTTCGGATCAGGAGCTAAGCGATGGGCACAGGTATGTAATTGACTGGTGAAAGATGTTTTTTTTTTTGTATTCTCATTGCAGGTTGTAAAGGAATACTAGTGAATAGAAACACAAAGACTAAATGGGCATCTTCTAACAGGAGTATTTACATTGGATTTTTTTGTGAGATGAGTCATTTTCCTATTTATTCAACATGCCTTTTGATATGCATAATTTCCCCACTGAATTTTTGCTAGTCATTACCAGATGAAAATGGCAAATTATGCAATTTTCACTTTTTCACCTTGTGACACTCCAGAATCGTCAAGGTCTACATGTGTGAAAGAAAATAATCTGCTAGATCACGTATCAGCTGATTCCCATGTTGCGACGTGCCCTCAGATGACAACAAAAGTCTGTATTACTTCATATTTTCCTACTGCACTATTTTTCTGATTTGTTTTCGTCCCCCGCCCATGTCGTCTTACTTATTTATTTATTTTGAGGTCAAATAGATTAAAGACTATTTCTGTTGCACAGCAATAGTCTTTAGAAAATGTAATCTCTTCAATTTTCAAGTAGTAAATTTAGTTTTACTTGCAAGGGCAGTACACTCCCACAAACATAAACCCCCACATGCTAACCCCCCCCCCCCCCCCCCACCCGTAGGGTGTGGCCTACAGTATTTGGGCTTTCTCCTGTAGAACATTCTCATGTTATCTTGTGACTCAGAACCATTTCAGACTCACGTGCCTAAAAATGCATTAAGTATACCATCCATCCATCCATCTATCCATCTGTCCATCCATTCATCCATCTTTCAGCACTCATCCTGAGAGGAGGCTTGGAAACTATCCCAGGCAGCAGTACAGGGCACAAGGCTGGGCTGTAATAAGCATACAGTTGTCTTTTTATTTATTTATTTAATTACTTGGGGGAGAGGGTTCCTCGGTCACTTTAAAGACTCTGTGTGTGATTAAAAAAAAAAAAAAAAAAAAAAAAAAAAACAGGCTGTTTGTCTAATAAAAAAAATGCAGAGTTTAAATTACAGAGGGGGTGGAAACTGCATTTTTAAACACGATACCTCAGTATGGGCAGTTGGTGTCAGTGATTAATTATAAAGCTGTTGTGTAAAGACCGCACTCATTTTCATGTCTGTTATATTTTTTTTTATAATCTGCTTTCCTTTACTTGTTCTCTTGAGCAAATCGGCTATAACATTTCATGTCCGGCAAGTAGAACCCACAACTTAAACACGTAGCTTTTTGTAGCCTTAATGATAGGCAGCTACGTTTGTACAACTGAGTGGAAACATGCAGCATCCTGTTGTCGATCTATTATGCTGTACCTGGATGAGAGCTCTGAGGACGTGTAGGGCCCAAGGGTTAACAACCACAGTGAAGGACCAGAAATCCAATTTTCTGTTTTTTTGTTTTTCATTTTCATCCGGTTTCCTCTGTTTGTGTTGAATTTAAATGCACATATAAATTAAGTAGGTGACACATGCTGTGATGTTCAGACATAACCCATTTTTTATGTTTTTAAAGGGTACATGAGAGAAATTCTTCTCGGCATCCATTTGAGACAATGGCATTCTTATTCCGATGGATGAAAGTGATGAAAGTGGTGAAAGGGGTTCATTATGACACTGTAAGGAACTCCAGAATCCACACAGGAGCCATTTATGGCATGTTATGTCCCCGTCTCCACCCATTTCCCAGATTAGCATTCCTAACGGTGGTGACGAATCCTCCAGCCTAAAGACGACCCCCCCCCCCGGCTCATGCCTTATTGTAAAGAGCTTTCTAATGAAGGCCGTACTGTTTTTTTGCTAATTCTTGTCCACACCCAGCTCACCCACATTTTCAAGTGTGTCTGTTTGCTAGGTTGCAGTATGGCCAACACCAGTATTTGGATGCATTAACCCAGTACGACTCGCATGTGTACCCAGATTTGTATTGATCTTTTAGAGGCTTGAAGCAGAGCATGCCCCCGCCACTTCTGGATCTCCGCGGACCCCCATCATGGCTTGTGGTAAATCCTCATCGCCGTTAGCGGCACGAAGAGCCAGCTGCTGCTGGGGTAGTGTACGGCCGTCGCTCGTCTAGGTCCTGGCCCGTCAGCAGTATGGATTTTGTCACAGCTGACAAAGCCACTCAGAGGAGCTTCAGCAGCGTCTACGATGATGCCAAACCATGTGATCACTTTTGTACAATCCAGTGGAGTCCTTATCTATTCTAGGGTTGTGGAGAGATCACAGCGCCTTTGTTAGATACATAAATCCAAATTCGAGAGCCAATTTCTCATGTTGAGTGTGAGCTGGTCATAAAAAAAAACTATATTTATTTGTTTTTGTTTTTTTTCCAAAGCTTCTTTATTTTTTGGATAAGGAATTTTTTTCAGTGTTTGTTTATTTCAAATTTCTGGCCAAAAATTTGCAAAAAATACCCAGCCTCCATTTAATTTAGAATATTTATGCTTGTAAATGTTCCAAAGTAACACAAGAAATATAGTAATGTTGGTAATGTTTATTTTTCACCATTTCTGATGTCTGCCTGTAGCCTTTTCTACTTAACTACTGCCCACCATTTCAAAAGCCCGTTTATTTGTACCGTTAGCTTCTATTCTCAAGGGACCAATGGGGCACATTTCCCTTTAAACGAGCAAACTAAAGGTCCAATACCTTTACCGGCCTCCACCTCCCACAGACCAAGCCAATTTAAGGTGGGGGTGGGGAGTGGAAAAATAAATCACAAAATGTTAAGTCAGTCTATCTGCCTGGCTGATTTTGGTTCAGAGGGCACTGACTCCACACCTTATAAATAAAGAAAGGTATATTGTGCTCGATTATCCTCCTTCCGCACTAAACTTGTTTCTTCCTAAAGGAAGTTTCCCAACTGTAAATAAAAAATGGGGGATGTGGAACAGGCTGTCGTTCTAGGGGACTGAGCCAAAATCAATGTTGTTTTTGATTACCGGGGGCAATTGAGTGCGAGGGAGGTTTGCCCACCTTTTGAGATCTGTAGTCCTGCCCCCTGCCCCAAAGCAAAATGTCCCATAAGCTGTCTTTGGTTTTATTTGTAGCAGCTTCTGTGCATTTTTAAAACGTTCACCACACATCACTTCCTGTGCATTGGCTGACTATTCAGAGTGAAGTCTTCTAGCTGAGGGGTGGAAAGAAACTTTCACTCTCGGCAAGCCTGTGTTTCCTGTGAAGTCACCGGGATGTCACAGGTCTCTGCAATGTCACCTGAATGGTTTGCTTAAAGTTAAGAAAAGTGTCAAGGCTGATTTCTTCCTTTTCTAATTGCTGAGGTAGTTTCCCTCTTCACACCATTGATTTTTATTATTGGGGGCCAGCATATAGATAAATTCAAAAATATCTCAAATCCAGTATTTTGAATATGCAGGAGTTATCTTTAAACCCTCCAAATTAACTTCTCTCTTCCCAGTGGATAATTTCACTGCTCAAAGCTGTATTTTTTTTTAATGTCTCAGGAGAAACACTGGATTTCTCATCACTTTAAATATCTTTGTTGGGTGAATCATTTACTATCCTAAAATTCTGAAAAGCACTGAACCAATGATTTTTAAACTGAGATTCCAACTACATGTGGAAATGAGATTGCATTGATATAAAACTAATGGAGGTCAACATGAGAAGCAGTGTAGAAACTGAGATTTCTCCATGGTCTTTCTGACATCTTTCTTTGTTGATATACAGTTGATTTTTGTAAAAGATTTTAAGGATATTATCCGTCCATCCATCGTCAAACCACTAATCGCAATGAGGGTTATAGTGGAGCCTGGAGCCTATCCCAAGCAGTACAAGGCACAAGGTTGGGGTACACCCTGGATGGGATGCCAATCTATCCCAGGGCACATACCCTGGGGTCCACCCTGGATAGGATACCAGTCCATCGTAGGGCAAATGCCTAGGGTGCACCCTGGACCGAATGCCAGTCTATCGGTGGGAACCTCAGGGGTTCCCTGGATAAGATGCCAGTCTGTCGTTGGGCACAATGGGATGCCAGGCACAGTGGTTCACTGATTAGCACCGTCACTTTGCACCTCCATGGTTGTGGATTCAAATTTTGCCTCCACCACTGTGTGCATGGAGTATACATGTTCTCTCAATGCTTTACAGGTTTCCTCTAGGTACTCCAGTTTCCCCCTACAGTCCAAAGACGTATGTCGTAGGCTAGTTGGTGTGGCTCAATTATCCATAGTGTGTGTGTTACTGTGTCTTGTGATGGGTTGGCACCCTGTCTAGGTTGTCCCCTGCCTTGAGCCCTAAGGCTACCTGGGGTAGGCCCCAGCCCCCCCCCGTAACCCTGAATAGGATAAAGCAGTTAAGAAAATGGATAGAAGTTAGTTGAAAACTCAGCGTACTGTATGTTTCAGAGTTCTTTTATATGGAAGTGGGAAAACTAAACAGAGGTCTAACTAGATGTACATTTGGGGTAAATTTTAACTAAAATCACCTTAGACATTGAAGAGTTAACTTGACAAAGTCGGTTAATTTGTTAACTGGTATTCATTGAGAAACAGCTGGTATAGTGGGCAAAACAGGTGTACTTTTCTTTTTCCCTCAAGAACAATACAGGGTCTGTTACTTTATTTAATTAGCATTTAGTTGCACAAAATATTACGTAAGATATTCAATAAAGAGCAATCAACGCATTTATTTTATTTCGATGAATTATTGTAACTGAGCTCAGCGAACGGGAGAGATTAGTTGTAGCATCTGCAACACACCTGTTTATGTAAGGAAATCCAGCTTGGCACCAGATTAATTAATCGCGACTAATTAATTAACGGAAAGTTGGCTGGAGAGATGTTATGCCAAGGCTTGAGGCTCGAGTTCTGTAATTTAACAAGATTACAAGCATGGAGGAACGAAGAGAGTTTGACACATGCTGTGAAATGAGAGTCGCCCACTCTGCATGCAGTAAGCAGGTCATTGGCTGCATCAAGCACTAAGGTGTTTAATTTAGACATGGTAAGCGTCCAATCAGGATGCATAAATTCTGCTATCTATTGCTAATTTGCACCCACGCAAATAAATATTTGTATGGTCTCCATGCTGATAATTGTAATGATGGCCAAATTTGTGGTTAATTACCGCCTTGTTGGCATGTATTTACCTTAATAGATTTCCTTAGCACTTTATAGAAGACTATAGTGAAATTTGTGCAAACGAGAGAAAAGATCCATATTTTAGTCTTGCCTCAATTCCATCTGATGTCTTTCAGTGTTTTTGGCAGCTTCCTTAATGTACTTCGCATGTGATGGAAGGGTAAGGTGCCCATCCTTTCAGCACAACCTTGACATCTACCCACTTCCAAAAACCAGTTATCTTGATAAGGTTCGGTGATTCAGAGCTCGTTCCAAAGCATAACCTTCGCCGGACCCTGCACAGGATTTGACGGTCCGTCAAAGATTGTGCTCACACACATTCTCAAGATACGCAAAATATTCTGTTCAGCTACAACATTCACACCACCTCCTAGTAGAACAGTTGGTTCTTCCCCACAGCCAGGTGGTGCACCGATAAAGGTACAAATGAGAAGGGCGATATAAAAGGACTGGCACAAGCTAACCAGAAGCAGGTCTATTGATCACTCCAGGTCACTTGTCCATTCTGGCAAACCAGATCCACCCCTTCATGATCAGTGTCTGTCCAGATGGCACAGGTTAGTTCCAGCAGGATAAATCACTTTGCCATGTAGTTAGGAGTGTGTGCGAATGGTTTGAGGAACATCAGTGACATCAGTTACGATCCTGGCCACTGTGTTCACCAGATGTCAGTCCTACTGAACATCGGTAGGATTAACTTGGTTCAGTGAACCACCGAGGACTCTTGATGCTCTGTGGGAAGCTTTGGTGTCAGCATGGTACAGCATCCCTGTGGAAACGTTCAGAGACCTCACTGAATCAATGTCTTGCCGCACAGCTGGAGTACTGGTGGCACAAGGAGGTCATACCACCTACTAAGGGGGCCGTATTTGTCAACTTTTGTAAGCTGGCTGTGGTGAAGAGCCAATTGTTCCACTAGGGGGTAGTGCTAATGTTGTGGCTGATCGGTGTATATTGACTATGTGAGAGAACCAAAGAACACAGAAAGAACAGTCACACTCTGCTGGCTTTTTACCCACAATTCAGCAGGTATAAGATAGAATCTTTGCACACTGAGCCACTGTACTTCCCCATGTTATCCATATACCTGATAATTATTTTTATGGATTTAATGTATAGCAGACACCAACAACCAGCGACTGACAGCAATCCAGCATGCATATTTATGAGAGAGAGAGTGGGAGCAAAAATAAATGCAAATGTTTCCCCAGTAGCCCTCATTAATATGTAAGCAGGCAGCAGAGTCTGGTAGTCTGAGCCAGGAAAACTGAAAGAGGAGACCTCGTTGACTTTGCGTTAAATATAATTGTGGGGTGTGCTTCGACAAGCACCATGGCAACACGAGTGGGCAGAAATAAAAAAGAAAAATCCACTGGCACATCAAAGAGATGTTTCAAAGGTGATATCAGTTGAGAGAATGGAGTGGCGAAACATCTTGAAGTGCAACGCTGGGCAGAGGCAAGTCTGCTATAGCCGATGAGGGGTCTTTGGTCCGACGGCAAGGTGCTGGAACAGTTTGACATGGACGGCGAGTGCCTGTTATCAGCAGGAAGACGCGACTGGCATGACAGCCTTGCACTGCCTTGTGCAGTAACTACCGAAGCCTGTCTGCCAGGCAGTGGTGTGAATTCGATAATCGAAGGACATCTGAATGGAGTGCAATAGGGATGCATCCTGAAAGTCAACCATTGCCTTGTTGTGGGAGCTGGCTGAACCTCTGCATTTCTGGAATGCCTGCCAATGTGAATGACACACTCACAGGAGTCTGACACCAGCATATGTGATTTCATTGGCCCTCTATAAAAAAACCAAATGTGAATCAAACAGCCCACGGTTCACTGTACCTCAGAATCAATAATAGTTTTCCCAGTCGCAACAACTACAGCAGTGGTGACCAGGAAGGCAGCGTTGAGAGGACGCTGTCATCATCTCGCCATGCCAAAATGTACCCAGTGTGAATTTACAACATCGAAAACGGCGAAAAATGCCCAGTGAGGATTTACAACGGAAAAATGGCATTTGTTTTAATAGAGTTCACTTGAGACTTTACCATCTGGCTTCTGGAAAGAACAAAGATAACTGAGGTAATTGTGCTGGGACAGAGCTGTATGGACAGGGACATGTAGCAGGTTCCAAGCAGGGGAAGAGGCTTCAACCTGAAAGAGACCCACCTTGATCGCTTTTAGACCAGCTATCTCTAATAGGGGGTGGCAGAGAAAGCTAACAGGAAATTAATGTGGAGGGGGCGTCTGCTTGAAACTGGCAACAGTGGGGTTGGGGGGAGGGGGGGCTGGGAAGTGTCAATCAAAGGTGCCGGCTCAGGTTACGGAGGTAATGTTTCTCATTTTTCAGTTTGCCCAGTTTGTGTATAAAACAGAGCGACGTCGATTGCCTCTTTTTGCTCCGGTTAATGCTTTTTCGTTGACACATTGGGACGAGGCGTATTGATATCGTTTGCCAGTGAAGCTGTCACACACCAAGAAAGGTGGGACAGGCTGACTGAAGAGTTTCCCTGTAATTTATTCAGGCATTAAATCTTGTGTCGCCTTTTGTACGTTTTCCTCCATGTCTGCATTTATAAGGGGCATTAAAGCCAGGCTAAGTTAAATATCAGCTGTGACTTTTTGATCAAAAGAAATTAAAGTAACTGGATTTGTTAGTGTTGAGGGAGAGTTACTATTAAAGTCTGGGTTGTCCCATTTTATCCATGAGGTTGAAATGTATTAGGAGAATGCCAGAGTGGCTTTTTGTCTCTATATTCACTTCGGCAGAAGGCTAAATTTTGGAAAAATAATGGAAGAACAAGAATGCATGCCTTAAGGATGAGGAACAGTCGAGCCTCTGATGATTTCCTCACTTGGGAAGGATGATTTTATCGGAGTAACAGCGGTGTTTAGCTTTCCACTATAAACATACCACGAGGTAGCTGAGTGAACAGGTCCTCAGTTAATGAAAAGGGCAAAAATATCAGACTGAAACAAATGATCAAAAAGACAAAGAGACAACGAGAGAAGGCTTTTCACAGGCTTCCCCTGTGAGCCACACACGCTTGCTCTTACCCAGGAAGAGACAGGTTGCACTAACACATCCAATTAAATCTAAAACGTTAGTGATTGTGCTCATTAAAACTGTTGCTTTCCCCTTCCTCCTCTTTGGAAATTCTTCACATGCCACATTCTCACCCAAAAAGTCTGTCCAGAAGACGTTCTCGCTGCTTGCTTTGGAGAACTTTTTCACACTAAGCCTGCGAGAACTGTTATTGCACCTTTAAAGAAATTAATAAAGTAGCACATTAAATAAATAGGATCTGGTTTAATCTGCAAAACAAAGCCATTCCTCCGAGCTTCCCCCATGACGGCTGTGTACTGATTGACTGCCTCCACTGATCTGTGACCTCCCACTTATTCTTTACTTCTCAGGGATTAGCGGATTAGCCGCAGTAACAACCTCGCAGGATCAATCAGCAATTCCGGCAAAGTCACTCCTTGTAGCCTCCACACCCTACATCCACTATGGATTATGTGATTGGCTTATCGTGGTTGCACACGGTTGCCGGGTTGTAACAATGCCCCCCCCCCCCCGGAGGTTCAGAATTATAAGTCCTATAAATGGGCACAGAAGGACACTTTCTTTTCTGTTTTGTGCGTTGCCTTTGTGGCTGTTTGTTTGGGGGGGGGGTGCTTAAGAGCATGAGAATAGCACTGGAGATCACAGAGAACTGTGGTGTTTTTACAAGCCCACTCCAAACAATTTAATTTTGTTGCCTGTGTAGTGTGTCAGGGCATATTTTTGCAGTGTCACATGGGGGTAGTGTCTCTTCTCATCCTCAACCTCCGTTTTAACAGTTTAGGCATGTGTGACCTTGCTTATCATTGCAGATAGTGTCATAACAACTGGTCCAGATTCTTTTACCATACGTGAAGGGTTTTCGTGTTACAGAAACATCATACAGCATAGTTTTTGCAGACCTCTACTCTGAACGTGAACCCATAAAGGGAAATTACGTGTTCTGTGGCAATGGTCAAATTGACGCCCACATCGAGATTGATCTATGCTGCCGCTGTCTGGTTCTCCAGGTTGTCGTGGCGGGCAGTCGCCTGCATGGAATAATGAGCGATGCCATTAGAAAGCTGAAGCTTCTCTTCCTCTTTCACGCTGACCTATTTACTCCATCACGTACCCTCCACACCGCTGTTGTCTGGCATTTCTCACCTATCTTAAGATAATCAGCACGTTTTTTAATTAATTTTTTTATGGTTTGTCGGTGTGTGGCCATGGCTCAGTGTGTCTCAAAATCACCCTCATAGGCATTTTGTTGAAAGTGGTTCTCCCTACTGAACAGAGGCCATATATGATTGAACCTCCACCTCTTGTTAATGCATTGAGATTGACTGTGCAGGCAGTTGGTGACTTCCAAAAACACCAGAATGTCATTTGCCTTGTGGTGGTGGACTTCCAGGTCGATGCTTAGTCAGGAACCAAAGTGCTTCTAAATGCTGGCTAACTGGTAAGAGGCATCACAGCCCAGCGACCTTCCCTTGACATTCGCTTGACATTCTTTTGACTGCTGCTCCTGGCAGGGATTCTCACTACTTAGTTTATTATGGAGGAACACCCCTGTTATTAGAGGGATGAAATAAATAAATAGAGAAAACTAAATAAATCTATATTAATAACACATTTGACATCAAATAATGGACTACAGAAGCAGAGGAGGGAGGGGATTGTGTGAGCAGGCTGTCTTATAAGAAGTGATTATTTCCCATCATGCATTTCTTCTCACCCAATGAGCTATGAAGCAGTTTATCCTCTCTAAATTGTGTTCTCCAGGCACATCAGGAAAGCCGATGGTTCTTAAAAAAAAACAATTTACGTGAGCATTAATCTCCACCTACACCAGTCTTCTGCAGCGAGGACCTCGGTCTGGGCCACTAAATTCCTTTGGTGGAGATAGCATGGATTTTTCGGCAGCACGTTAGGATGAGAAACTAGCTGTTTCTTTTGTTGCGGCTGTGTTCAAAACATCCATGCTGCTGCACAAAATGACACACAAATACTCTTGCCGCTGGCATGCATATATGCATTCAAAACAAATACCTTTTCACCTTACACTCAAAACGCATAATGCTGATGTGTTTAAGTATTAATTAGCAACTGATCTCCAAGTGTATTGAGGGTCAGTGAGTCTCGCTGTTCCCTCACCCCTTTAAGGCTGGGGGTTTGAGTCTATGGGCCCTATTTTGCACTGGCGGAAAGCGCAACACAAAGTGGTTTTGCTAGTCTCATACCAGTACATTCCTCATTTTCACGCCAAGTGCGCATATTTTCAAATTAACAAATGATTTTGTGCGTGTTTCCTGCTCGTAGGAGTGCTGTTTTGTGAATGAGGTGTAGCTGGGCACGTTGTCGGTGCGTTGCTATTTTAAGGCAGTGAAATGACGTTGTGCTTTTAACCAACAAAAACCACGTCTAAAGTCAGTGGCGTATTATTAAATGATTTAAGGGGCGCATTTTAGAAACGTGCGGTTGCACGACGCTAGTTACGGACACAGGTGCACGCTCGAAGTGCACTAATGGTTTTTTGTTATTTCGTTTTATTTTACTCATATATGTTTTATTATAGAGTACAACATATGGAGGGAAATTTGTCTCAAAATGAATCATTCTGAGATAAGTTTCTCTCCATATTCCCAAGCCTGCTTCACCTTGATAGGCTTAGGTGGACCAGTGGAGCTCCCGTAAATGATCTGCTCCCGCCTTTTCACTTTGCACATGAGCACTTCCGTTTCCTCGGCCGAAAACCAATCGGGTTTGCCAGGTAAACACGCCATTATAATAGCAATCTGCCATAGCTCATGTGCCCCTGCCTTTTAAAGGTGAGGTGACGTGCCATTCTGATTGGTTTATCACATGTTACGCCCAAAACACACCTCTGAATAATTGAAAGAGTTCGGACAACCTTTTTGCACCTTGCGCTGGCGCAAAGTCTGTTTTTTCCACCGTCAAAATAGGAAAATGTATTTGGATATGCCCATAAATGTTACTTGTTCCTTGTGTGCTTTACGCTTTATGTTAGATCGTCAAAATAGAGCCCTATGTGTTTATCGTTTGCATGATCTCCCCGTGTCTCCGAGGTCCCTTTCTACAGACCAAAGACTTGCACTTAGGTTAATTGATGTCTCAAAATGTATGTAAACTGCAATGGACTGGTATCTTGTCCAGTGTGTACCCTTGCCTTGGGCCTGATGCTGTTTCAGAAGACCCTACCCAGGGTAACCATTTTGAAGATCATTGGGTGAATAATAAAACCCTCTGCGATACACTGGTATGCCATCCTGGATTTTTCGTGCCTTGGGCTTTCTGTGAAAGGCTCCAGGCTCACCATGACCTTCTTGGAAGATGCATTAATGTATGACAAACAACTGAAAGCTGGGGTGAAACATTCAAACCTCCAACAAGACGCAATGTCTTAATTCTTTTAAATTTACTGTTTGCGGGAAGGAAAAAATAATATTGCAGGTAGTAAACCAATTTATCTGATGGATTTGAAGATCATAAATAATCCTCAGTTCATGGAGTGTCTTCTAAGGGTTATTGTATCACATGGCTCACCAATCACTGAGAAGCACTAATGAACTTACAGTCAGACTGGGATGGTTAATATGCAGATCAGTAAATGCCAAAGTAAAACTTGCTTTTTTTTTCCTTTATTATCAGAAGATAGAGGAGAGAAACGTCCAGAATGTCTTTGCCTTATTGTTGTGAGCGCACTAACAGTTTGAAATTAAAGTGGTTTTAGTGACGCCCCAAGACCTTGAGTTGGCTTGTATGTCAGTGAGCAAAGTGGTCCTTGTATCCATCTGCAGTACATTCAACCCCCAAACTATCTTTCTTATGTCCAAAACCCCATGTCACAAGCTTCTGTTCATCATCTTAACAAGAGTTTCTCGCATCTCTTTTTTGCATAATATAACGTGAAGTGTAGATGGCTTTGGGTTTCAGGAGAACATTGTCAATAATCACCATGTGAAATTATGCCATAAAGGCTCATTACATGCAGCTTAATGCTTGCAATTTAGATCTAATTTTGATAGAATTGATTTTCTAATTTTGCGTGGTCTTTAGAAGTACAATGACCGCACACAACCAGAAGTTAACTGGCAATGGATGGAGGATATGGATTTCATAATGTGTCAATGTTGCTAGCGGCAACACCACAGTGACGATGTCTTACACTGAATACAGGGAAGGGAGTGGACGAATTCATGGATACTCGAAATCACCACGGTACTAAAATGCATCCTGAGAGCAATGACAGCTAAAGATATCAGAAAAAACCATGAACTAATATGCTGATAGCTGATGGTTCAAGTGCTAGGTACCCTAAATCTGACACCTTAACCACGCTGCTGTAGCAAGACACCAATATGAAAAGCTCATACTATGGACAGAAGTTCTAAAATAGATTTTAAAAGACTTATCTACAAGAGTACACCTGGATTGAGATACAGCATGGCTTATATTTACTGACACTGGCCAGGCGGTGATCTGTATCGCTAATTGTCACATTTGCAATGACTGCATACAGAGGCCACATATGTCACCACAGACAATAACTGAGCACGCAAAATTAACGGCTGTTCGTTATGGAGGATGGCTGGGGGGGCAAAACAAAATTAATTAGGGTGGTAGACAGACATTCAGCCAGTAAGTTACGCTTTTCTATTGCTAATGAAAATATGAGTGAGCATTAGGAGATTTTACACACTAAATGATGGTTTGAGGTCAGTAGGATACCTGTTAACATCTTTATTAGACTGCCGGTCTCTGTGACTCCCATTACATTTAAAGCACCAGAATACGTTCCCCCATTTTTTAAGAACTGCTTTGACAAGGACCAGCCTGTCATTGTGGACATTTCTTTGTCAGTGTCCTTTCAAGAGGTTAGTTGATTTGAGGAAAGCGGTTTTACATCACAGAGTGCTTCAGAAGTTCATTGTCATCGCCTTTGGTTGGAATAGCATGCCTTTCAGGGGAAGCCCTGGCTTGTGCCCTGTGCTTCTGTGATAGGTTCTAGGCCCACCATGACCCTGTACCAGATAAGCTTTTTTATTTTTTTGCAATCTCTTTTTTTTATAGTTTATTATAGAATTAAAAGAAATACAATAAAGCAACTGGAATCTATCGAAATCCGACACTCGGACACAATCAAATCAATACACATTCCAACTACATCACCCCATAGTTAAACCAATACACAATTAAAATCATTCTCATAAAACGTAATCCATTAATATCCAATGAACACCATTTCAAACAGACCTCAAATTCAAATTTAATAATAATAATTAAAGCTGGTGTCACGGCCGATTAAACAATTAAATAAATTTAACATTCTGAGGTCCCCCCCCCCCGGGTGATTAAACAGTTAAATTAAACATTCAAAAAATAAAATTCAGCACATTTTCATAAAACCAATAAAACACTACCCAGGCTTAAAATCCATTAAAAGTGACATAACCCAGCTGCAGGTCCTGTGAGGGGCTTGGCTACAAAATATAAAGTGCAACTCAAAGATTAACCAGATAAGCAGGACTGTACCAGATAAGCAGTTTTATCAAAGACGGATGGATCTTTCTTGTCATTCTCTTTCAAGAACATTAGCCCAAAGATTTATGCAGTTAGTCCATCACGCCTATGATTGGTTGGCACCCCATCTAGGGTGTCCCTTGTCTTGTGCCCTATGCTACCTGGGGTATGGTCTAGCCCCCACCCGCACCACCCCTGCAACCCTGTATAGAATAAGCAGTTTAGAAAATGGATGGCTGGATAGTCCACAATGCATTTCAGTTTTTAGTTATTTAATAAATACCTTTATGGACTGTAGAAGTATTTGGATCTTTCTGAGACCATGTTACATTCTTTCTTTTCCCAAGACAGATGTCCCGCCTCGAGCCCAGCTGGCAGGTTCAGCTGCGATGTGTGACGTGGACGCTACTGTTTGTAGGGGTCCAGACACCTAACGCCACGTAGACAATGAAAAAGACAAGCAAGGCTATTTCGGGAGGATCCCGTGTGAATTCCAGACTGGAGAGGAGTATAACCCGGAAGGTCCTTGCCTGCCAAGCTTGTAGTTTAGCTGGGTCATCTGATGTGAGCTTTAACTTCTGCAATGCTGAGTGACTACTGGGCATGTTGGGCACATTTGGAAAAATGTTGGGAATGTTACAGGGATATTAATGGCACCAAGATTTAGGAACATGAGCATGTCTATATTTTCAAAAAGTTATGGTCAGTCAGAATGCTTACTTCCTAACACCCATACTATCGTGTCTGAAGGTTAAACCTTTGTTGGGGTAGGGGGCGGTCATTGAGTAGGAAATACAATGTGTAGAACTGGACAAAAGACCAGACTTGGGGTTTTAGGAAAGAGAGCCATTTAGGCAGGGCTGGGGGGTCGCAAATATCCAGTGTGTTCTGGAAAGTGGGTTGCATGTTTTCCCCCGACAATAAGAGGATTATATCTGGAACCATGGGATACACATCCTGAAATTTTGTCTGAATTTTGTCCATCATGAAGTAATTTCTAATGAAACCACCCCTCTAACTCCTTCAATTTCCCTGCCAGCAAATCTAAGTTGTCATGGTACTAATCCCAACACTGTTTTCCATCACCAACCGGTTTCCCCCAATAATAGATAAACAAGCAGTTTTAGAATTTATGTAGCCTTATTATATCCATCTTCAAAAAACAGAAAAATTCCCCCACTCTATCTGGAATGTACACACACACACACACACACACACACACACACACACACACACACACACACACACACACACACACACACACAC
>JAACJT020000105.1:15798902-15832005 GCA_009936485.2 Gymnarchus niloticus | reverse complement strand
GACATGACTAAAAGCAAATGATTTGAGGACATCAGTGACAGAGAGGGAGTTAAAAGGTGCCAGAGGGCTGCAAGGTAAGAGGGCGCTGAGCCATTCAGGCACTTAAAAACAAGCAATAGCACCATAAAATCAACCCTATAGATGATTGGGAGCCAATGATGAGAGGCTAAAATTGGCAAAATATAGTCACGCTTGTGTGTGCCTGTCAAAAGTCTAGTTGTAAGCGACCGGTTAGACCATTTGCAAGCAAGAAAGAGAATTAGGGATACAAGAATGGAGTCTAGAGGAAAAAAAAACACAAACCATCTTCTTAAAATCAGTAAAAGAGAGAATGGGCTTGATATTGCCTAGCATTCTCAGCTGGAAAAAGCTGGCTTTGACATCAGCAGTTTGGTAAATTTAAAACCATTATCAAAAATCACATCTTTTTTTGAGCCAAAGGTGAGAAGGACTCGGAGAAGGGTAGGGAGTGCAATAACACAATCTCAGTTTTCCCTTCATTAAAATCAAAATCAAGGAAATTTAATGAAATCCAAGCAAGAAAAGAGAGTTACCTCCTTTCAGTGATAGACTTGCGTGTTGTCTATGTAACAGTGGAAAGAGATGCCATATTTATTTAAGATGGGCCCTAATATTAATGATAATTTAATTATTGTATGTACATAGGCTCCAAGCCCCCCAACCCCTCATGACATGGATAAGCGGTTAGAAGATAGATGGATGAATGAATGGATGGATAATACTTTCAAATATTTATTCATTTGGCACTTAGTCATGCGAAAAAAACAGCTTCATTTTTTTAATCTGGCAGCAAAGCAGGGAGATTTAAAAGATGTTGTTTCATGGTGGCTACCCCACTGTGTGGCATTACAATTCATTATTAACATGCCCTTTAATGCACCCAGAATTTTAATAACAGAACCATTTCCTTGTGCATGCAGGACACATCTGACTCCCAGATTGGGGTATGGACATTAAAAATCTCTGATGCGTTTTCCTGGTGTATTATCCTGTAATCCAGAATAATCCAGATATTACTCTGAAGTGTAATTATTTTTCTGATCTGAGTAACCCCTTTCCTGCTGGATTGTTGAGTAAAATGTCCTGTTTGGGACAAAGGGGTTTCTGTGAATTCTCAGGAGCATCTCTAGAATTTCCCAGGAGGTTTGGAAGCTGTTGGGCCTGTGGTGTCTTTCCTCAGTTTTTCCCGAGATGAGTTTTTACTGTTCTCTCTTGCCATCCCTGCACTTAATCTGTCCATTTTAACAGCAGATGTTTGCCTCACATGACTCGGAAAACTTAAATGTGTTGAAAAATACATCAAGCGAAATAAATCCAGACATCAGTTGATAAACAATGACTGAAGTTAATTTTCTCTCTGTGACAAAAGCTAGAATAATATAATCCTGCGAACAGTATCTGTCACAAGTTAGGTCAAATGTCCACAATACACGTGCAATCACAGCTCTGGAAACTTGTCCAGTAGCGTCAACTGGCATAATAATTAATGTATAATTTTTGTCTTTTAAATAAAAAGCCAGTTAATTGCCAGTTTTGTAATATAATTTTGAGGTATAATCTTCTGACCTTAAGTAATGGGGTTCACATTGCAAGCGTATGTTTGATGTTTAAAATAATTCAAGATGCAGCCCATCTGCTTATGGGAGAATCAGTCATACTTGGTTCAGGTAACATCAAGCAAATGATATCCCCTAGGGGGGATTTGTGTCAGGTGGCTAAGTCTGATGAATCAGCCCAATCTCTCTTCTCAGTCAGACCAGATTCTGTATGGAGCCAAATGCTTCTATTAGGCATTTTTTTTTAAAGATATTAAATATCAAGTACAATGAATTAAACCACAAGAATCATATAATGACTAAATTTTAATATATTTCTTCCCAATTTATTTGTGCTCCTTTAACTTTTGCATCACTCTTTTAAGGTGAGCTGCGAGAGGCACCATGTGATATGGTATCCCGATCAAGAAAGGGTATGGATAAAGTGAGGAACATTCCGGGCCATCAGATGTAAAAGACATTTACTATCAATTATTAATTAGTTCATGCTTTAAAATGAGGTAGTGTGTCATGCAATCCGAGGTTAGTTTTTAGCTTGAGAACTCATTTTTGCCTGTAAATGGAAGGCCCAGACCCATTATATAGTAGGTATGCTTTTGTGAAGACTTCCAGAATGTCACCCTGATAAGTCCAGCTTTCGAAGGATGAATAAAAAGTAAAGTTTATTAGTATTATAAAAAGAGTAGCTTCCTGTGGGCTTGTAAATAGTAAGTAGGTATGTGCCATGGTAGGTTTTATGAAACAATGTATGCCATTGGAGGTTTTTATAGAGAAACACCTGAACAAAGTAGACAACCAGAATCAACCTGGACATGAACAGATCAATGAAAATGAGTCCAGTCTCTTCAGCTGTGGGCTTTGATTGGTTCAGATCTCCAGCCACCTGAGCACTTAGACTAACTCGTGGCCACAGACACTTGTTGATGTAGTGTGCTAGGCTTTCGATGAAATTACGCAGAGCCATGACAGTTGGCTGAGGGTAGAAAATATGGTGGACAATTTGCTTTCACTGCTCTTAAAAAAATGGACGAATCACTTTTTTGAAGGATTTATCTGAGTCAGGCAGGCTTAAAAAAAATAATAAGGATGCTTAAACTGTGCTGTTGAAGCTATCGGACTCAGGTCTGGACAGGCTGGAAATTTCTTGGCCTAATCAAAGCTCTAATCCGTGATGACCTTACCAAATCTGCAGCCTGCCAGTGGTAGAGTCCAGTGCAGCATGTCATCTCCCAGTAATTAAAAATGCACCCCAAGTACTGAAATGTGAGCTGAGGACAAAAAACGGTCACACATTAATGTAATTGGGAATCAAAGAGGCTCCTTTTTATCCTTTAACACGATGCATGAACTCTCTGTCTGTCTTTGTTTAAGCTAGGCTAATGTGCTCTGCTGTTGAGTCTCCTCCGAAGATATGCTAAGCTCACTCCTCATACCAACACTCAGGTTATTTTATGTTATTAGCGTCGTTCCTTCTTTTTGTTTAAAGTTATTACGGTTGTGAACATGAACATAATGTAAATAACTCCATTTAAAGACAGGTTCCCCATAAGCCATTCTCTGTTATGTAGACCACCAAGTCTTAACCCTGAGATTTCATATTCCAAGTATGAACAGAAAAGTACTTTGCGAATTATGCAGTAAGCATCATTAGATGTGTCCTTAGATGAGGTTCTGTAGATTTTTTTAAGTGGTGATAAAATTTGTGTTTCTTTAAATCATCCTGCAGTATCTACCCCTGTGCTTTTCAGCATATGATCATAGCATCATGTTTACAGGCTCTTTTCTCCTTTGCATCAATGTTTATGTTTTAAACTTTGCCCTGGAGTTAACGTGCAGCAATGGATTGGGCCAAAGACGTAAGCAGGGCTTGAAGGACCAGGATTCAAATCAGAGTAGACATGGCTATGGAAAGATTCGTCAGGGATTTACTTGGCCTTGTTTTTGATTAGAGGCTCTACCAGGCAAATAATTCATCCCGAGCCAGTGGGGTTCGAAACAAAATCAAGGCTGGCAAGTGACTCTGGAGAACAAGGTCCCCAGTCTCTAGGATGATCGTGACCAAACTGTGAGCTAGGCTGGAAAAAGCTGACGGTTCCGGCATGGAACATCTTGTGATTTTTAATGTGCATAATTAATGTACAGCTGAGGCATCTTCCAGAGTGGTAGCAGAGAAAAAAGTAGGAAGGTCAATGCCAACAGATTATTGCTATCATGCCTCTCTTCCTTCCCCTGCACCATATGGGTGGTGGTGGAGTGGGGGGTGGGTGCAAAACAAGAACTTGACACTGCAGGTGTTGTCAGGTTGACTTATTGCCAGTGCTGAAATTGCTTAGGAATTCCACCCCATGGTACTCTCTGGGTAAATGCGAATGGGGGGGTGGAGCAATGCAGCCATGGGGGGGTGCCCATGGGGAAGGAAGCAGGAGCATTTCATGTCCACCCCCGCAGAGATCTGTGCTGGTCACAATGTTCCATGTTGGTACAGCAGCATTGCCTGAGTATTTCCTGCAATCCCAGCCACACAAAATTAACTGGGGACTTGGAGGAGCTTTTGTCCCTGAGAAACTCACATAGAAGGTTTGGCTTCCCACTTGCAACTGTGAAGGAGATGGAGATCGATTCATTAAAGCCTTTTCTTATTCTCATTAGAGCTGCGCTCCTCCCAAAATGAGATAAGAGTAAGGACTAATGGGCTCCTGGTGTAGGGAAGACCGCAGGTGACATTTTATTTATGTTTCAGAATGATGTGTGTGGGACCAGGGCAATTGTTCTGCAGTGTCAGGTGATGCATCAGTGCTAGGGGGGTGGGGGGAAGCTTATCCTTAAGCTTTCTGTTGGCTTCGGCAGAGGACACGGAGAGGTTTGCCTTATGAGTAATGTGGATCAGCAGTGAAGGTCAAAAGGGATGGGCTGCTAGAAACGATGATTTGAGGAGCAATACTGGTGCACATCAATCAGCAATGCCAGTACACATCAAGCAGCAATGCCAGTACACATCAATCAGCAATACCAGTGCACATTGAGCAGCTATACCAGTGCACATTGAGCAGCAAGGCCAGTACACATCAAGCAGCAATACCCGTACACATCGAACAGCAATATCGCCAAACTTTTCTGTAAATGGTGGTGGGTACTGTAGCCTTGCGGTACCCTCTAGCACCATTGAATGTCAAGAAGTGTCCCCCCAAGAGGCTGTTATTTTTGACCCTGCTGAAACATCTGCCTCTCCAGCTCAAGCACTATGCTTGTGTCCCACTTTCCAACACCCTTATCATCCATCCATGTGACAAAGTCTGTGTCTCCTTCTAACATCTGTCCATTACAGGATGCTTTCCGATGACATTATTCACCTGCTCGCTCTTTGGCTTGTTTGTTTACAACCTCGGCCTGCTCGTCGGTGCATACCTTCTCCTCTGGTACAATTACGATTGCCAACACAGAATAACTGGAACAAGAATTCATTTCAAGGTTTGACTGCATCCCATTAAAAGTCAACGCAATGTTGTTTAGCTGCTTCATACATGTGACAGTGAGCAAAATAATCTGTCACCGGCCGTGCCTCTCTTTTGTGCTTGAAGTGTATATTTGAGGTCAGAGAGGTGCTCTGTCTTTGAGGGGCTGCACGCATCTTCTTTACATTTCATAGAGTGTTTTTCATAAGGCATAAGTACAATAATGAAAGGATGAAGGCAGACTGTAGTGGAACATGCCACTAATTACTAATCATTCACTTCTGTTTTGCCGAGATACTAGACTGTTTCAAACACACTCATTTCAGAATGGCCATGGTGCTTGACATCTGAACCAAATAGATGGCAGGTCCCTGTTGTGGTTTGACACCTTCCATAAAACCCAACTTTCCAGTGTTTCTCAGTGGACATCAATGTATTAATTTCTATTTCTCACCAAGGCAGAGCAGTGTAGAGGGACAAGTTGAGATAGCAGGGCTCCAAACAAAATCAAGGCTGGACGCTCCTGGCTGCCATCATCACAATATAAAAAAACACAGCTGTGTTCTGCGCCAAAGACCTATTGTTACCTTGAAAATCTGCATCTGCTGCAAATGTAGGCATCGCTAAAGAATCATGGGTAACAGGAGTCAGGTGTTGTAGTGTGTTTAATATTTTTAACCGTGATGTTTGTGTTTTGTTGTAGCCAATGTACAGATGGGTCCTGGGAGAGAACTGAGGGGAGATTATTTGGATGCCCCCTCCTTTGCTTGATCCCCTTCCCCAATGAGTGTCTCCTGAGCACTCTGACTACTGGATGAACAGACCCAGAGCAGATGTTTGCTGTGCCCCCACCAGTGATGGTCGACCTTGCTGAATGCCACCCCCCACCGTTTATTTAGGCAGCGGGACACTAGGAGACAAACGAGTTCTCACCCCCAAGCCCCGCCCACCCCAGCACTCAGTTACGCAGCACAGGGGTGTTTAATCATCCCTCCCTCTAATCGGCTGCACGGAGCGAATGCACGGGGTCATGGGGACACATTGCAATCTCCTTCACTCGGTACAACTGTGGGTGCTAGAGGTTTGGGGGGGGCAGGAATTAAAGCAGCCTCCAAGGTCTGGCCGTCTGTCAGTGCTCCCGCAACCTTTTTTCTGCATTGTAATGTGTAATGTCTTTCCGTGTTATTTTTACTACCTTATTTTCGAGCCTCGTAAATATTACCATCAGATCCTGTTTTCTGCAGCCATTTATGAGTGGTAAGAGCATTTTTTTTTGCTTTTGTTGCCTTGTATAGGACAAAAACCTCAACTGCTGATCTTTGGTAAGTACTATTAAAAAAAATACTTAAATGGCAGGCCATTCCCTGGGTCGAGCTGCTAGCAGGTAACAGTGAGTGGCCAACTCACAACTGGAAGCTCTCCAGTGCAAGGGGTGGCACAGTGAGGGTCAGGAGGTGACGCTCAACAACTGCAGTATTTGAGGTATTGGACAGTCAACTGTCAGAGGACCTGACAATGAGTGAGAGGCCTTGTGAACCTACAAACCAGTGCTGTAATTAAACATATTTGGAACCTGACATTGCTCGAGGTTATTTAATGACCTCACTCCACTCACGGACATTCGTTGCTTGAAGCGGATAGCAAATTCAGAAATTTTCTGACAAATTAAACACAAAAAAACAAATTAAAAAATGAGAGGAAAAACAACAGTAGAGAGTACCCTGGCGCTTAACAGTGTCTGCCTGTGTCTACCTGCCCTCCTTCCTCCACCTGACCCTTCCTCGCTGAAATTCCCGCTGCCACAGCTTAGACACACAATTATTGTCTTCTAGAAGGCGTGAAAAGAGCTGTCAAAAATAATATCAATGTTGATGTATCTCCAAAGAGAACTTTGAAGCTGTTTTGTCTTTCTTTTTTACCGGGCTTATTTAGCTATGCTCCAACAATACCCACAGACACTAGACAACATCTCCTTTTTATCTCACTCTCCCACACCTCTTGCATCTATGGCAGCCTGCCGACCTGAGATGTACTCTTCTGTTTTCTGTCTTTTTTTTTCCCCTCGATTTTCACTGACAGCCTGAAGCTACACATATACATTCACCGGCCACCTCATTAGGTAGACCTGTTCAGCTGCTTGTTAAAGCAAATATCTAATCAGCCACTCACGTGGCAGAAACTCAGTGCATTTAGGCATGTTCAAACCAAGTTTCAGAAAGAGGAAGAAAGGTGATTGAAGTGACATTGAACATGGCATGGTTGTTGGTGGCAGCCTGACTGGTTTGAGCATTTCAGAAACTGCTGATCTCCTGGGATTTTCATGCACAACCATCTTAGGGATTACAGAAAATGGTCCAAAAAAGAAAAAAAAAACATCCAGTAAGCGGAGGCTCTCTGGGCGAGGTCAGAGAAAAATGGACAGACTGGTTCAAGCTGATAGAAACACAACAATAACAACTCGATAGAACAAAGGTACACAGAAGAGCATTTCTGAATGCACATCACCTTGACCCTTGAAGCAGATGGGCTACAGCAGCCGAAGACCACACTGGGTGTCATTCCTGTCAGCTAAGAACAGGAAACTGAGGCTACAGTGGGCAGAAGCTCGACAAAATTGGGCAATAGAAGATTGTAAAAATGTCGCCTGATCTGATGAGTCTTGATTTATGCTACGGCATTCAGATGGTAGGGTCAAACTTTGGTGTAAACAACTTAAAACCATGGATCCATCCTGCCTTGTACTGACATTTCAGGTTTTTGGAGGTGGTGTACTGATGTGGAGGATATTTTCTTGGCACACGTTGGGCCCCTTAGTACCAAATGAGCATTGTTTAAATGCCACAGTGTACTTGAGTATTGTTGCTAACCATGTTCATCTCTATATGACCACAGTATACCCATCTTCTAATGGTTACTTTTGGCAGGATAATAACATCATGACACAAAGCTCATATCATCTGAGACTGGTTTCTTGAACATGACAATGAGTTCAGTGTTCTCAAATGGCCTCCACATTCACCAGATCTCAATACAATAGAGCACCTGAGGGATGCGGTGAAACTGGAGATTAACATAATAAAGATGCAGCTGACAAATCTGCAGCAAGTGAATGATGCTATCATGTCAGTATGGACCAAAATCTTTGAGGAATGTCTGAAGCCCCTTTTTGAATCTGTTCCACGAAGAATCAACGCATTTCTGAAAGTACTGGCAAGATGTACTTAATGAAGTGGCCGGTGAGTGTATATTTATTGAATTTGGACACTTTAATGGAGATCGTAATTACTTGGATTGTTCCTTTTTTCCACATAGATTATTCATCTTTGTCTGACTCTTCCAATTCCCTGCAGCACAGCAAGCCGAGATTTGGTTTCAGTGAAGCACGAATTATGCCATTGGGATGAAAAGGACAGCAGAGTTGGATTAATTAGATCAATTTGTGAACTTTTGAATTATTACACACTGGTTATTGCAGAAAGCACCACTGGGGCCCTGTAGGCATAATTCTGAGGACAAACCCAGAGGCTGATTCTATAAAAATGTCCCCCGGAAGCTGAGTATTTTCCCAGGAATGTGTTACTTAGGCAAGAATGTGCTCCCTTCATTAATGAAAGTGAGGGAGAATCATGAGATAGACTCAGCGAAATTGATGGAGGAAAACAGTCCTTGGTCATTCTGTCCAAGGGGTACACCCGACTTGTGCCTGATGCTCCCTGGGATAGGGTCCAGGTCCCCCCCACCATCCTGACCAGGATACAGTTAAAAATGGATGGATGGATGGATGGATGGATTTCACACACAGTTCAGCTGAGGTCCTCTCACATCTGAAGAGGACAGACCTCTTTCAATTGCTTTTCTATACTCAATACGCTCCAGCAATGGAGTCAATGTGAGAAATAAGGCGATGTTCTTTCTGATTTGATATTACCTATATTTGAAACTGCAGCAGCTCACTGGAGCTTCTGTCTGGTTTGGGAAATTGATACAATTGGTATACAGAAGTGTAATCTCTTAATAAAATACTGCATAATAATGTGGAAATGAGTCTTTGGGCCCTATTTTGCACCGGCGGAAAGCCCGAGGCAAAGTGGTTTTACTAGTTTCGTACCGACGCATTCCTCATTTTCACGGCAAGTGCGCATGTTTTCAAAATAACAAATGATTTTGCGCGCGCTTCCCGCTCGTAGGAGTAGTCTTTTTAAAATGAAACGTGGCTGGGCACATTGTCGGCGCGTTGCTATTTTAAGGCAGCGAAATGACGTTGTCCTTTTGACCAACAAAAACCACATGTAAAATCAGTGGCGTATTGTTAAACGATATTTAAATGGCGCGTTTTAGAAACGTGCGGGTGCGCGACGCTCGTTACGGACACACGCTCGAAGTGCGCTAATGGTTTTTTGTTGTTTTATTTAATTCATGTACGTTTTATTATAGAGTACAAGTTATGGAGAGAAATTTGTCTCAGGCATATTCCCATGCCTGCTTCACCTCGACAGGCTTAGGTGGAACAGTGATGGTCCCGTAAATGATTTGCTCCCGCCTTTTCACTTCGCCGAAAACCGGTTACCGGTTAACCAGGTAAACGCGCCACTATAATAGCAATCCGCCATAGCTCATCCGCCCCGCTTTTTAAAGGTGAGGTGACGTGCCATTCTGATTGGTTTATTGCATGTTACGCCCAAAACACACCTCTGAATAATTAAGAGAGTTAAGACAACCTTTTTTTAAGATAACCTTTATTTTTCCGCCGTTAAAATAACGAAATGGATTTGGACACGCCTTGTGCTTTACGCTTTGCGATAGATCGTAAAAATAGAGCCCTTTGTGTTGTTACCTTTCGGACGAAGGCACATACCTTTCCTTCAGGACTAGACAACTGGAAGAGACCATGGTGATGTTCTCCAAGACGTGATAGATGGCTGTTGTTTTCATATCTCGGAGTATGGAACATTGTTGGTTTCAAAGGGGAGGACTTTTACATAGCATTGATTTAAATGTATTTTGTGTTTTTAATCTAATATATCTAGTGATTTCATCCTCAAAAATATAATGCCTTATCATAAAAAATTATCATGATTTTTTTTTTGAGAAAATGGTAATCCAGTAATCACACGATGCCTGATATGTGAAACAATTTACATTCCAGCACCAATTGTTGGTACAAATCTTTAATATTGAAGAACTGAATAACAATTTTTATTTAATATTTTTATTTAATATCATTAGCCTATTGTACCAATTCATTTTTTTTGTACATGCTGCCTTTCATACAATAAAAATCTGCATTGAAAAATGCAATATGTTTGTATTTATAATTCTGTTTTTCCAAGTTTTATCTTTACAGGTTAGTTTTTATTTAATTTGTTTTTTTTATGTCATTCTATTTCAAGTTGTTCAGAATGGATTAACATCCTCGAGAAAACCGGTAATAACTGCCATGATTACTGTCAGTTTTGATAATCAGCAAAGTTTTTAATAAATAATTTTTGAATAGTTGGGCCTGGTCCAGTTTGCATTCCCCATGAACAATAAATGATTTTGTTCCTCTGAAAATGACAGAATGGAGACTTTTTTGTGAATTAAACAGGCATGACACGTTCGTGAGAGCGAAGGAGGGGGCTGGTGCACCAAGAATGTATCATTTTCACATGAGATAACCTCTCTTTTAATGCAAGTCTGTTATTCTGCAGATAAAAAAGGATACTGCCTTATCGCAGGGGAGGAGAGGTCTAGCTGTGAGCCCTGTTCCATTTGTCCCAGATAAAAAAGACGAGATTCCAGTGACACGGAGATGAGAACCTGCTGGTCAAGCTTACATTCATCATGCCGTCTTTGTAAAGATCTTACAGAATGTTTGCTCGGATCTAAAAAATATATCTCAGCAGCAGGGTGTTGGAGAAGTTTGGTTTTATCACCACTCGAGGTATCTGAGGACATCTCTTAAATGAGATTGCCCAAAGATCTGCGTTGATCTGAAAGGTCCTTATGACTTTCATTCACCTTGTCCCTAAAATTTCAGTGATGTCCCATGTGTCTGAGTGATCATCTGTTTTTGTCCAACAGAAATAATAATTAAAATAGGTACTTTACTCAGACAAGCATGAGAAAATATATCTCAGAAAAAAATTCAGCTCTGAGCAGTGAAGTCTCATACTGTGCCTGTGAACTGTTTGTTTAAGTCAGACTGGGTGAGGCTTCTGGTTAAAAATGATCGTGCTGCTCCAGTTGAGTGAGGTATGGCTTATCAGGCCATGGTGAAGCTCTGTAGTAACCAAAGTAGAATTTTATAGTTTATACCATCTTTTTGGGCATTAAAAGAACTCAATGTGGTAAGAATGCATAATTCATACCGTGTATGACTGTAATTTTGCTGGACTATGTTGTGGACCATTATAGGGTATAGTCTGTGTTCTCTCACAGTGCAGAAGAAGACCAAAATTTGGTTTTATTACCTGCATTGTGTTTTATCCTAATTCCTACTGCTTGATTTACTTTACGCCTAGTTTGCGTCAGCAAATCTTTTATTTATTGTTTTTTCTAAAGGGAAATAATATTTCACTGTGCTTAAATGTGTTTAAGTGTGGTGCTGGAAACCCACTGGATATCCATGACGTAATGAAAAAGGGCCGTGATGTATAGGGCGTCAACACTGAGTTTAATTGGGCGCTGTTTCATTTGTTCAGAGGACTGTGATTTATTTCATTTTTGTCCGTCATTTGAATGTGAGCTTGCCTTGAGAATTCTTGTCGGTGGCCACGTATGCCGTGTGCTTTGTTTAGCCTGGGATACTTTACCGCGTGTATTCACAGCACGTGGCTGAGGTAATTAACAGCCTTGGCTGCCACATTGCTCAAGGGAACAAGATCACGAGATGCCGGCAGTAGGTGTCCTCCTCTAACTTGAGTATCCGTGTGCTTCCAGTTAGTGCGTCCAATCACAGATGTCTCTTGCTTCACACCCGAGTAAACCCGAGTTTGGTTGTGTTTTACCAATGGCACGGACTGAACTGGGTATGGCAGCTGCTGAATTTGGCTAAAGTTAGATAGTGTCATTTTTCTTGCATGATCTGAGCTGACACATAGGCACAGTAACTGCTAGGGTGACGAAATGGAACAGGGGCAGCTGAGTAAATGAGGCTTGGGGAGGGTTTAATGAAAAAAGATTTGGAAAATGTGTCTGACAGAATGAAAAGAACATTTTCAAGCTGGTCTTGAGATCTAGCAGGACAAACAATAAATAGATCCATCAGACACTAGTTTGCATGCTACTTCATAATGAAACACAGCAGATGGTGTTGTGACGTAGCATAGTCTTCTATGATTGAGGTCAGGTTTTACACCGAGCCCTTTAAACAGGGGGTGGGGGTATTAAGCCAAGCCTGCTTCACCCGCTGTGTTCAATGTCCAAGAGAAATGAGGACAGAAATGAGGAAGTCGTCAACATAAGTATAATAAAGAGAAGCTGTGCACAACAGACTGAGGACAGGTTGGGGGGATGAATTAAAGACCCACATGAAGCAGGAGACCAACGGCTCTGACTGATGATGAGGTGGTGTCGTTTCAATGTGACAGAGCCTCTTCAGTCTAATTGGACCAGGTCCCTTGTTCAGTGACGTTTTGGGGATGACAGCAGAAGGGTCAGTGACTGTGATGTATGAATCCCCTGCAGTGGTTACTACAGGGCACCACCCTACCATGAATCCCAGCATGTGAACCTTCTGTTGTACCTTTGGGAAAGGTGCTTAACCAGAATAGCTTCAGTGGACATTATTTATTTAGCAAACTGTAATGTTTTGAGGCATATAGCCAAGCTACGTGTTGTATTTAACGTGTCTGGCAGAGATCACCATACTTGGCCAAGGTTTTGTGTCATTTTTAATAAGAACATGCAAAATTGTATTATAGCATTAGTAATGATAATTTTTATTTCACCAAGGTGTTCAGGACATCATTGAGGCTGTGTTGTCCAGAGCAGAGCTGATTAAGATGATTTTAGATTAGGCAACCGGAGGCTAGTGACAAAGAAGAGAAACAAAAAAGCCAAAGGACAGTTTCCAAATGGAAAAAGACAAAATGATGCAGGAAGGCTGTGCTGTGCGATTTTAAATATGCTAAGCTATTCATTACATGAAATATGTTTACCTCAAACTTGACTTTTTTCCTGAGATTTACAGGTATCATTTTTTCCCTGAAAGATGTCTACCATTAATACAATAAAGGAGGACAGCAGTGGTCAGCAAGTAGATCGCAAATGCACAATGATTTATTTACTGGAGTTGGCACGTCATGTTACTTTGCTTTAAAAACATTCTCATTGGTCAGATGATGAACTTTTTTGCATGTAGGCTGGTTTTTAGACTTCTAGAGGTTGTCTGAAAATTGAAACCAAGCCTTTGTTCAGGGCAGGGGGAGATTCTACAGTAGTGTCACCCTTTGGTACCAAAACTGCATCACAATAGTTACAGATTGTGAGATTTTTCTCTATCAAAGTCAGAAAATTGTGATGTTTTGGGCTGAGTATACTTTGGCTCCTTTGAGCCAAGAATGCATCTGAAATCAACCTGAGCAACCCGTGCCATGAAGTTTCTCTAGAAACGATGCAGGTCCATTCACCCTGCACACCAGAATGATGGCAGCAAAGGTCACTGATTTGGCCAGTGGATACACCATCCTGCTCATGACACAGAAGATGTGGGGGTGTCACAGCAGAGAGCTGTAATCCTCTTTAACCTGTTTTTAGATCAGGCTTGTGAAATACCAGCCTTCTCCCTAAGCTGCTATTGCACATGGACATGAGGAGGGACAGCTGTCACCCCCCCTTCCCATTTTTTTATTTTTAAACCAGGTCTGTGACGTTCCTGCTAATCTGCTGGTTGTTTATGCAATGCGTTGCCATCAGGGGGCGGTATTGAGTAGCCATGAAATCTGCATTCGCGGCCCACAGTACACATGCACACTTGCATACCATTACCAATGTGCTTAATTCGTATTGAATATATATATTTAACAGTGGCCATTCTGCATTTCATAATTTTTTTAATTTCATAGCCAATTATTTCCAATGGAGCAATTAGGGTTAGATGCTATAACAAGGCCTCAAACACTACGCCACCTGCTGTGCAACTGTGAATAAACATCCCCACTTTTAAACGTGGTGGCAACATTCCAGCAGAGAGATGAAACTCATCTTGGGAGGGGAAGATGGAGAGGGTGGAAAAGAACTTTGAAACAAAGCATGCAGGCAGCAGCCTAGTATCCAAGGTATTAGGGAGATAGGGGGTATCCTTTGAATTCACACCGTGGCTCAGATGAATGGCACACAGGGTTCATTTCTAAACCCCCTCATCCGCCAAACACCAGTCACTGAGCCCCTGAGTAATGATTCACCCGTGGGTCCAGTTCTGTGCTCCTTTGATGTGTTCTCCAGCTCAGGATTACTGCTTGTACTCAGTGACAGATTGTAGGAAGCGATCTGTGGGATGACAGGTGGCCTTCTCATGGGAAGTATGCACCATCCCTGGACACAGGTGGAGGAGGGAGTACAGCCCTGGACCAAAGGGGATGGGGGCATCCAGCTCTGGCAGGGCTGTCTTTTCCAGGCCAGATGCTTAGGAGGACATTAGGCCCTAGGCTATTCCTAGTGAATTACGCAAGGAGAGCCAGGCCTCTCTCTCCCTCTCTCTTTCTCGCTCTGTCTTGTCCCCCCCATTTGGGGATGTCCCACCTTTCCAGCTATGGGGGACAGTTAATCCACTATGCCTCACCTAAGGTCCCTCTGTCCAAATTTGGGAGACTCAACAGACGTTCCTTGTCCACCAACTGGGGCATTTACCTTATGAATATGTTCCTGCTTATATCTCTGCTGCCAGCATGCCAATCCTTCATTCTGAAAGGCCCTGATTAACTTGCAACCTGAAGGTTCCTGGATCAAGTCCTAGGAGAAAAGCCTGCTGGTTGTACCATTGAGGGGGAGCGTGGCCCAGTTTACTCAACATCGAGGCAGATAAATGGGTCCTTGCTCCAAAAACCATATTCATCATATATGGCTCATCAATGCTAATTGGTGTCGCTTCATTCTTTTTTGGTTGTACATAGCTTTGTTCTTGAGAAAGCTATTCAGTGTTGATGACATTTTGTAGTGCAAGACGTGTGTAACGATCCATTATTTGTTTTCACGTCACAAAACCTCATTTTCTTCTCTTGCCTTTCTTCTTCCTGTTTCTCTGTTTTCTTGGTCAAATGTAGTCAAATGTACTGTGAACAATTACCACCATGCCGGACTCTGTTATATTTTCCATCGGGAGCTAAATACTTTATTAAAAGCTGTAATTTGACACATGGCATGTTGCTGCAGAGATGAGAATGTATCGACCTCATTTCCATGGCTGAGCTGGTGACTAAGTAGAAACGCATTAAAACTTGACAACGATTCGCTCCAGACCTTCTCCCTGACAACCCCCAAGTCCATACAATGGGTACCAAGGAGTGCTGAAGCATGGTGAACAAATGAGTGGGATTTCTGAGACCAGAATATTTTCTAAAGCAAAAAAAAAAGAGGCTCATTTGGCTGAAAACCACCCACGACTCTCGAGGGGTTAAAGCCTTCGGAAACACATGATTTAGAGTTAACAGCATTCATTAGTAAAGCCAGCTGTCAAGTGTGTATCGCTAACTCTATTCAAATGTCCTTGGTGTTCTGGGACCATAGGTTATTAATACAATAAGTGTGTTTCGTTTATTGTGTTTCGCTTTAAAGTGTCATGGAGCAGCTATTAATCTCTAACCTCCAGTGGCTAGTTAGGGAAGAGCCATGCTGTAGCAACCTCCTTTTGGCTCATTTAATAACAGGGAGCCACCAGACCACAAGATGACATGGGAGCAGCAGTGCATGTCATGAATCAGAGTGCTTCATGGAACATCTGGCCCTTTGTTATATAGGGAACTGTGAAGCTCTGTGTCTGTCTCAGGTTCACATTCCCATGATGTCACTTCATAAGTGTATTAAGACTTATTTTGAGAAAACCTTGATTATTTAGCTGGCAGGCCAAGTTTTGATTTTGCTTAGTCAAAGTACTCCCTTGGGGAGAGAAACTAGGGTACGTTCTGGGGGTACTAGATGAAAGAACAGCTAATGGTCCTTCATGAAAGGCTCTCCTTAAAGGAATCTGGGGTCATGGGTAAACGATCTCAGACTGAAGAACCAGCGTTCCTCTGCCAGATTCATCTTGTGATCCAGTAGAGTCCCTGTAAGTTTGTTTGCCTAGTGCTTAATACAGGCAAACCAGAAACATCCAGAATAAATATTGAGCAGTCAGAAGGAAAAGCTCATTATTTATTCACAGCATCCACCTGACAAAGAGTTTGGTGACATTTGTTTTCACAATCAGTGTTGTATTTCTTGTTTGAGGGACTATGCCTATTATTGGGATTTTTATGGGGGTGGGGTGAGAGATTGGTCTCAAGCATTATCATGAGGCTTTCACTCTTGTGCTGAATACCACCCTGGAGAGAACAGGTGGTTGAGTTAGATTGATGGCTCCTTCAACTCATTCCGTTTCATTCTGGGCTGCATTCTTCAGCTTGGGAAATGCAGAAAAAACGTCAAATCACCACCCCCCATCCTACGCACTTCCCTCACGCAACCAATTGTTTGTCTTGTCCAGTGGGCAGACGTGCTTGATCTCCTCCACAGTCCCTCACCACTGGGTCATCCAAGCAAGTGACACTGGAACCAGGGGGTGACTGTCACCCTGCTGTTGTGTCGGGCGACCCAAATGGGGCCACGTTTACCTTATTAAAATAGATTGGAATTTTTGTTTGTCTGTCACCATGGTATTTAATCTTCCTCTGGTCCCATTTTGTTACCTGTTTGAAGAAGATTAATTTTTCTGGGTAATGCTCTAAAACAAATGAAAATGTGAAAATTGCCAAAAGTACCTTTTGTCTTAACATCTACCATAAACAGCCAGGCCATGCACCCCTCAATATAAAATAATCTGCAATTTATTTCAGTAGATTCTTTTGTTTTTTTTAAATGTTGTTCTCCTTAACAACATTGAATTGCTGATGGAGAAGGTAGAAAACAAGCCTGCACCTTTTCTGGCCGGATACTAACTGAGTTTCAAATATTCAACTTCATCATCAAGTGTAAATAGTACAAATCCACCCATCTTTCAGACCGGTGCTGACAAAACCCAAACAGTTAAAATAGGAAATAAATAACCATAAACAATAAAAAAGAAATTACAATAAGTAACACCGCCACAGACAGCACTCTACACATGCATTTTCAAGACTGACATGCGACATGTTCCCACTTTTTGGCTAAGTGTTGTGTGGTTTACAAAACTGGCTCAGTGTCCAAAATTTAGAAGCCATTGATAAACAATGACACTTCGGGCAGTTAAAATCACAGTCCGGGAATCGTGGTGTGAATGGGGTCACCTCAGACAACTAGCTGGCCATCTTGTGCTTTCCTCAGCCTGAAAACACCATGGTGTCTTCTGTTAATAGGCACAATTACATGGCACCTTGAATCTGACATAAATTCAAGTTTAATTGTTGCTTAGCTCATGCAAAGTGCACTCTGCTCTCATCGTGGTCTTCCAAACCCGAATAACATCCTCCTATTATCTAAATCTATCTCTGTTCCACAAATGGTCTCTAAAGTGAAGCCAAATTGGGTACTTGTGTCATTCCTCATTTCTGCTGCATTAAACTGACAATGACCAAGAGAAATTTCATAAGTAAAGGCAGGCCTTGAGAAGGAGAGTTGCTCTGGCTTCCTGTTTCCTCAGGGCCCAATGCCGGTTGCATGTACAACCATTCAGAGTTTTTCATTTTATATACCTCATTGATGCTACTATTGTAACTGTAGTGATCATGGAATGGGAAATGCTCGCAGTATGTGCCCAGCGACCAGGAATATAAATTCTAACCCCCCCCCCCCCAAAAAATGGTCACTCTTCCCCAATCCACATATTAGTTACCAGAGATAGTTCTCTCTTCCATGGGCTGCTTGCAGTAAGTGACCCTGTGAAGCCACGTTCAAAGCCTATGTGAAGAGGAAGCTAACGTAACTCGCCTGGGGAAATTAAACATGCCCCAAGACGTAAAAATAAAAACATTTGAATGAAACTCCCGGGACCTGGTCATTCAGAACATGGTGTTGGGGGGGCTATAGTGTGCAGACCACCGTGCCAAAACCCTTGCTGGACAGAGGGCGGGCCAGATAAAATGGTCAATAAAAAAATTAAAACAGATGCAGCAGCCGGGAGAATTTAGCCAAGCTCCCGGAAGGCGGAACTCTACAGAAGCAAGTCTGCAGAGCCGCGTGACCTCCCACTATCAGAGCGGAACCAAACAAGCGTTAAACGTTTCACCCCATCCTAAAAAACTGCTGCACGCTGATAACAGAATAGCTAATCTGCGTCTCTTCAGAAAGGCCTCTTCAACAGCATTGCTCAGAATAAACTCCTGAATTTGCTGGGTGGGCTTTTTCTCCCCCCCATACTTTTTGTTCATTAGCTGAAAGCCTCTCGATGAGCAGCCGTGCATGGAGTGACACTCGATGTGATTGTGGCAATTGTTCTTGCATTTTAATTGCCCATCAGTGACACTATTCAGCCTCCGAGTGCCACAATAAACACAGATTGTGTGTGTGTGGGGGGGGCAGATAGAGGCTGATGTCAGATCCAAATCCCATCCCAGCCAGTGGTCCCTCCAGTCTCAGTAGAACCCTCTGCCGTTCAGATCAAAGAGTCCAAATATGACTCAAGGGGATGCGTTTGTGACCCTTCCTCACTCTCTATCCACCCCTTATGATGACAATCTTTTTGCTGATATTTTCTGCCCTCGGCTTGTGGCCACAAGCCGCATGTTTTTTTGTTAATGCATGTTCCTGTGGATACTGTCATATTTATATAACTATCCGTTTGCCATCATCTGGCCTTCTCAGTTCCTTGGAGCCGTTTCATGATAAGAGGGTATCAGCAGGAGTCCAATCAGCTGGGTCCTTGTGAGGAGGGTTTTAATTGCCATTAGCAAGTGGAATGCACCCCCACCCCCCTTAGTAAAGCTATGTAGCCTGAACAGGAGAGTCAGTATCCAACCGTGTATGTAAAGAATAAGACATCATAAGACAATTATTCATTATTCCAATGCCAGTGGCAGTATGAAGATTTTAATAATAATAATTGTAATAGTAATAATAGACCCCAGGTCTCTTTTTTTGCACTCAGTAGGTAGATGAACCTCACAAAATCATTCCTTAACCTAATTACCAGGCCTCATTTCATGCAAAGCCTATTGGGAAGGACAAGAACTCTTGAATTTTTCCATCCATTTGGGCTCTAAACTTATCAGCATGTTTCCAAAGCTGACTTTGGGGCGGAGGTTCTCCCACATAGTTTTGCTAACAACGTGCTTCATCCGTCAGACATGAAGAGGGCCCTGACATCTGGGTGCCATGTTGCAGCTAAAAGCTTTGTCAGCCCAGAAGCCTGGAGTAGCCTCAATTAGCATGCGAGAAATTACTCCTATCCTTCCCAGCTGTCTGGGTTCTGGCTTTTCCTTTGTTCTCAAGTAGGATCCTTCATGTAAGCATAGTGCCGGTAATACCTGCCACGTGCTGATGTCTTCTGTTTAAATTATTCCTCCCCCTGCCCACCCCACTGCTATTCAAACCTAGCGTAACAGATTTTAAACGAGCCTTTAGACGTTACATATTGGCTCAACTCTCCATCTTACTAAAAGATTTTTTTTTTCTTTCACAACAAGTCAAGTGCAACCCTAATCAAGTGCAAAGGAGAGAGCACACCTTTTGGTTTAAAACAGTTTGGCAAAGGACCCTTTTCCTGAAGCAGAGGAAGCTTGTTTTGGTTTTCAGTACCTTCTGCTTTGTGATAGCATAGGAGATGGAAAAGGCAGTCAGGTAACAAGAACTAATTGCTACTCTGTAATCATTAGTTGCAACGCTGGGTTTGGATACTAAAATACACACAGGGTGGCGGGCACACAAGACTATTAAATGGAAATCACATGACAAATAGGACCTCAACTGAGTTTGGGGTTAGCTGTCGAGGTCTAGGTCTTTGTTTTGTGGGGCCACTGTGAAAGCGAAACTCAACCTCATATAATGATTGGGAATAAAGAATGAGTGAACTTAATTGTTGAATGTGTGTGCTCGTCACATTATGGGCACCCCCAGCTTACAAGCTCAGTGTTATGGGAGGCTAGGTAGGCTGGGAGCAGGGGAGGCTTTTGTTGCATACACCCCAACCTGGACTTTTCCAGAACATCTCAACTGAACCATCCTGCTGAGATAAAGTAAGAATAAAAAAATTCAGTCTCCCTGCGAGCTAGCCATTCTCCTGATTTTCTTAAATTGATTTTATTAAATCTATTGCCAATGTGCCATTTTCATAAATAAACAATCTCCTCCTTTACTCTGAAAATCCATTTTGGCATGCATAGAATGCCTAGGTATGTGTGGAACTCACTGCTTTTTATAAATGGATGGGTGATAACGCTTTATTGCAAAAAGCGTTGTATTTAAAGTTGCTGTGGTCCATTTAGCACTGGCCTGGGCATGTGAGAATCACCCTTGTCGGTTGGTAAACAGGGCAGTGGGTCCTAATGAAGTGAAGGGCTTTACTCTTGCACTAAAGGAATTACCTGAAGAAAATAGTCCGGCTCTAGGACACAGCCCAGGCCACCTGCTTGTTGAAAAAGCTTGTGGGGATGTTGTGCCTTAGGATGAGCCTTGCTGTTCTGCAAAATTAATTTAAGGAGCCTGATGAGCTTTAAATGTACAAGTCCTATGTCAGGATTGTAGGATTGTACCTAATGAGGACTGTCCGTGTGTGTGTGTGTGTGTGTGTGTGTGTGTGTGTGTGTGTGTGTTGGGAAGGAGAGATATTCAAGGATTTCAGAATAACTGCCCAGAACAACTGCAATATTTTGCAGAGGTAAAGAATGTTAGAGTGTACTAAATTCTATTATTGAAGTAGCCCAGGTAAATTATTAAATTTATTTTTACCTGGATTTTTAATCCAGTTTATTTTCCTGGTAGTAAAAACATTGAAGGAAGAGAAGCAAGCTAGCGTTGGAACTCAACCAGGTCTCCATTATTGCGCCCTGATCAGCACAACCAATAAGCCAGTGGTATGGTATAGACAGTGGCCAGTCCTGGTACAGCTAGATTTGCATATTTAACAATCATAATTTAATCAGAGCACTCAGGGGATATTTCCATGGGAAAAGATATGAAGGGATAAACTCCACTAAAGATTCAGCATTATTAACAGAAGCCGCAGCTCTTAAAACTAAATCCCTACCACTTATTTTGAAAGGCAAGACTTTCCCGGGCATCATAGAAGGGGTCACTTTGATGTTACACCAGATGGATGAGGCAGGCACTGAAATATTCAATGTAATGGAAACTCACCAATTTCCAAGCTGGTTACAGTGAATTTCATTCTCATAGAAATGGTTCATTTACAAATGTAGGTCTTGTCTATTAGAAGAGAACTTCTCCTTCCCCAGAGATAACCGGTCTTGTCAGAGTACCTCGTTCTAAAATGAATTCAGAGATATTCCCAAGGAAATTCCTGGGGTCTAATATTGTGACATGGCCTCTGATATGAAGGTAGCACTAAAGCATGTAGCTGAAAGTATTGTTTGGAACATAATTAAACCCACATCAAACTACCAATTTACACTGTTCAGGAGGGGTGTTGAACATCCCAAAGTGCTTAAGAAGTGACAGACCTATTAAACATCTCATCTGCCAACAGAACACCTAAGCATCTCCGTCAGAAATGATTGCCAACTCACTTAAGCAGAGAATTTCTCAGAAAGGAGATTTAAGCAGAGATAGCAGAAAACATAATGTGGAGTTTAAAAAGCAGTCAAGTGAGTGTGGAGTTTGGCCATATGGTTATTTTATTTACTTAGGTCTCCTTACCTAAACCTTTCAACAGATGACAGAATGGCAGATCAGTACCGAGACAATCAGGCATTTCATGTGAGGTTTGCGTAATCTTTGGAGTTTCTGGGTAAATTTATCGAAGCCAGCCACCTCAGTTTAGACTGATTGCTTTGTTGCCGTTTCTAAGGGTCGGCTGGGCAGATGCAGAGAGGGCAGAGTTGGAGGAAACCTGGGAAATGCCTTCATGTCTTTTCACCTTTCTTGGTTTTGTGGTTGCTGTCTCATTATGAGTTAGATGTGTTCCTGAAGGACAATAAACTCCACAGAATGAATTTCCAAGTATATAAGCAATTGACAAAGCAGAACCCCAGATGCTGTTTTAGGGAAAATTGATTCTTCATATTTCCGTTGATGAACTGGAAAAGGGAAATTTGGTCGGAAGTCGGTTCAGTATGTTAGGCAGAGACATTTTAATGTGACTTTCAGACTGACACAAACACGGCATAAGAAAGCATGTGGTTATTGCATTCCTCTGATGGCAGTAAACAGGTGAGCTAATTAGGAAGGTCACTTTTTCGTTTTGCATTCATAGTCTGGGATCAGGGATCTCACACAGGCACATACAAATAAGCAGTGAATGTACAGCACAAAGTTCAACACGATCCTTTCCTCCAATCAATATTGGTGATAAAGCATCAAAATAAGAACAATCTAGAAATGCTAAGGGTACATGAAGAGTTGAGGATGGCAGCCCGATAAATGCTGAAGTTCATCTTGACGCTTCTAGTAGCTTAATGCATTTTACATAATCCTGGTTATTGTTTTTTGTTATCATTTGTTTATTGTCACAGCTTTTTTTTCGGAGATTGGGTGCTCATTAACATTCCTGTAGCCCAATCAAAACTATGAAGGCTGAAGTGTGAGTGTCAACCCGGCTACAATTTATATATTGTGCAGTTTCAGTCTCGCAGCTGAATCTTTTGAAACAGCCAAACCTTAGACCATAGATCATTGGTCTTGAAGTGCCTGTGATATAATAATTTAGTTTTTTTTTTTTTTTTTCCAGGGACACAGGGCTTTCTGGGCTGTTTAACCAGATTTGATGCCCCCTACTCTCCAGAACAGTTGACACTTAGAGGACTGCATTTTTGCAACACAAGGAGATGAAAATATGAGAAAATCAATTGACTGTAAACAATGAAAGATGTACTGTATATGTGGAATAATTAATTTTCTGTTTTTTTAATAGAAAATTACAGTTTAATCATTACTCAATCATTATTAGTTTAAATTTCCTGAAATGGGCCCATTTATACGTTGCATTTTTCAACTAGAGAAAAGTAAAGATTTTAATAGACAGACTGACAGAAAAATGCTTAGATGTGAAATTAATTTTAAAAGCTTCTGACGATGTAATTTACATTGTTGTTCACATGTATTCTACAGCAGAAGCATCATATTTGTTAAGCATGTGTTAGCATTATTTGAATTGACTCATTAATTATTTTCCATCAAATTATGATTTTGTAATAGTATGTACCACTAGATTTATTGCAAGTTTTTAGAAATGATTATTTGTATTGAAGAAGTGAAACAATCAGTTCTGCCTAGGAGAAACAAGGGATCAGTTTTGTTTTAGTTACTCAGTTGCATTCTCTGTAGACAGAGAGTTTGAATTTGGTGTTCCAGCTGTTTGAGATGGTGACTCGGATGTATGAAAGGCTTCTCACGTCAGGTGTCTGAGAGCTACTTGTACTGGGCTGATCCATGAGCCCAGCACACATTCCTGACACATCGTTTTCTTGGTGCTGATGATCGCACAAATAGCAGCATCATCACCCCATGACTTGCAAGATTAAATCTGACCCCAGATCTTTGCAGTTTTGTGCTGCTGTTTCATGTGCATTGGTTTCCCATGATTCGAGGATAAGTCTGACAAGTGGATTGGTGACTTTGAACTGCCCTTGGTGTTCATCTAGTCTTCTCTCCAGTCCTACTTTATATCTTAACATTGATCTTGAGAGGTTTTTCATCACAGATAGGCTTTAGTTTAGAAAACACAGCTGTCATGCCCATGCCAAGCCAAACAGACCCAACTCTTGCTACAAGCCAGCCACACCCAGTCTTCCTCAGCCCTATAATATTGACAACAGCTGATTCAAATCTAGCTGCTCCTTTTAAGTACCTCCAGTTCCCTTGTCTCACTGTGAGGTATTGAGTTTCCACATTACCATGAGTGTGGGCTGTGGGTCTTTGTATGATTTCGGCTTCTTTGCTGTTTCTCCCTTTTGTACTTGAATTTTTTTTTTTGTGCTGATTGACCTGTTTTGGATTTTGACCTTTTTGCCTGTGACCATGACTGTCTTTGGATATCTCTTTGGCTTTGGAAGCCTCGTCTGTTCTGGTTTTGACCCTGCTTGTTTTGACCACAATTTAAGAGCCCTACTCTGAACTTGAGTCCTGTCTGCATATTCATTACAACTGCAATCTCTCACAGGAGTCTTGAATGCAATAGCAGGCTGTGGGACAATAGTTAAGGACAGACCCATAACATAAATGTTGCCTGTTAAATTCCCTTATGACCCTGAATTTCTCCAGTAAAGTATCCAGCCACCTATGTAGCTAGAAGGGTTATCTGAGTGACTAAATGGAGTGGACTCCACTGCTGATCCTGTTTTTGGTGAAACACCCATTTGTGACCTCCAGTTCTTGACACTGTTTGTTAATGGCAAGCTGGCAGGCCCCACCTCTGCTGGGGCAGCGGTACATTGATCACTGGTGTTCATATGTCTAATGAGTTCAAGGCTCTCTTTATTTTCCGCAATTGTTGCAATCAGAACATATTTTTGATGAATGTGGTTTTTGGTGCGGCAAATTTGACCGGGTTCTGTAATTATAGTCATTAGTTCTGCGAGATGGGATTACGGGGCACATGATTGAGTATAGTACAAAGATGTCGCCTTAAATGAGAAATAGTGCTGACGGGCTCATAGAAAGATAATTGATTTACCTAGCTGATTTTCTGAATGAATCCTTGAATACCTGTGGATAAGCTAACAAAGAACATAAAGAACACACAGAGCTTAAAAAAGTACATATATGAACCTGTTTTTTGATAGTGCGAAGAACTACTTTTAGGATTTATTTTGAAGAGACTTTGAAGAGACCCATCAGATTAAAACTTGAAGCAGAAGAAAGTCCCTGAAGGGACAGATTCTACCTCCTCTTTCTGACCTTGGGGATTTCAAAGACAGACAATTGGAAATCTGGTGTAGGAAACTTCTGGTTTGTTAGTTGGAATCACACAAGTTTATAGAAAAACTGGAATAATGAAACAGGATGGTGTATAATGAAAGTTTTTTTTTTTTTAAATAGTTCAAAGCCATACCACTAAAAAAGGAGATGATCAAACAGGTTGTTGCAAATAATTAAAAACACCCTGACAGCTGAATAGTCTACCCCAATCATTTGTGGATTCCGTACATAGACATTGATCGTTTTGGTTTCCTTTGCACAAGACTGGGGCCCTTGACGGGTGCTGACCAAATTGAATTAATCATGTTCAACATCCATTCAGCAAATCAAAGGATATTGATGTTTGATGTAGGCCACATTATAATTCATATTTATTTGAAACCCTGAATAATACATGCTTCTCCTAGACTGTTTTAAGTCTCCTTTTAAATTTATTTAAGTAGCTGAATTAATGTTGAACTCCCAGACATAATTTCTTGAGTTCCTTACGGCATCGAAGCAGATTAATATTTTGGCCTAAATTTTAAGGAATAATCAACAGTAGGCTTGCTAAATACTTTATTTCTGGGGATGATAAAAACCTGCTTAGAGCAGAGCATTGAAGGCTGGAGCACACCAGCACAGCTCTTTCTAAACCAAAGAGGTCATGACCATAAGACCAACACAATAGTTTTAGTAGAAGCCTATTGGCTAATGTTGGTATAAAGGTTACAGCTTTAAGTGTTACCATAAATTGTGGATGCCAGACCCTTCATCTTGGTACATACAAATACATAAGCACACCTGGTGGGTTACTGGATGGCAGCATGCCTCTGGCCCCTCCTACTACTGTCTTTGTCTTTATGTCAAGTTTCTCTTCATATTTGTTAGGCTTTTCTCTGGATACTCCAGTTTTTGAATATGCAGGCTGGAAATATGCAGCTTGAGGAATTAGCATCCCTAAACTGCCCATTGAGTGATTGTCCGGAGTGTCCGCTGCATTAAAGCCTTTGTTTCTGTGTATAGTCTTCAGGCTCATCATGACCCTGTATTGATTAAGCAGTTATGGAAGATGAACGGATGGCAAATTTCTGAAAAAGCACTACAGTCAGTGGGTTGTACCTGTGGCCACATTATGGTTATAGCCCTTTTTCATATAAAACCATCAATTTACTCCAATGGCTGTCATTTGGACACCTACTACTGAACTGGATCCATAAAACCTAATAAGACCTAAAGGACGATTTTCCCAAGACTTCCAACTTTCACTTTCCTCACTCAAGAACCAGTGACCACTGCTACAACCTCAGTGACAACTGATGATGCATGGTTATAATCCCATTAACTAAATGCCACAGCCACTCCTTTTCATTGACCCTGTCTGGAGCCCGACTGTATCCGGATCTATTGATGAGCTATCATTGGTAATTCTCATGATGAAGGCACCATAAGTATGAAATAATGGAATTTTTTTATAAAGAACACGCCCCAACTAGGTTTTTAAATAACAAAAACAGTAAGCATCTGATGGAAGAGATCATTTCATCTGTCTGTTGCGGGCATCGATGGGCGAATTGTTAAAGAACGTTCGGAACGCTGTTTGTATGTTTCGGTGGCGCCACATTCCATCTTCATAATGGACAACGGATACCAGTCAATGCTAATGGATTTTTTTGTTGAAGCATTAAAGGACTTGGCTGAAATATAGACACCATTGTGAGGTGTTAATTGAACATCTGTTCCACCACTTTAACTGCCCACTGTGATGTTTGTTTGCATCTGAAGGTGGTACAATAAGCTTTGGAAGAGGCTTGTGCATACAAGCTGTGCTGGGTGAGGGATTGTTGAGAGTGATGGTAGACTGTGACACATGCAACAAGGCTTGGGACGTGTAGGTTCGATTGGCGGCCATTCCCAACACACAAAAGGGTAACATTAATTTCATTTGGCTGCCCACATAAGGTTTTTCAAGTACGTGAGATGACCTCCTCTTACAGTGATGAGAAGTCATTCTGCTTTGATGTCTAATAAGCAAGGTGCATTAAGAGTAATTCCTGCCTTTTAGACCTTCACAGAAGAAGCTGCAATTTGTACACCAAGGGGTTTTACCAGTGGCCCAAAGAACAGGGGTTGGACTTGTTGCTTGTGATCACGCATCACTAAGGTGACGGTAAAAAAACAAGCAGAACGTGGTTTCACGTGTCTCCTCATTTCTCCTGCAGGTTATCTGACAGTGACCATTGAACAGCACCCTCCTGTGGTTGTGGGAGAGACAGCCACACTCAAGTGCAACTTCAAGACTGACGGCAGGTTGAGGGAAATTGTCTGGTTTCGGGTAAGCAGACATCCCTTGCTGCAGACTGTGGTCCTGAAGCAAAAAGTGCCTATAAAATGGGTTATCTTCTCTTCAGTTGACTTTGTTTGAAATCTTAAATTGCTGTTTGGATGCAGGTGATCAAACTTTTGCAAGTCACACGGTTTGACCCTGGCCAATTACAGTGCCATTTCGATACCATACTCCACCAGCAAGGAGCATGAAATTTCTGTCCTATTGAACAGTCAAATCCTCCTCCCCTGACACAAATAGATCTGGGGAAAGATGACAAGTCAACATGTTGGACCTGGGAATCTGTATCAGGGAGATTTATACCCTCTTAACAGCACTGCACCCCAGACCATTTGGCACAGTAAGACATTAAGCTGTCAATATTTAAAAAGGAAGGAGTTGTATTCCGTGTTACAAAGCCAGAATAAGACAAAACCCTTAAACAGAAAGGGGTGACCAAAGTAAACCAACAGATGTTAATTATATCCTTTCACTGATAATATTGCTTTTTTTTGTTGATTATCACACTACATGTTTTATATGCAATGGAATACGCATCAGTTGTTATTTCACTACCACAAATAGCCCAAAGGTTTGGACAAGCATTTGGAAAATGGACCAAAACAGCAGAAACACAGCACAGATGCAACCAAACCAAAATGCCTTTTAGAGGGGCATTGTGATCTTCCCCAGCTTATTACATCCCTGCCAAAGTCCCTCCCCAGCTGTGCTCTCTCAAGCCATCGAAAATCTCATTTTGGTAGTTTTTCAGACACTCATTTTAGATACATTTGTGCATTTCCTAATAAAAGGTTTCTTTGTCCTCACTGCAAATCTTCCAGTATCTGCAGATAATGAAGACGGAAACGCAATCCTTAATTACGCAAAAGCGAGGAAATGACTGATGCTGCATTATCAGTAATTATAGGGAGGGAGCTGGCTTTTAAAGAAAACGCACTTGGGAGGAACTTGAAGGCTACAGTCTCATGTATGATGGGTTCACTACAGACATTTATTTTTTTTACCTTTGTCTGTGTTGCATTCCTCCATTCATTAAACTAACATTGCCAGTTTTTGTTTTTTTTTTTCTTTCTTTTTTTCCATCTGGTTATTGTGCTTTGTACCTCAAGGCTCGATGCCTGAAACTGCATTTACTGTATAAGGTGTCAGTTGTGTATCTAGTGTCCCTCATTTTTGCAGTTCTGAAGATTTTTGGGGATGAAAAGACAGTTAATTAGAGAACAGCAACCCTGGGGGGAGGGAAGAGGAAACACTAAAGTGAGCCAAAACAATAATGATGTCTAAATCGAGACCAACTGTCAGCACTTGTCTGCCTGTTTGGCTCATAATCTGTTGTCTTCCGGACCCATTTATATAAATGCTAACCTTTCAAGGCAGGATGTAAGATTAATAGCACTTAGAATTATATGTCATGTACAACAACTGGATAGGTTTGTCAGATCGAGGAAGAGTCAAAAAGGCTGTTTGTTTTGCATTGTTACACATGTACTTTTGTTGAAAGAGGTTGTCAGGTGCTTCCACGAAGGTCAAGCTCAAAAACTCAGCTGGAAGCTCTTTTAAATCATAATTATTGGATTTTTGCTTTCAATAAATTGGTAACACATGACATGCTATGTGAAGTTGTTTACAGAGCACCGAGAATCTTTAATTTACAGTTCATGCACTAACTTAGCATTAATAAAATGAAGAAAAGCCCTCCTGAGTTTTATTTATTTATTTTTTGTTTGGACATCTGTAACGCGTGCAACTGGAAATAGCCAAGCATTGTCAGGCCTCAGGAGATGCACACTGGAGGCGCAGGAGCAGCTGGCAGTCAGGAAACTGCTTTATCTTCCAGACAAATAGAAAAAAAATCAAACTCTTTTCCTGAAGCGGCGCAGATAACCAATGCCTGGAGATTATATTTGGTGCCAGGCCACCATTTGGTGGCCATCATTCCTGGTCCATCAGGGAAGGGCAATGACGCTAGTGAGGAATGGTAAAGCAGGGTGAATCTCCACAAGGCTAAACCTCTTTGCGGTACAGAAGCCTTACGCTCCTTCTCTGGCTCTGTGCTGGCCAAAGACCGCCAAAGTCCCAAAGCACCAGTAGATCTTATGCTGAACAGCCTGACCACTGGAATGGCAACAATGACAGCAGGAGTCACAAAGATAGACAGTGGCCACCAGAAGCAATTAAATGCTAATAACCATCATTTTTATTAAGAGTTCATAGATTAATGTCTTTTATGTTCCATTTATCATACTCTAAAACTGCATCAAGAATGAGTCTTTTATGTGTGTGATAGTCAGTGTGGGATGAAGACAGTGATAATGTACTCATATTAGCACACTGCTTCCTTTATTAGAAGAGGAGGGGGCCATTGTTGCAGCTGTTTAAACAGTAATCGAAAGGAGTCACATAACACTGAATCACTGTATGGATTATATATTTGACTCAGAACTGTAATGAAAGGGACCTAGAAATGAACGGACTGTAATGATCATGCAGACTGGATCTAAGTGCGGTGTAAGGATTTTTAATCATCGTCAAAACAGGCAGGGTCAAAATCAGAACAAAGGGATATCCAAATATGAAGTCATGGTCACAGGGAAAATGGTCATAATCCAGAACTGGTCAATGAGCACAGCAAACAAATTCAAGTTGAATGGCAAAAGGTAAAGACAGAAAACTAGCAGGGGTCATACACAGGCAAACCTACAATAAATGAGGCCCTCAGTAAGGGTGTAAAAATCAAAACTGTGCAGTGAGGCAAGGGAACTGGAGGTTACTAAAAGGAGTGGCCTTACTGGAAACAGCTGTGGTCAATATTCAGGTGATGAGGAATGATGGTATGGGGGCGTGGCTGGCTGGGAGTTGACAGGGCAGGAAATGGGTATGGTCGACTTGGTGCTGGTGACAGAGACTGTCTATCCCTGCCTGAACTGGTTTTATAATGTAACAAGTCATTCAAAGATATTTTATAAAATTTTAGTGTATTTTCAAACGAAATATCTGAGGAGCTTAACCTGATTAGCAACCTGAAATAACTGACACATAGTTAATGATTAATTAAGTCACTTTAAGATAGTTTGGATTGTTACTTTAAATATTTTATATCTTCAATTTAGAGATGTCTAAAATGGAAAACATGTATTTTAAGACCTTGTTAATTTAACTCAGGAGGTCTGTCAAACTGACATTTTAATTTTTAGAGAATTGCTTTTAATTTAAAGATATTTTTAATGGGCAAGAAGAGGTTTCCATCCATCTTTAAATGATTAAAAGATTTCTGTAAGAAGACAGAAAGTAATTCTGAAATATCTTTAAATCATTTGGAAAATCCCAGGAGGTAAATTAACATTTAAATTGTTTGAAGATATCATAAAATTAATTTTTAGATATCTTTAGCTCATTTTTAGATATCTTTTAAGGATGCCCCAGAGTGCACTGGGTTGTCATCGTTAAGAATCAGCTAGCGATGTGCAATGCAAGCAGTCACATGACACGGCCCCAGTTCCCCAGTGACCACTCTGCTAACGGCAGCTGCTAATGCATTATAAATCAACTTAACTACAGTCCATTGCCAATGTCTTTTTAATCTCTCCTTCTCGTTTCACTAAACTGTCGACTCTGCTCAGTTCTTTTTTTTTTTCTTCTGGACATTGGAGAAGCTGACGCCTGGAGAACTGGTCTATCTGAACTGAAATCGGAGACCTAAACCAGAAGCTGTGTGACCCGTTTGGGGTGGGGGGGCATTTTCTATTTCACCCAGAGGAATTCAGAATAGCACGTCATGAAATTACAGAGTTGCGGAACTAAGCCAAGACCCAGAGGACAAGCCAACAAGACCGGGACCAATCTAATGCATCCAAATCACAGAACCAAACCAGAGGACAATGAGGTCAGAGAGAATCTGAAAGGTAGACCAAGAGAACAGCATTCCACGACTGGCTAGGGAGACGCCCGACCTCACGAGTGAGCAATGAGACATTAATCAGAATTAGCTTTAGTATGGTGTGTGCTGCTGTGGAGAACTATGCCTTGTAATCATCTCTAGGTTAGCATAGCTGTAAGGAACAGCCATGACAGGTAACTAGAGAATCGGAATTTTGGAGCAGATGTGACACAACAGCTCTGCATGGCCATGGCTAAATCCTAAAGTCAGTGTATGAAACCAAATAAGCTTAGCAAGTGTGGGTCTATGGGTGAGATGCACATCATTCTGGAGACAGTATGGGGCACTCGGGACATCCGCCGCACAAATTTACAGTTACCTTTTTTTCATGGGGGGGTGTGTCATTGAGAAATTTCGCCCAGGACACCTAGTAAGCCAGAACCATCACTAGTGCTTAATAATAATATTTTTGATAATATTGTCGAGGTTTTTATATATTAAAAAAATTAACTTTACAATGCAGTTGGTAGGAAGGTCCAGGACACTTTTTATTCCATCTTGAGCTCAAAAGTTTTGTAGTAGGAAAAGAACTAAAACTTTGGATTTAATGAGAATGTTTACAACCAGGTTTGCAAAACCGAGTTATATATGACTTCCCTAATTTTTATTTGCTTATTATCATTAACTTTGACATTAATGTGCTTCGGTTGTAAATAAAATCATTGTGTTTGTTGTTTCTGTAACACAGCCAACCGGCCTGCCACACCCAACATATTTCTGCTCCATCTCCCTGAATTGTAAACACTTGCATTTCCTCTGATCAGCTATTTTAGTTCATCTAGCAGTAATCATGTTGTGAGGCATTGAGCGTATCCACCTTACTTGAGCATGTCTCCATTGCCCTGCATTCTTCCAGGCGTGGCACAGTTTTCTGACACTGGCTTATCCTGTTCTCTGTTTTCTCTACTGGCTTATTGAGCCTTTGTTGACCGTGGTCTGGATTTCACTGTTTCAGAGTTCAATTTGCCTTCATTACCTGTGTTCAGGCTCTACTGGCATTCCGACCTTCTGCCTGTCGCCGACCAGCAATTCCGAAATAAACCTGGTGCTTCTGCATTTGGATCCAGCCTGTGTCAATTCATTACAGTTGCTTTGAATTCTGTCACAGGATAAGTGGCATGTCGATGTTACCATCAGTACTCTACTCTATTGGAATGTTTTATCTCCAGAATAGTACCAGTCATTGTGACATTGCTGCACACATACTGGGGGAGAGTGAGGTGGTCAGTATAATGCAGTGGGAGGCCAGGGAGATTTCTCATTACAGAGTTGCATGTCCCTTGGCTGCATGGGGAATTTGTTATTATTATGTCACCCTAATGAGGACCTCACCTCTTTTCTGCTGGGGAGGGTCATTGACATTGGGGATTGGCTGTCTGCCCAGGTTCCCTCCTGGCTGGCCACCTCTCGTCTGAACCTGTCATGTCTGTTATCTACAACCCCAAATCAGAAAAAGTTGGGATAATATGGAAAATGCAAATAATAATTAAAAAAAAAAAAAAAAAAACAGTGATTCTTACATTTACTTTGACTTTCATTTCATTGCAGATAGTATGAACCCAAGATATTTCATGTTTTGTCTGGTCAACTTCATTTCATTTGTTAATATACATCCATTCCTGCATTT
>JAACJT020000105.1:15774946-15798802 GCA_009936485.2 Gymnarchus niloticus | reverse complement strand
TTCTAAGGAACAATCAGGATTGATTTCTTTTAATATAGATTGGTTTGATCTCTTTGCCATCCAAGGGACTCTCAAAAATCTTCTCCAGCACCATAGCTCAAAGCTTTCAAATATACATGCACATAATATACTGTTCTATTGAGTGCACTCCAACCTCCACTAAAACTTTAGACCCTAATCAATAAAAACTAAAGAGATGACTGACTTGCTTTTGGTCCTTACCTTTGATACATTTTTTTGTGTTTTCTCTGATCTGTACAACATGAGTGTGTGTGTTCCTCCGATAAACATTCCCGTCTGGTCAATATCTTTGTAAAAAAGAAAAGTTACAAGGGGTCGTCTTTTCATTACCACTTGTTGTGTGCATCCCTCAGCACTTTACCCAAAGTAGTCAAAATGCCTGAAAAAGTAAAGAAAAACTGGAAGTGTCCACAATAAGCATTTTTAAGCTAAAATATCAGAAGACTGCATTATTTAAATTTATTATTGATCATTTTGTGCCTTTATACACGACAAAGTGGTTTTTGACAGTCATTTAGGAGGGAAGAATGAACTCCCCCAATTTAATACAGTTGGCAGAATTAATAGGCCTTGGAGTGTGCGAGAGTGCAAGTCTGACAGCTATTTTTGATGCCTTCTAGGCTTCCGGAGGTGCGGATAGCAGACAACGGACTGTACGAATGTCATGTGGGCATTTATGACCGCGCCACACGGGAGAAAGTGGTCCTGGCCTCAGGGAACACCTATCTCACAGTGTACGGTAAGCACATTACCAGTTACATCATCTGCTGGTTACTTTATTAGTTGAACTAACCCTATTGGGTCAAACAAGTGATTGACACAGCACCGTAGCCCCACCCGCCATGGGTTTTGAAGCCTTACTTGCTTAGTAATGGTGCAGGAATTGAGCCACATGTGATACACTCCCTTGTTCATCCCCATTTACTTCGGTGCTCCTTGGCAGTCAAGTTTGAAACAGCGGGGAAGATGACAAATCGGTGCTTGCCACAAGTTTCACATGCACATTTCCATGGCTAACTTTTTTTTAAACGTCCCCCAGCGGTATCAAAATGAAACTTGTCTTCAAAGCGAAACATTTTCCGCTGATACAAAGATAGTTTAAAAATACCCTCTGCTTTCATGTCTTTTTTAATCTTCATTTTTAGCCCTGATTATATTTGTTCGAGTCACTTATTAATCCTTCTACTTTAACTGTCAAAAATTAGGAATGAGATAAAAAAAATGCAATAACTAACATCCCATCTGTTGCCTAACGTTCCATGGTGTCATGAGCTGATGTTGCATCATCTGGCATCTGATACAATTGATCATCCTTTGCCACCTTACATTCTCAGTCAAGGGGTCCTTTTACCAGGCTGTAATGAACCCACCCACTGCTATTTCAGGTAAGGAAAAAAAAAAAAGAGTGAATATGGCCAGCGGGAAAAACTGAGCTATGCGGCTTAATGAGGACATGTGTATTCCCTCGAGACCGGATCGAGTGAGACTGGGTGTAGGGCTGTCCTGTGTTTACTGCAAGTATCACTGAGAGCAGCAATCTGGCATATATATTACGCTGACACAATGCATGTGTCCTCCATCCCATGTGGGACTGCTTCACCTTGTCCTCTAGGGCCACAAACAACTAAACTAACTGTGCCACAGTGTCCCCTGCAGGCCAACACTGCTAAAAAATGCCAATTAGTCCACAAATTTAACATAATCCACTAGTCTATTCACATATCCTTAAAAAACTTCCATCTTGGATGAACTGTAGGAAGCCGTTTGCTTTTCAAGTCACTTGAAAACAAAATGATTGATGCTTCTGAGAGTATGTAATTTGTGAAATCCCACCAACAAGCCAATAAGGGGGTGGAGCGAGAAGGTCAGGAGGCCTGGGATTTGGCCCTTGTGTTGACTCGGGCGCAGTTACAGAATGCCATGAGCTAAGATGATGTTCCCCCAGGAGCACAGTGCAATATATATACAGCAAATGACAAGAAGCCTGGGTTAACAATAACTTTAAAGTGCAAAACACAGTGTCACACAAGACAAAAAGAAGTTGGACTGTATGTATGAAAGTGTTTGGGCTTGTAATAAGTGAATAATAAAAATTACAGTAGCTGACAGTACATTAAATACAACAGTAGTGACCAAAAAAACTTCAAGGTGACCAGTGCCTGTGATTGAGGAAGTATAAGTATTTTTGTCTCACGTGGCGGGGGGACAAGGTGTCAAGCATCCTGATAGGCATGGGGAAGAAGTTGCTGCCAAATTGGCAGATCTGACTCAGATGATCCAGTACCCTCTGCTGCATGGGAGCAGGTCAAAGAATCTGTGGGAAAGGTGGGTGGGGTCTTCCACAATGCTGGAGGCTCTTCAGCTACACCGCGCTTGCAAAATGACTTTAACAGAGGAGAGAGAGGTGTCGATGATTTTTTTCCATGTCGATGCAATTGAAATGGGGTCTTGTGGTCCAATACTGCGATTTTCAAACCAGAAGGTGATGCAACAAGTGAGGACATTACTGTGAATGTGTCATTTTGACTAGAGTGGAGGTGCTGAAAGTCAGGATGAGGTCTTCTACCAGGTGCACTCTGAGAATTAGAGAGCTTCTCACTGTCCACACTGTAGCTCTCTCAATGTGCAGCTAACATGGTTCTTCCTGACATCAACAGTCATGTCTTTCATTCTACCTAAACTGAGATTCTTCATCTTGTACCAGTTGACAAGCCGCTCTACCTCCAGTCTTTTTGCTGACTCCTCACCATTGCTGATGAGACCCACCACCGTTGTGTCATCGGCAAACTTAATGATGCTGTTTGGACTGCACCTTGCAGTACAGTTGTGAGTCAGCACGATGAACAGAACTGGGTTGGGCATGGTGGTGCCGGTGATGTTGCCACCCACACAGGCTGTCTGTGGTCTCTTGGTCATGGGTGTCAGCATCCAGCCGCACAGACTGCTGTTGAAACCTATCGGCTTCTGAGGGATGGTGGTGTTGAATGCTGAGCTGAAGTCATTGAACAGCATTCTAACAGAGGAGTCTTTCCAGGTGAGACAGTGCCAGGTGAAGTATTGAAGATATGGCATCCTCAGTGAACTGGTTGAGATGATAAGTAAACTAGAGGGGGCTGTAGGAGGTGGGGATCCCAGTTTTCATGTGCTCTGTGACTAGTCTTTCAAAGCACTTCATGAGGACAGACATGAGTGCAGCACGACAACAGTCATGGAAGCAAAAGACAGATGACTCCTTAAGCACAGACATGATAGTGGAGGCCTTGAAGCTCTTGGGGATGGCTGAGTAACAATTTGAAGATGTCTGTGAGGACATCAGCTAGCCTGTTTACACATTCCTCAGAGCATCTGGCCCAATATCTGGCAGAGTACATCAGCTTAGTCTTGATTTACTCTTGACAGAGCTCTCCACCATCAGCTGTGGAAAGCTGTGCTGTTCTTTGCAGGCGTGCCACTCATTGAATCACTGCGTATGCATCTCAGAGTGAGGCACAATTGTCATGGACTTGCAGTACAGTCTAATACTTTGTACTGACCTGGCTGCCCTCCCACATGCACAGAAAAACTCCAATATCTTCAAAGTGGCCATGAGTTCTTTGTCCAAATGTGTATTTTACTCCCTTTACAGGTCTTCCCTGGCTCTTTTAAATGCTACCTTATCTCCTGATCTATAGGCAGCATCACTGGCTTTCAGCTGTACATATACCACTGCCAGCATCCATGGTTACTGGTTCCCACATGTGATGGTGGTCTTTGAGACAGTTACATCATCAATGTGTGCTCATGAAGATGGGGTCCAGTATGCTCTTCCCTCTGGTAGAAAAGCTTATGGTCTGGTACAATTTGGAGAGAACGATCTGCAGCTTGGTGATTGAATTCCCTTGCTGAAATAAAAAAAAAGAAAGATGACATCAAAAATTTAAGAGTGAAGAAAGCAGTGAGGGAGGCGGAGGAGGGGGTATAGACTGTTTATCTACTGCTAAAGCTTCAGCAGTGGGAGAACTCTAGGGAGAATCCCCCCATCACATAACTGCCTGTGGGGGGTAGGGGGGGATTAAGGAAGGGGAGGGGCTATTCCTGTTGGGAATTCACAGAAGTATGTTTTACTCTCCGTGCTTGGGTGTGGATTTCCCTCTGCGAAGGGAGAAGAAGGTGAAGGAGAAAACGGCCTGTAGCTCTGTGGTGAATCTCCTTCACTAGCTGAAACAGAATTATTCATAAACTATTAGCACAGCAAGTTCACCGGGCACAGATAGAGGGAGAGAGGGAGAACCAGAAAACAGATACGGCACAGAAAGAGAGGGAAATGGGAAGAAAAGTTCATAGGAGAGGCTGCACAGGGAGACAATTTCAATAACAAGGACTTCATAAATAACCATTATCATTTTAATGAATCCTTGACAAGGAAGCACACTGCTCTCTTTCTGCGGCACAAATGCCACACTGAAGCTGTGGGCTCAGAGGAGGTCTAAGAAGGAGGCTGTTTTGTCCATATGAACAGGAGTCTGAGCTGAAGTACAGTTATTGTGTCTCACCCCCCAGCTCCATCCAATGGTTCTGCAGTGTCTGGAAGTCGAGCCACGGCCAGCACGAGAACCACGTGAATTGCAGAGCAGTAGTTTTTGGATAAGGGTTTTCAAACCCAGTGTCTGCAGTTTACTTATGAAAGATTTCTGTGTTAAAAATCAAGATAGCATAACATCCTCCTCTCTGCTGTTTCCATGTGCTGACAGCCAGGTCCTGGTGGACATTTGTGTCATTTTTTCTTGGGGGGAGGGGCATGCTAAGCTTTCAGTCACTGTTCTAATCCCCAGATTAATTAAGTAAATTCAACATGTCTCTCACTGGCCAGGCAATTCCAACTCTGCCACATACCTTCCTTCATTTTTAAATAACTCTCTTTTTATGCCCGCTGCCACTGAAGATGACGTCCTCGAAACAATGTTATATTAGTCCAACTACACGAATGATTAGATCAATTACATTAACCGAGAGCCTCATTTGCAATGAAAATCAGAGGTCCCCCTGGGGGCACAGAAAGGTTTATGCCGGTGACACTTCTGCCTAATCATATAACAAGAATCTATTTGTTCCCTTTTAATCACCAATTAATTGTGTGGTGCTGCTCAACATAGTTCTATAAAAAATCTCGCCGAAGCGGTGGGAGATGGTACCACTTAGCCATTGTTGCTGCATCTTTGAGTCGCTGCCAGCTTGAGCCCCAGGGTCACAGCAGGGCCAATAAGTGTAATTCTGTGGTCTGCTGCCAGACTCTGTATCGGTATGCAGGTGCACGGAAGCCCTGAGTCCTCCTCTTTAACTTCCATGGAAGGTGAGCAGCTAAATCGAATGCCGGTCATATCAACCAACTTTACAAAACGTGGGGGGAGGGAGTTAAAACTACTTTCTTGTCCCATTAAACCCAGATTCCCTTTAATTACAGACATGCTGCTTTAATTAAGTGATATATTTAGCCAGTCTGTTACCAAATGGCCAGTGTTAACAAAGTCATCATCCTCAGAGAGGTGTAAATGCATGGTTTAAGGGTCTGGTTTTATGATAGAGAACCATTACCTTCTGCAGCCCAAGCCTGTAGGGGCATAGACTTTTATAAAAAGCTGCAACTCTTTCCAGAAAAGCATTTTAACGTAAAGCCATCCCGACATACACCATCGACATTCTGACACTTAACTCCCCCACGAGTGTCTCTCCATTTTGTACCGATCATTTAGATTTCTTTACCATTTACAGTGGTGGGTTGGGGTCCAATCTGTCACCTCCAGATGGCAACATTCAGCACACTCCCACTGCAATAGCACCGTTTCTGTGCCCTCCACAACCTTGCAACGTTTCCTAGACGTATGCCTCCTGTGAAAGCCATCTAGTGGTGAAAGAAAGGCAAAGCAACCTGGGCTGGTCTGAATGTGCCCTGCTGACAAAATATAACGAAATAGACTGAAGGACAGATTCATCATTCATTTTGTAACTGAGAGCAAAACCCAGATGTCATCATTAAAGGGAAAGCAAACATTCATTGAGCCTATATGAGAATTTCCTTCCAAATATGAATCAGAGTATGCACATCTAATGATAAATGTTAAATTAAAGCTGCCAGCATCCAGGTTTTTTTATGCTTTTGTAGAAAACCTTCCCTCTTTTAAACTAGACTGGTGGGGATCTAAAGAGTAGGGTGTTCAGAATAAATATGAGCCATTTTGTAAAAATATCATAGCCTGACTGTGTGAAGCCTGTCTTTTTCCCTGGTCTTTAATGATTTTCAGATCACCACTCTGTACGAGTCAGTATGTGTAATGCATCAGTATACATTCAAAGTTACACATGTCATGGATACAGGGAAGCTAACCTATGGTGTAAATAAACAAATTCACTGCTTACAGTGATGATCATGTTGGGATTTTTATGCTAGGAGCAGCTTAATTTCTTTATGTTACTGCAGGCTGCCTTCTGCAGGGTTTTAAAAGTAGAGGGGAGGTACAGTTTCATAGGATGCTGTGTGTCTGTAACACAGAAGATTCTTAAACTGGTTTAATCTGCATATTCATTATGAATGGCGCACTACTGTATGGCAGTCCAAGCTCATCTTGGTGTAAAATATGAATAAGCCTTATGGAGACGTCATTAGCCTTTCGCAGCAAGTCAAATAATGGTTAGTGAACCGGACCTGGAACCAAACTGGCTGCAGTACCACCAGAAAAGAAACGTGGAATGCATCAGTAAAACATCCAGTGCAATAACCTGAATGTATGTAGCTGAGAAGGCTTGTTAAGTAATCTTGGAAAAAATGGAAGGCTAAGCAATTAAACAAACTGCATATTAATAAAAAATAATTTTATTTACGATGGGTGCCCACTTTTCAGTCCAGCTGGCCTGTTGTTGGTGGATTGCAGTCGTATTACACGATAAGCCTACGGAGGATCTGCTTTTGTTTTCATCGTGCAAGCATAAGACTGTTTGTCAAATCCTGTTGGTCGACGACGTTACGACCCAGGCTTAGCCAACCAAAACAGCCAAACCAGCCATGCCCAACATACCTTTGTTCCTCATCGCCTGAGTGCTAAAAGCTGTGTACAATTATTCAGCTACCTGCTTCCGTTTAAATTCCCCAGGTTCACACACCTCAGTGTGAGGTATTGTGTTTTCAGACCTTTACTTAGTGGTACATTGTCATTTTAAGTGCTCCTGTGTATGATTTCTGCTACTTCTCCATTTTTTTGTTATGGATTTCTTTGCTGTGCTGATTGCCTTATTCTGGGATCCGGCTCTTTCCCTGTTGCCATGGCTATATTTTGGATGCCCCACTGGTTTTTGGAAATCTTGTCTGTTCTGGTTTTGACCCTGCCTGTTGTGAGCATGATTAAAGAGCCTTGCTCTGCACTTGGATCCAGTTCGTGTATTCATCACGAATGCAGATTCATTAGACGCAGCTACTCCGCTACCCAGCCCAGATCCAACCCTACATTGGACAGCCACTTTAGTGCTCAGCGCCGTAATTAAGTCACGAAGCACTGAGGCACGAGGTTGCTTAAATATGAGAGCTATTAAATGATTCCGATTTTTAATCCCATTTAATGATGTTATGTATTTAATCACGCGATCACGATTAATTGCAATTTATTTGCTAAAATTTGACCCCTAAAGAAATATCCTTCTTTTTAAAAGCCTGCATTGTGTTATAGGCAGAAGAATAGACAAAATCAGCTTAATCAGAATGTATTTGTGAATTTTTTAACAATGCAATTACATTTCGGTCTGACTAGTGGTGACGTTATGTTCCAACAAACATTAACCAAGTGCCTATTCTGGGGATTTTTTTTTTTTTCCATGTTGGTTTACATGGGCACATAATAAAATGCACTTGCCACCATCGTTCTTCTGTTTCTTTGCTCTGAACCAGTCACTATAAAGACAAGTAAGCCCATTGACGTCTTATGTGATAAAGCAGCTTGCTTTTCCTGTATAATATGCCCAGAGAGTGAGACTGTCTTTGGAAGTACTGATGTTGCAGCTGTTCCAGATACTTGTGTCTTCCTGTCCTAATGCCACTGATATTGCCAGCATCACCGGTGTGTTTTGCTTTTAAATGATATTTGAGAGTTGATGTGCTTCAGTGGTGAGCAAATTCACCCTGACAGTCATAGCAAATACCTTTGCTTTTATCACGAGTCCCATCTGGAAAGGATATGTAATAAAACTTGCCATTTAAAAGACCAGTTGCCGCTTTCTTCATCTTTCAGTTATAAAATGTGCTGTGTAGTCAACCAGAAGAATACGTTTAAGGGGTTAGAAAATAATTATGGCATTAATGCATTAACGTAAACTTTTACAGCCCTAGTAAGTATATCAGAAAAACTGTACAAAAAATGTATCCATACGTTGGTTGTCTTAGCAACTGCAAAAGGGTCTCTTTCACACCTGTAACCTGTGACTCATTTATTCAATCTATTCCTTCTTGGCTATTTCTGTATTTTGTTCAAAGTGTTTGACCTATCGCTCACAAGGTAACTTGTTTACCTACAGGTCCCATTCAGTTTGGCTTTACCTGGAATATTCCAACTAAACTACTCTCTCGTTTTTGCACACTAAGATTTAAAATAATTTTCCAGTAGCTATTTTCATTTTAAAGTTTGTAAGTAAAAATTTAGAAGTTTCTAGATGTATTGTCTTTTGGCAGCACTGTATGACAAATTTTATACGCTGTGTTCCTTGCCACTTCCCTTTTCGAATGTAATGTCTGGTTCATCTCCATTTTGACATTTGGTGAGCTTGGATAGGCTGTGTTTTCATTTCATTTCAATTCACAGGAACTAGACCAGAAGAAAAGAAGGAGAAATGAGAGCAGCCATCTCATAAATCAGAAAGGGAGAGTTTGTTCACCTCTGTATACTACAAATTGTTCAAATCATTAACCTCATTCTTCACTTATAAACACACCAAAACTAATAAACGTGTGCGTGACAGGTTTGACACATCCCAAAAGATCCCAAGACTCCATCATTGCATTTCATTTTTCGTCCAACTTTCATTGTTATTTTGTTGCAGTCTTCATTTATACGCTTCCATGAAGCTGGATAAATCTTTTTTGGCGTCATGTTCCGTCTTCATCAAGTTACTTTGATGTTCTGTGCCCACATCTCACACACACACACACACACACACACACACACACACAAACCTAACAGTTGGTAGCTAACAATAAAAGGTCTTGTTTGTTTATTAAAAACTGCTTTTTGCCTAATGCGAACATCCCCACAAGATCTATTTTTCATGAAGTGCTACCCTTGTGATGGATTTTCCCCAGGAACTCTACACTACTCCTGTGGCACTGGAAATGGTCTTCCTTGGGGATGTATGGCAGTGCATCCAGTGAAAAAATTTCCACAGAGTAGACCATCAGTGAATGAATATGAATGAAAATCCATGCAGCTGTCAGCTGGTAAAAAATAATGTAGAAGGCAAATGGAAGCAGGCTTAGTAACTTTTGATGTCATACTTGCTGTTCTTGGAAACTTTCACCTCAAATAGTCAGGTTATTCCCCCACATATTTTTTAAAATGATTTTAAATTGTGCCAATGTTTTTTTTTTTTTTTTATAAAACCAACATGGAAAATGTCACACAAAAGCTTTCAGAAACAGAAATGGTACAAAAGTAAGGCATCATTATTTGTACTTATATTCGTCCCAAGTCTTCCACACCTGGCTTGAGAATAGGAACAATCTACTGACCAATGGTTCTACTGTCTGTAGGTCCATAGGGGTTGTGTGTGAGAAGAATATCCATCAACCTGTCCTAATTGCCTAAATGGAAAATGTGTGTCCAGTGTGGATGTTCGGTCTGGCATTGCAGTTCCAGGGAGCAATAAAATATTTGTAATGACCCCTCCTGGGATGGCAGCACACAGCCTGCAGTTTAACTGGTATGGGAGGGGTGCCTCATTGCTGGCGACTCATGAAAGCCCCCTGTGCTTAATTTCTGGTAAGCAGTCAGCTTTGGAGCCGAGCCCTTCGGAGGGATCTAAATTCCACCTGTAGCTGAGTATTACCTGTCTCTTTAGGCAAACACAGTGACACTGAGAGCTGGCGGTCTCTAGTAGGCCAGAGCAACAGCCTTTGAATGCATGAAAAATTAAAATAGCAAGAACTTTTCAATGCTTCATGTCCATCAAAGTCATAGTGCTAGTTATATGGTCTTGGACCAGAAAGAGTCAGTACATTAAATAATACCTAGATAATGAAAGCCACACTGCACACCATCTCACCACGGATATGACATTGCCTTAGACCATGCCCCCTCTACCTCAACACTCCCAGAATGACTGTGGAAGGCAAGCCAGCTTTTGTACCTAACATACAATTACAGCAATGCTATTTCTGAATACAAATATGCTTGAACGTCGGCCAGTTTATGTCCTCGAGGTCGTCTCTGTTGTACTGTAGTGGGTGGATGTGTCTCTCATAATGTTTAATCACAGACATCCGGAATGTTCTGTACAGACATGCTGTAAATAAAAAAGAAAATGAGTTTTGTTTTTGTGCGAATTCATAAATTGATTCTGTTCCTGCTCTTTTTCTGCTGTTTTTCAGTGTTATACTATTAGCTGTTTTTAAATTAAGCCTAATCAGTATGGGTAGCTGTGTGGGTAGTACTGTGGCCACACCTCTGGGGCTACCAGTCGAAAGAGACTTCCCATGTGTGGGGATGAATGTAGAGTTCAGTTCTGGTAGGGCAAGAAGATGCCGACTTTTGGTAATCACTACGAGGACCGGAGTCACTGGCTTACGCACAGCTAAGGGTTGGTCCAAGACTGGGGAGTCCCTGCTTCTTTACTATTAAACTGACATGCAATTGGTGGCTAATCAACAAATGATATTTCTTCTTATTCCTGACCAGATGCTGAAAGACTGAACAGAAATTACAGTGTTCCACCATGCTACTGCGTCACGCTAACGGTCCTAACCGGTCACCCTTGCAAATTCGTTCATATTTGGAGTCAGTGTTTGTCTCTTGTTATTGTGATTATTTTTGATTTTTTCATGTGGTGAGAGTTGTTGAGGAAAGGTATGGTGTTATTTCAAAGGTCACCACTTTCTAGAAAGTGACACATTTTTGTTTCAGATAAAATATATTTATTTCTTATTATTCAAAATCTATAGTGTCTGAGAAGAGATCAACCAAAGGTGGCTTCAGTAGGCACTATCGTGAAGCCCACTGATTGAAAAGGAAATCGCAATGCTGAGCTAAATACTCTTCAGTGATGATATTTGCACTTAACTTTGGTTTTTCAGGGCTTAATTAGAGGTTTATTCAGTAATTTTTTTGGATTTTTTTAACCAGATCTGTTTCAAAATTAGAAGATTCCTGGTATCTTGAAGGTATCTTTAGTGAAACTGAGGTATCTTTAGACAGACTTGACCTCCTTTGGGAGCGATGAGATCTTAAAAAAAAACAGATAAACACCTCGGGGTTTTCGGGAGATGACTTGACTTGCGATTATCTCTCTGCCGGAGGCTGTCGTAACATTCAGCGTCAGATTAATCCAAAATCACTGTCAAAATTTAGCACTCCCTTTTAAGGGTTCATAGGAGGCAATATTGTCTTTTGCAATCGTTGTCCCAGTCTTTGTGGCACTTGTTCCTCATTCCAGTCTACTTTCATAAGCTGGAGCTCTATTCCCCCGTGTGTGTGGGGAGGCTGTAACGGCAGGGAAAAGAAGCTAGGAGGGTGTTTGAAGATTGGTAATGTCTTAGAGGGAAATGTGAAACCTCGTGGAAGGGCATGAGTAATGAAATATGGCAAAAGAGACCTCACATTTAAAGGAAACATTTTTGGATTCATTTTAGGGCGATTATTATTTTTGTAGACCGTTCAGCCGAAAGAGACACTTCAAGGGAAAAATGGGCTAGATAATGATGAGACTCTTGGATGATCTTTAAAAGGGTCACCTGTCATTATCCAGCAAGCTTTCCCATCAATTTATTGAGTGCAGTGGCATGAGGAATATCAGACCATAGCCATGCTGAAACAAATATTACAGCATGATTTTTCATAGATGAAAAAATCCATTTACAGAACTCTTTTTTTTAATATATGCTCTCACACACAACTTGCAATTACACTAACCTTGGCCTTTCTCTCCTCCTGTTTTCAAATGTCGTTAATGGGAAAAGACTCAGTTCTCTAAACTCATGTTCCATTAAATAGACTTAATTACATCTCTTCATATCTCTGTGAAAACATGCAGGTGTAATAATTTGAAGGTGTACTACCTCATAATTCTTAGACCCCCTCCCCCCAACATTGCAATGGAACTGGATGAAAGCAATTGGAGTTATCGAAACGCCGTATGTGTTGTATACGAAGCAACACTTAAACGAGTTGTCAAGCTATGTACGGAAAAAAAATACATTAAGAACATTAAAATCAGTAAAGGTGTTATAACTGGTAAGTGCTACTCCTCAGGGCTCAAAAACAAGTCAGAAATACTGGCATTTTTTTATGACTAATGCTAGAGTTAATACTCAGAGTTAAATTAGATTTAAACAGAGCCTTAGTCCTTACAGAAATAAAGAGTAATTTGCAAAAACAAGGTTAATAGATATCCTGAGATCAGAATGCCAAGCATGATACCTCAAAGCAAGGTCAAAGCTTTAATCAGTTTCACAAAACCTGCCAGCCAGTTCGTCAAGACAGTTCTCCCCACCTCCTTCCTTCCTGTGTTGCCTTTCTCTTCCCTGACTCAGCCACAGCCAGAGGTCACGTTGAAAACCTCTGTGTTGGACTGCTGAGAAGCCAAAAGGCTCAATACCTCACTATCTGCACAACTTCTATTGCCCTGGTATTCCTTGATGAGTGAAACTGGGGTTTGGGAGGGATTAGAGTGGATACTTCAGTCACAGTTGGTTTAAAGTCACTGCTCTCAGCCAAGGCTGCACATGTATCAGTCATTTGCAACATGATTCCGCCATGATGGAACAATATCTGAACATCTGCCAGAAGAACTAGATGAATCCTCCATGTGGGACATACACAAAAACCTTCTCAGGGTATGAGTAGTCGATAGATATTAGACAGCCCTTGGCTTTTCTTAAACTATGGGGTTATTTTTAGTTTTAACTACAGTATATGGCATACATCATACCTTTTCAGTGAGGCTTCATTACACACTTCTGCCTAGTTTGCTTGAATTGACAGACATCATGAGCAATTGAGAGACACTCATCATCCAAAGGACTCAGAGAGAAAACTTGCCAGCTCCTGACACAGAGAGCTGGGGACAGAGATCAAATCCACAAGCCTGTTGGTGTGAAGCCACAGTACCACCGTGGCTACCTGCTTAGCCACTGTGTCACCTCCATAGATATACCAGTGAGTATACATACCTAATCGTATATACCATCATATTATTGCGTGTAACATTATACATACATTCACAGCGGGTTTTTACAGTTCCTCTCCCTGAGGGGGATTACTTTCCACCATTTAAAAACTTAATTATTATTGATGGTTCTCATTTCTTCTCTAGCTGAAATAATGTAGCCTTTTATTTTGGTACTAAAGGGTACAAATATTGGGAATCTCTCTCTCTCTCTCTCACACACACACACACACACACACACACACACACACACACACACACACATTTGTATTTCTAACCTTGTGGGGACCTTCCATTCATTTCTATGGGCCTCACCCTAATCCTAACAATGACAACGCTAACCCTTACCCAGCCCTAACCTTAACCTTAAGAAACCCAATAAAGTGCAAGAGTTTTGGGGCTTTTAATTTTCTGATTGCATTTACAGATTCCTCACAAGGTAAAATGTAAGGTTTTTATAACCGCCATTTTCTCCCCACCACATAAGATAAACCTGGTACACACACACACACAAACATTTTAGTTGCCTAACAAATAATCTAAAATGGAAAGTTTTGCAACCAAGGGGGCAGAACAGTGTATGCAGATAGACATGTTTCAAACAAAATTGAACTTCAACCATGTTATAGAACTGAAGTGATTGGCATTCATTTATCATATATTAACTGGTTCCACACTTGTATACAGATTAATAACTGTGCTTTAATTTTACAATTGTAACCCTATTCCCCTCTTCCCAAGATGTGAAAATCCATTTGCTGATGGACACATTTCTCTTTAAAATGAATAAATGCATTTCCTGCAAAGCATTCATTCTGCCTTCAGTATTGGTGTGACAAATACACGGGACGAATCTAAGTGCAGAGATATTTTAGGTTTATATGGGGAGTAAAAAAGGAAAGCCGGGGGTCAGGCAGTTGGTCGACGCACAAAAGATCTGTAAGACAGGGAATCAAGGCAAAAACTTAACCCATATAGGGAAGCCCAGAAACACAGGTAAAGGGGTCCAAAAGCCAAAAATACAACAAGAGGGATGTCGATGAAACCTAATCGACAAACCAAAAGAAGCACAGAGGCAGGGTCCAGAAACAAGGTCAAACATCAAGAGCCTGAATCCAAGGAAACCCACTCAGTAGAATTCAATGATTCAGTACCTTGCACTGAGGTGAGTAAACTGGGGTCCTTTTAAGGAATCAGGTGATTGCTTACAGCTGTGTTAGAACACAGAGGAGGAGGAGCAAGAGTAAGGCAGGTGTGGTTGGTCAGATGACAGTGGGACAATTACAACTCAGGATTTCCATACCCTTTGACCCATCAAGGATTTCATACAGATAGATAGAGGTTTGTGTGCTCTACGTGGAACAGAAGGAAAATTTATTTTTTGACCTTTTTGCTTAATGCCAGAAAAAAACAATGGAATTCAAATGATACTCCCCCACTCCACAGCGTGCATCTACTCAACTTTTACTTAAGTAAAAATCATTATTTAGATTTGTTCTTTACAAAATGGCAGGCTTAACAAAATTGCACCATTGTGTGTCCCCAGTGATGGTCACTGCATTGTTCTGTACATTTCCTGGCTTACCTGACATAAATTGATAAATGGATGGATGGATTTTATTATTTTCTGAGAAATAGTGTATGTTTTGTCTTGGTGACCCATTGGATTGACATGAGTCTTAGCAAAAAAACTGAGATATCTGAGATATGAGATATCGCGAATATTTTAGACAGATGACCATGGGAGATAAACAGAAATAACATTTGAGACCTTGTGAACTAAAGGTATGAATGTTCTAAGACACATGGAATTGAGATGAAGAAAATCTTCTCTTTCATATACTAAACAGGGCCTTCTTAGAACCCATCAAAAAGAACTTCTTGAAAGAAAATTCTGTCAGTCTGAGCACTAGCCAGATCGTCAAGCCTCTAGTTTTCCTGTAATCTTGTAGGCCAAGAACAGACAATCGCAGCACATTTTTTATTCTCAACTTGTAAATTTGATACAGGATTTGCTCTTTTGTATCTATTGTTCTGATTTGTATTAATTAATTTGTCCTGCCCGGTGCTGGCCTGAGGAGGATGGACTTCCCCTTTGACTTTGGTTCCTCCCAAGATTTCTTCCTCCTTAGGGAGTTTTTCCTTGCGGCTACCGCCTTTGGCTTACTCTCTGGGGACTGTGGACCCGGGACTATGTAAAGCGCTTTGTGACAGTGCTTCTTGTGAAAAGCGCTATATAAATAAAATTGAATTGAAATTTTAAAAAAAATTGTTCCGCACTAGGAACATTACAAATATTTTCAGTGCTCAATTATCATTATTCAAGCCTCTTTCAATGTCACACTTAATAGTCTGACCTTTATGGTCTCATTTCAAAGCTTCAGCAGCCTGTTTTGAGTCCTTCCCACCATTTATGTTTTTTCATCCAGACTTCAATGTGCTTCTTCATTCATCCACACTCTGCAGTTCTCCAGCCTCACCTGGCTGCATTAAAACCTGACCATGAGAACAAGGGCATACACAAACGGTGCCAATTTATATCTTGTATTTCAATGTACCAAGTCACCAGACAATGTTCAACCTTCCACCATTGATGGTTCCTTCTCTGCAATTGATCCTTCATTTACGGAAAACCCCTGGTGCATCACTGATGCAAGCTGATGTAATTGAACTACTTTTAAGAACCATAGGGACATTAGCTTCAGCTTGAAATGTGGGTACATGTCCTGTTCCACACTGCTAGATCTAATTTGTACTCATTACATCTTTCCTCAAACATGCTGATGGGTACATGAAAACCTGCAAGCCTTTGCCTTGGTCAATGAGTTGGTGTGAAACGATCTTAAGAAAGCAAGCTTAATTATGATTGAATGTTAGAATGTTACTATTACAGTAGTTTTTTTGGCCTGAATAAATCACAATTTATAACAACACAGATAGAATTTCCATACCATGGTGATAAATATCTGTGATGAACTGGCATTGCAAACAAGGTATACACGTGCCTTGTGCCCTGTACTTCCTGGGAAAGAACCCGGTGCCCTTCTGACCTGCTCAGTATAAGGGTTCAAAAGATTTAAATATAAAATCCATAAGTGTTTTTGAAAATTAAAAAAAAAGGATGTTTGTGGCCTGGCCAAGACTGCATTTTTCACTCTCATCTTTTAGATACAAAAAAATGTGTACCTCATTCAAAATGAGGTGTGCACTGCAGGGTGCTCCTACTAGATACATCAAAACTCCCTGTTCTGCAGGAGAGGGGTCAACATCCGGCTGGCTGTTTTACCAAAGAGTCTTTCAAAATCCTGAGGTTTGTTTCACCCAGGTCTGAATAAGCTGAGAAAGCGTCAGCTTGACTCCAGCACCATAATTTCCATCCCTGCCAGAAAAATCCCGAGTCATGACGGACAAAAGATCATAGGAATGCAATGGAAAATATTCAGAGGTGAGTTGCAAACTTAGTGCCGTATTCTCCCATCGACTTAAGTCAAAAAAGCGCGTAGCTGCGCGTGTTTTTGACTTAAGCGCATTCTACTGATTCACTTTAGCTTGGATTTATACTCCCTGAGGCGAGTTACTCGCTGTGGGTGGAGGGAGGACAAAATGTGGGCATGCTGCATGCAAATTCACGTTACGCGTTATCTCCCCTCACTTTAGTCGATTTATTATCGTCTTAGATTTACAGGCTCAAATTCTTAATTTAAATTGGGGCAGCTGAACTATTTAAGTAGCATTACATTTAAAAAGGTCCAAATACAAATCTTGCCAATTGTGTTCATATATGATAACCTAACTGCACTCAAAATAGTGAGATTTGCAACTGAAAATAAGTATACAATAAGGGAACACCCATAAGCGGAGAGAATTTTGTCCGAGTGGGAGGCAAAATTTAAAGCTACCGGGGTGGAATGTGACATAATATTTCGTGTTACGGGCTGGGGTGGCAAAGAGAAATTTTATGGGATCGGGGAATCGAAAACTTTTAGATCTCACAGGCGTGTACATCTCAGAGGTATGAGGTGAATGTATGTCTATTAATGAAATTATGTGTACGAAAATACAGGACAAATTGCATCCCGGGACATTTTACCTTTCAATGAGGGACGATCCCATACTATACAGGACGGGTGGCAACCCAAATACATGTGTAATGTTTATTTGTTTTCATGTTTTGAAATGCACCGTTACAGGTTTGCAATGTTGTGTTATATTTAGTTATTAGGCAGAAGACATGTCTGGCTTTAGAAAACCATTGTAAATGGGATAAAGCCCTCATACATAATCGCATTGGGACTATCCACATACCGTTGCTATTCTGATCAACTTTCCATTTACATCTACATTTCAATTATTTCGTCTTTGTCATTTTATTTTACGTGAATATCACCCCCCACCACTGACGTATCATATTTATGGAGTTGATTGCATCTTTTTTCTCAGTAATATATTTTTAAACAATTATCACATTACATTTTAATGAATGCTGCGTGTTTCTTTTCATTTTATCGGCATGCCTGCTGGGCTCGTTTCATTATTTATGTGGTCGTTTATTGAAACGCACATCCTGTACATCACCACACCACTGTTACTTTCTGTGGCTTTTAGATTTGATTTACATTATTAGTGAAAAAGTCCATTTTCTGTGTTTCACTTTCGACCGAAATCACCATGGGCGCTCCCTCTTTATGTCAGTTTTGAGTTGAGTTCGTACCGCCTCTCAAGCACGCCCGCCTTCATTCTGACGTTACGTGCTGGGCGTGAGGTACTTAGTCAGGGGAGCGTAAATGTTTACGTGCAAAACAGATTTAAGTGCCTGACTGGAGAATATGGCCCTTAGTCCTTCTGGTTGTGAATCTTGCATAGTCTGTTCTTTTGCAGCATCTCAGTTTGTGGTCCACACATGCCTAGCACATGACGTTTCAATTTAAAAAAACCCGGTGCTCCAATTTTTGTTTTTCCTGAAATGAATACCTATTACAAAATGTCAGCACTAAACATATACATTTTGATTGTGGACTATTCTCAAAATAAGGCTTTCTATGAATTGTTATTCGGGTTATTAAAATATACAACAGACATAATGTGGCTTACATTAAAAAAGATATATGATTTAAGACATTAACAGAATTTTCAGAATGCATGAAAAAGGCTTCTTCTTACTTTATGTCCATATAAGCCATCCAAGACGGCGGTAGGGCCGAAGATTTTTACGGACACTAGTCTCTGTATCTTCTGATTAGCAAATGTGATTCCTCTGGCTATATTTAAACACTACCTATGGTTCTGTAGGCCCTGCATTATGTAGGCTAAAGCAGAAACTGCAGACGCAATGTAATATTCACAAAAAACACACATATGTGAGGCTTTTGGATACAATGTTGCCATCCTGGAGTGTAAATATTTGATGTGTTTCATTTTCTAATTTTGCCAGTCTAGTGGTTTTTTAAACGCTCTTGGGCTGAGCACTGTGGATGTGGGGGGGGGGGGGGTGAGAAACGGGTCACATTGGCAAGGCTCTGATGCAGAGCTGGCAAGAACACATAGAAGAGACCCATTCTGTGGGTTGGCTTAGAGCCTCAGAAGTCTGTGGAACTGGCGCAGATCCACCACGCGTGATGTGGAGAAACGCCCGCGTAGCCCCAATTCGTGTGCATGCTGGAGTGGTCTCGGCCTACACTAGACCCTGGGGGTCTACCAGTCCCACAAACCCACAAGAACTGTGATCCAGAACTTCACCGGTCCACCCACATCTGGCTTAGTTGAGAACGTCTTCTGCAAGTAAGGTCCCAAGGACTCGTTTCTTTGAGAAAAGAACACTGCTCCACTCTTTTCACTGTTAGTCACCAAGCAAAGTATAATTAACGTGTATCCATCTTATTCCTGACGTGCTGCTTTAGACAAACATGTGCATGCCCTTGGTCTGTGTCTTCCAATATCCAGCTTTTGTTTTTTTATACATCACTCGGTTTAGTATCAGCCCATAAATATACAATGAGAGCCATCCAGCAAAATGAAGGAGTGATTACTGGAGGGGAAAAGGGGGATGGGTGGGGATTCAAGTTGCCCAATAAAGTATTTATCACTTAATAGACTCAAACCAAGCACATTATTTTCTACACACTGTACTTGTTTCAATGCACTTTCATCCTGAACAATAGAACCCAACATTCCGTTATTGGCAATGGCCGACTTTTACAGGCTGTAGTGCTCCAATTGATTGCATCGCACCAACAGTTTGTTCATGCCACCTTTAGCTCGTATTCATAAACTCCCCTTTTGAAACAGTTTGGGATTAAAAATGTCTAAAAATGAACATTTCCAATACATAACTTTTTTTTATTTGGCACAAATAACCTGGCCAGTCCACTGGCCACTGATGTGGTCCCCTCTTTAGCGTATAGCAGAATCAGAATCAAATTTCATTCACCATCAGCACTGCACTCCATAGAATTCACCATTGTGAATTGGTCACAGAATGTATATTTTAAAAATATTAAACACTGCACAGAGTTTCAACTTAAAACAATGTTCAAGATATAGAGGAGCTGGATTGTATAATATGCACAATGTACACAATAAATACAATAAATAATGCAGAATAAAAAAAACATGACTTTTTGCAGTCAGCGGCACACACTAAACCCCTCCTAACAATTAAGAGGGTCCTTGCGGGCATTGCCCACCGAGTGCCAGTAGCCAGCTGGTCGCGAGCCAGTGGAATGAGCATCCCCTCAACCTGCGGATGGAGACCACTCAGACCTTGAAACCAGATGATGCATACTCAGGAGTTTTCGTAAGTGTCCTGTGTAACTTATGGCTTTTCCCACACCTTCGGTCAATAAATTAGGCATCGTAAAAAGTTAGTGTGAACCACGCCTTACGACCACACTGATCAACCAATTTTTTGATGACGTCTCTAGTGTCATGCACCTCTAAAGATGCTACCATCCTCAGGGTATGTAAATTAACTCAGGCATTTGGGGACAAGGCCCAATAAGACCAGATTGCTCAGAGGCACTATGAAAGACACGGACCGGATTCACTGTGAGGTTTGCAGCCTTGCTATTGCCCAACTAGCACAGCGCGTTGAGTTCCAACTGCTACCTCGACACAATCTTAGAGCCAGGGACATGAGAAAGATTTGAGTAATCGCTGGCAATCCACTTGATGTCTGTCAGGCTCACAAAATCCGTCTTATGCTTTCCAACTTGCCGTCTTTAAAGGACAAGAAATTACATCACACTGCCTCCAAGACTGGGTTTTCCACAAGAACGGTGACTAAAGCGAACAGTGACTGTGGTGTTGGCTACTGTAATCAGATGCGATTTGCTCAGGTTTGCTCTTGGAGGTGGTGTGAAATTTTAAAAGGCCGTTAGCAGATGCCAGGGTAATGGTGGAGTGTTCTTGGCCTTCTAAATGTCGGATGGCTGCTTTCAAGATGGTGGTCATAAAAACAGTGCATCAGAATAAATGTAATTATGCATTCCTCAAACAGCAGCCATGACCATGAGCAATCGCAAATGGGTAATCTGCTGTGATGCTCCATTTAAAGATACTTGGTGACAGAGACTCTCCTTCCTAAATTTTTGACTGTTGGCATTGACAGAAGAGGGCTAGTTGCAGATATATCACTGCCAGTAGACTGGGTTCTGGTGACCTGTAATTTTTTCTTCCAAGAAGCGGTGAATAGAATGAAGTCATAAGATTTCTATAGCACACACACACAAACACACACACACACACACAGCCATTACAACAAAATGTCAAGGCATGATTAATGAGCTCTATAGCCAAGGAAGCAGTACAAATGCGAGTCTGGCCTTTGTCTCTGAGCGTCTACCACCCTGCCCCCCATCCTTTTGACAAGTATAGGCTTGCCATCTTTCAAGCGCTCCACGATTGCCATCCCCCATATCACCATCCTCCTCATCCTCCTCCTCTTCAATCCGTTGGATCACTGTCCCTGGGGACCTCAATAAGAGCTGACAATGCTGTAATGATAGATACAAATGAATTGGGTGGGGACAAAAGAAAATGTTAAGAGTAAAATGGCAAAGTGATTAAAAACAAACTCTGGTGTCAATTATCTGGTGGTGTGGCAAACCCTGGAAGCAGGATTTCAAAAGCCCCACTTAGGGGGCTCCAAGCCTCTCGCTCAACCCTCATCTGAACACGTCTTTCCCTCAAGCTTTGCGGCTTTGATTGCGTTTTGCTGCCGCCCGCCAGTCATCCCCTGTCTGTCCTGGCAGCCCGTTCCAGGAGCCAGCTTCACTTGAATTCTCCTGCAAGCAGTTTGAGAAAGTGATCTTCCGCTTGCTTGGAGTTCTATGCTCTGCTTCATTTCTGTAGACAAGTAACACCCAGCCCTTGCCCAGTCTTTTTGTTGGATTGTTTTTATTTGTGTCACCACAGAAAAGTGCCAACATTTTACATCTTTGCACCTTATTGCTATTGGACACATATTGTTTGCACTGTTTGCACATTTATTTATTCTCTCCCTCTCAGTTGTATTTACTGTGTTTTTTCGTACTTGTATTCCTTCTAAATTCTTTATATATGCAGATCATTAAAAGCATATAAACATTATGGATCTAAATTTTACCTTTTTATTTTAGGCATATTATCCTCCAATACTTACTGCTAGACTAGGGAAATTTCCTCCTGGGGGACCAATTAAGTATTATCAATCAATTAATCAATCAGTCAAACAACCAACCAGTTAATCAATCAAGCTTAGCTGAACAACCTTCTTTGTTCTGCATGTTTTCTATAATTCTTACTGTAAGACTGGCTCATGCCCAATTTTCACAAAGATTTTCTGGCATTATTTTCTGATCATTCCCTGATCAGAAAAGGAAAGGACAGATGAGGCAAATGGTTCAACCACAGTAGCGTTATTTCACAAGCAGTTCTAGAAAATGGTTGAGTGCTGGGTTGAAGATGATTCAAACAGCCTTCACCTCAATTCTGAAAGCCAAAATCTTGGGACTCGCACAGATGCATCCCATGGGAGCTCCCAGCGGTACAGCCTACCTGGAACACAGATAAGGTTCCAGGCCTTTTGAAGCGTTCTCTGATGTTCCTTGCCCTCTACGTCTATGTGAAGCGATACAGAGAACAGAGCAACTCAAAAGTGTCTCACCTCCAGAGGGCTAAAGTAATCAACTTCACCTTCCCTGTGAGACTTCCACTTTCTGTCCATATCAGAGGTTGAACATGGAGCTTTTTAAGATGAAGTAGCATTTTCTTACTCAATGCTGCCTCCCTGCTCAATTCCAAATGTGCTTAAGCTTAAGTTCCTGTGAGCTGTCAACAGCACACAATATATCAGTGTCGTACTTCATCTCCATCTTACTCATCCTCCCTGCCTAACATTTCTTTCAAGTTAAGCTCGCAAGCTGGCTCCTCCATCTCACATCACTGAACTGAAGCCTGCTCCAACCTGATGCATGACAGGAGAACATCTTAGATCTTCCAATCACAGCTGGAGTGAAACAGGACTAGGTCCTGTCAGACCAAAAGCCAGGAACACTCAGTTCTGCAGGCTATGATTATGCCGTTGTTATCCACACATGTGTACTTCAATAATGAGAGGTGGGGAGGGGTATATGTAATTCTCTCAGGGGCTCCATGGTAACAGGCATTATGTTAAGGCTGGTATAGTGCTTCTGCAAACCTTGCGCTCATAAAATGATTAATTTTAAATTGTTGGTGACAAGTGTGAGTACAGAGGCACACGCATACTATATGTGTAAATACACATACATAAACTGTATATGAGCCTGTTTTGTGAGTACACCATTCAAAATGAGTTATTTTTTAGAATAAACAAAACCATATTGTGTCTCTGCCTGGGAAGGCTTGAAATATTAAAAATCTGGAGCATTTCCTTCTTGAGATTTTTTTCTTAAAATATGCTGACTGCTATTCAGTCTAATACGGTGCTCAATTTCTTCAAGGCAGGAAACCGTACCCATTAGAAGACACTGTAATTAGTTTAACGGGGGTCATTTATGTAGCAAATCAGCTCCACAAGAGATGCTTACCTTTTTGTTACCTTTATTCCTCAAAGCAGTGCAGTCTGTTTTGAGACTTGCAACTGGCTCGCTGTTTGCTGTCATCTCAGAGCCAAAATCAATTTCCTTTTCTGCAAGTTGGTCATTGCAGCCATTCACAGCCAGCTCAGTTTCCAGGCAATCGACGTTACCCCAGACCATCTTCTTCTATGGTCTCTCTGCCTCAAGCTACACACCCACAGCTTGAAATGTCTAAAAAAACAGCAATGATACAGTATTGTGCAAAAGTCTTAGGCACACAAAGAAGCCATTTGAGGCCATTTATCTTGGCAGAAAGTGTACATTGGCTTGGGAAAAAAAAAAAAAAACATAATTGACCATTAAACTGTATACTAATAAACAGTAATGCAACCAAAATTAACAAGAA